>VWYI01027985.1:2087-20571 GCA_013399455.1 Anthoscopus minutus
TCAGGACAAATCCATAAAGAAGACACATTGTTTTAAAAGCTACCTAACGTTTACTCAGCTTTGTTACTAATAAAGTACCAAGTTAGCTACTTCCTACTTATACAATTGCATTATTAGTCTTATTGAGTAACCAGTTTGAATTTAAAACAAGCACCTGTTAGTACTCAAGAGATTTTTCAGGAAATGTATACATTGAAGACAATAGTGATCACAATATATTAATATTAATTTTAATATTAATATTGGTGTTAATATTGATGTTTATTTGTGTAACATTCGGACCCACAGGACTGAAATACTGACATTGCTATTTAGGCACTTACAAGAAAGGCTCAAATCCATATACAATGAAAAGTAATTATTGGGGCCCTATGCGGTTTAACAGATAAATAATACAAGTGACAAGTGGCCCAAAGAGGCATATTCAAGTGCAGTAACTTGCTCAGGGTTATACAGCAGGTCCATAGTTGAGCTGAGAAGAGGAATTGGGAATCTTGGTATCAACTGAACTATTATATTTACTAAAATAAGATGATCAAGTGTGATAAAAAAGGTGTGCCCTTTTTAGAATGAAATTTTTGATAAGTGAAGCAATATTTCAACACGATGTTTAGAATTAGCAGTCAACTTCTTTCTTCAGCCTTTGAAAGCTGATGGTACAATGACAGCTCCACTAGATAAGAACACTTTCATAAAGAATGTACAAAAATGACAATTTCCTTGCATGTTAAAGGCCATAAAATAAGTACATTGAGGAAGATTATTAATTTGTAATCTTGGCCAAAGAACCCCACGCACTGAATGGCATTGCTAAATTTTCAGGATTTATATCTCCCCTTATACTAAAATTATAAGGGAGACTGCTTTAATAAACTAACATTTCTATTACTTTTCTTTAGAGGCTATTACCTCTAATTAAACAAATTTTTTAAAAACCCAAAAAAACCAACAAAAAAACCCACAACAAAACCAACATTAAAAGTGCCTTAATTTTTAATTAGGTGCTAGTTTAAAATAAAAAACAACCACTCCAAACCAACAACAAAAAAATCCCTGCAAACCACAGCCGTGAGAAAACACTGAGAAGCCTCAATAAGAATTATTGAACCAACTGGAATGTTTATAATTATCAAGTTCCATGTGCAGCTATTCTGTCTCTCTACCTCAAATATTACTACTACTGTTTATGAAAATCCTGTATAACAAGGATGAAGGTTTCTCAAGATGCTATGCTAATACCTACAAAAACAGGTACTTCACTGACATCACAAGCAAAATAGAAATTACAATGGCACAGTTGTACCTACCTGAAAGCTGACATCCATATTAATAATTACTGCGATTTTATGTGAGATGGGAAAGTTGAGACGAGTGAGGGGAAAGGCAATAATGACAATCTGAGCAAGCTTTCTGAAAGTGCAGAATACCTATAGTGCTGTAGTAGAAGATATTCAGGTGAAATAAGGAATTGTGTCTGAGCCAGCACAGCTTCTTGCTCAGTATAATTTTCTCAGTTTAAGGTACTCTGAGAAATCCTCTACCCTAACAAAATCTTGGAATTTATATATTACACATCTCACTTGATATTAAAGAGGACACATTTCTGTACTAGGCTAAACTGTGCCTTTACAAGCCTCAGTATCTACCCAGAGATTCTGTGGTCCAGCTTTACTGATACCTAAGTGATACCTTTTGCACAGGAGATAGTTTAAGCTTTTATGGGTAATGGCTGTGTAACCTAGGAGCAATGGAGGTACTGATAATTGCTTCAGAGTCATCTCAGAAGAGATTTTGAAATTTTCAGCATTTCTGAGAATGCTCTTTCTAGACCTTGCTTGATTTATAGCCCTACCTACTGCACAGTTCTGTGAACCTATTCCCCTACAAAGATTAAAATATAAAATGAAAAATGGATGTGCAAGCATTATGAATAGGTTTTTATATTTATTTAGCTGTGATTTGTACTTTACAAATTTGTACTTCTAAAATTCCTCTTGTTGCAAAATTTGGTTGATGTAAAATTTTCTTAAAGGATGATTTTGGTGTTTATTCTTTATATACTTTTCAAGCCTTATCAGCAAGAAGGGGGATTTAATCCATGGAAAGCAGCTAACAAGATCTAGAGCGAGGTCTGAGTATTAGAAAGCCAAATTACTTGTTGGCAGAATTACTTTGTTACCATTTAGAGCTCAACAGGCTTCAATTATCTCAGACCTAGGGGGAGGTTAACAAAGCTTGGGAAGAAGGATGTACCACTGATAAGAGGTAACAAAGAATTCAGAATTTACAGGCCAGGACATCTGGCAGAATCCCTAAAATAAGGAAGAAACTAATAAGGACAACTCAGCAACTGTGCTGAATCAGCTTCAGCTGGGTAAAAGGTAATTCTGGAAAGGAAAGATCACAATCACTGACCCAAGAAACAAATCAAATCAAAAGAGAAAGAGCATGCAGACTAAATAGACTAAATGAGAAGTAAGAGAAATATTGACCAACAGAAGAGAGAATATAAATCAATTAAAACAACTAGGCAACTTGTACCCAATGACCATGAATGCTTTTGTTTATTAAAAATGTATACACAGTGAAAAGTTTTGGTAGTTGTTATGCTGACTTTGTGGATTTGCCACCCAGCTCCCCTTTCTGTGCAGAACTGTAAATAAATGGCATACCTTGACTCTATGTGTGGATTGGCCTATTGCACACCAGGTCAAAGAATCTCTTTTGGGACAACACTTTCTCTGCTTCATTCAATCTGCACTAGAAATATCAAGTCTTATTCTAGTGCTTCACATAGTACTTCATATCTGTAATTAGAGGTACTAAATAAAGAGATGTAGATTTCTGTATGTAAGGACAATTCCACTGAGATCAGTAAGAGCAAAAATGAGCAGAGGACCATTTTTTATTTTATATTTTACTTTACCATGCAAACCTTCCTCTTTTACTTAGTTTCAGGTTCAGGTTTGCTAATCACACCATACAGATTTCTCACTCTAACTGATGAAATTGCAGAGTAGCTCTTCTTTGGAGAAGGAATTCCTGCCAAGGAACAACAAGTTTTAAAAAACTAAATGGCATATAAACCCAGTGCAGACTTCTTTATAGAAAAAACCCTCAACATTAGTATCAACTCATACAACTGGTGTTTTTGTTTAAAGTTACATTTTGCTTCTACAGTTCTTGTTTTGTCTGCTTTCCTAATTAGCACATCATTTAGAAACCTTGATCATGCCAAATTCTAGCACTATTCATTCTTTCCTACAGAGCAGCATTGAATAGGCAGACTGTATGGATTCCTCTACTATTTCCTTGACCATTTCAGGGATATTCACTTTCTTGTGTACTGGAGACTCATTTGAATGCAGAGCACTGTCACTTCTCTATGTAGCATTGTTAGCACCAGGATGCAATTTTATATATTAAAATGCAGAGTACAATTCCTGTAACCCCTAGGAGCCAAAAAAAAAACATTAGACATGTGCAAAGTGGACAAGCAGGCTGGGTTTTCTTTTTTTGTGTTAGTAATAAGGTATTTCCTTAGAGCTGCACGTTTCTACTACATATGTGATACCAAGTTACAAGATATTTCTACTCTTCCACCTACCCCGAAAAATAACTGTAATAGGGCTTATCTTGTTCACTCATGAGGCAGGCCATAAATACCCAGTTCTCAGTTGACAACTTTTGCTCAACTAAATGTAAAGGTCTGCTTACATTGGTTGGCAAAGATAAAACCTGTGCAGCTACTGCACAGATCTAAAATTATTATGCTAAAAGGTCTGCTGTTCTTGGATATTTTGAGTGTCTGTATTTAGCTCTACAGAGTCACACAGTCTGAAGGCCAAAACTGGGGCAGAGTGGCTTGCCAGGCAATCATTTGCACATTGTTTACTTTGAAATCTTCACTGTTCACTAACCCACCATCATACAGGAAGCAAAAGCCCGAGCACAAGAAATTCCACAAGTAGGGAGGACCTCACGTTATTTTCCTAACGTTTTCTTCCCACAGTGCATCCTTCTCAGTTGTAGCTTTCTATTGCCAGAAAACTTGATAGCACATTGAAGACTCTCCTTATGGGCCAAGAAATGTAATGACCAGTAAAATGAACCATAAACTTAAAGACATGGAAAGCCGTACATGTACACGCAATCAAAAAGCCATTTAGTAAATATGAAGAAATATATGTGATCCTAATTAATCTACTTGATATGCTACAATCAGTTACTAAAGTACAGTCATGAAATCTGACATGTTCTGGGTTGGAAAAGCCTTTAGTCAGGTATAGAAAAGACACCTTTCCAAAAGCAGAGGTATTTCAAATCACCAGTCAGACCATAATATTTTTAACACTGAATTTGAAAGATAAGTTTGTATCTTAAAATTGACAAGGGAATTTAGTTGGCATCTCAAAACACTCCAAGATGAAAAAAAAATCTAGCTTTTATTAATTCCTCTTCTTGAGTTTGATGGGTTTTTTTGGCTTTGGGTTGGTTTTTGTGTGGTTTTGGTTTGCTTATGGTATTTTTTTCCTCCCTCCTTAATAGTTTATGAACTACAATTGCTTAAATTGGTGTTTTACCTCAGACTAAATCACAAAATCCTGGCAATTTTCCAGATTAAAAACTGACTGCAGCTTCTAAATAAGCTGGTTGGATGTTTTTCTGTAGGGTACAGACCCTTGATCAAGAGTATATTGCACTAAAATGTTTGCTCCATCTAAATTAAAATTATAATTTTTGAGAAGAAAAGGGAAAAAACCAAAGAATATGTTTGTATATCAAGTAAGTGTATTTTTTGTTTTGACACACACCAGAAAAAGCAGTACTCAATCATACCTTAAATGGCCTGGGCTGGAAGGAATGTTAAAGATCATCTAGTTCAAATCAACCTGCCATGGTCAGGGACACATTTAACTAGACAAGGTTGCTCAGAGTTCCATCCAACCTGGCCTTGAACACTTACAGACATATTTAGTATTACAATGCTAAAATAACAATTAGGTGCGTATCACTCAAACAGATTTTGACATTTCTGCAAATTTTTTAGAAGGTAATCCATTCACACCTTAAAGCCTAAACACTAGTTTAAAATTACATTACCAGAACACATAGCATGCTTTAATATCTTTTTAAAAGCCAAAGTCCATTTCAAGAAGCTCCAGGTGCAGTGACCATATCTACTTAGATCAGAGCAAATACTGTTAATTCTATGTATGTAATTAAATAACTAACAAATCTCTATTCTTCCAACAAAATTGGTTTTTTAGTTCCTTACAAATACAGTGATTAACCTGTCAAAATGAACTTATTTTCTCTCATTCACATGAAATACACACTACTTACAGGAAGTAAAAGGTGAACCTTAACATTTACCCATACTCTAAATTTTTAAAATTTATAGGTATTAAATTTCTTATATTGATATGAATCAGATGTCTAATAGGCTTTTGTATTTAGAGTACTGTGGGCTACTCAATACAAGAAAGTCAAGGAACTGTTGGAGAGGGTCCAGCAGAGGCTGGATGATGAGGGGTCTGGAGCAGTTCTCTTATGAGGGGACTGTGGGAGCCAGGCCAATTTAAACTAGAGAAGACTGAGAGGGCATCTCATTAATGCATATAAATATCTCAAAGTTAGCTGTCAAGAGGATGGTGCCAGCCTCTTTGCAGTGGTGTCCCAGTGACAGGATGAGGAACAATGGATGTCATCTAAAACACATGAAGTTTCACCCCAGCATGAGGAAGAACTTTGCACTGATGGTAACAGAGCACTGGACCACCTGCCCAGGGAAGTTGTGGAGTCTCCTCCCTGAAAATGTTCAAAACCCACCTGTGTGCATTCCTGTGTCACCTGTGCTGGTTGAACCTGCCTTGGAGGGTGGGTTGGACTAGATGATCTCGATAGGTCACTTCCAATCCTAAGAATTGTGTGATTAGCTGAGATCTCATAAAGTGAAGATTACTGAATGCAACTTGACACTAAGCAGGAATTCAGCAATTAAAATAAATTACTTGAGGTTTGAGGGGGTTGGAGTTTTGTTTTTACTTTGCATTAAATCACTTTTAGAAGTGTGAACATTCAGCAAATTACTGTATTCTACAGTATATATGCTCCATATTTTCAATCTTACTAAGAACTTGTAGCTTCACTTGCTGATTTCTTTTGTCAAGAATCTCAAGTGCACACTGAATTTTAAACACCACTTTTTTCCCCTTTTTGAAATCATAATCAAACAAAATATCCAAGGTGAATGTCTCTAGTTTAGCATTTCTCTGACCAATACATGTACATTTGTAATGATTAATAATGATTTGTAATAATGTCATTTTGCTTAATATACTCATTAATAAATGAAAAAAAATCCATTGCATTATTGATTTTAGATAGTTCATGACTTCCTTCTCCCCAAAATTGTCAATATAATAACTTTTACACTTCATACTTTTGTACTTCATGAAGAGTCATTGCCAAATATTACCACATAAATCTTACTCCTGTATTTTCCAACGCAGTTGCATGACCTTGTAATACTGAATTTACACTGTTCAGGCAGAATATGAACAACAGCCTGTTCTCTCAACAGCATCAGCTGTGCAAGAAGTTGCTTCTGTTTTACTGTGGTCCCTAATAATAAATAGGATTTGCTATGCTTAGTGCTTTTTCAAGCATTGGGGGAGATGCATTATTCATACAACATATACACCTAAATATCCTTCAGCTGGTAGAACTGTGGAAGAAAGCTTGCAATGTGCATATTTCATGGGATGTTTTGGTGATATCCATTGTTTTTGACAGCGGGACTGTTCCATATTTTAAATATTTCTAACTGCTTCACAGTCCATTTTCACAAATCAACACCAGAAACCTGAAGTGTTTTGTGCAGGAGCAGGAATTCTTGGAAATTGCTTTTTACTGCTTAAAGGAATGCATGCTTCATCTTGTGACTCAGGACCTATAGGTTTTTACTCTTCTGCTGCCTGCATTGGTGATCTTCCTGACTACTCATTCTGCCTGTTGACCATGTTCAGTGGTTCAGGATAGTGCTAAGACACACCAACAGGAAACACACACCAACTATGACTTTTTTGGGGGAGAGGGAGGACTCCACACACTTCACTGGTTTCCACAATCAAATGTGACTCAGTCAAGTTTTAAACATAAGAGCATTAAAGAATTGGATGATGTTATGTAATTTGGACCTGTCATGTATTTCTATTATGTAAATAGCATTGCACAAGCTGTTATGAGTAGGTGTTTTGGAGGTTTTTTGTAGAGTTTTTGGAGGTTGTATGTTTTCATGAACACATTTACATAGAATATACATATACAATGTAAAACAATTCTTGTATGGCTTTTAGTGCTTCCCTAAGGAAAGCATGAAAAATTTAATTGCCTACTAACAGTAATTTTAAAAAAAGCTTCAAGTTCACTTTCCATATTTAACCAAGAACAATTTGTGTTCCAAAACTGAATTTTTGACCAGTTTCTGGAGTATAAAATAAGGTCTAACTTTTAGGACTAAATATAACAATATATAGCAATAATTCCAACAACTCAAAATACTATTTTTATGAAGGTTTTAGAAATATATTAGTATGAAAAATCTTATAGGCCTCAAACTGCTTGCTGAGCTTTGTGCAAGGTGGATGGCAGTGCCTTCTTACTTCATTTTGTTTGAAGAGAACAACTGACCATTCTGCTCAGGTGCATTAAGTTCTCAATTTTATTTCAATCTAAATGTATGATAAAAATACGGGGAATGGATTCTGGATCTAAAACTACTTTTTTTCCAGAATAGAATACAGAGATTTCAGATTAACCCCAAACCAAAAAGCAGCTTGTTTCTAGTCCTGCTATCTTTTAGATACACTTTTATAATTTAATTTTCAACTGGTCTGCTAGCTCACATTTTACCACTCAACAAAGATGTCCTCTCCTATGTGAAGCATTTTGTCTAGTTTATTAATACTGTTGAACCCTCAAGCATTTTTCATAAACATAAAGAACAGTAGAAAAGCAAGAATAAATAAATAAAACATAATCTCATAGAAAAAATGCAGAATTGGGAATATATTCCACGTTGTTTGAATTCTTGTTTTCTGTACTATTCAGTGTTTTTCCTGTACTTTATTATTCTCTCAAAAGATTAAAATTACTTTAGTCCTTCTGTAACACTATGAAAGGAGGTTTTCTGAGAAGAGATACAAAAAATAATACAGAATGAAACAGGTGAAAGCAAAACTAGCTAGCTTGCTTTCTGTTGTTTCTTATACATTAATTTGAAAGCTTAAGCACATTTTATATTTTTAGAGAATTTTTACAGTAAGATAAAACCTAATATGAAGACAGACAAGATGAAATGATACATAGAAACTAAAGAAAAAGCAGACACCACCAGAGAATCCCAGCAGAGGTACTGATGATCACTTCAAGTCCTTCTGAAGTACCAGAACAACCCAAGTACATGAATGATTCTTATTTGCCTAATTTGAACAATTCAAGGGGTCAAGTTGCTTAAGCTTTCAGTGAGAGCCCTAAATATTTTCTGCCTTTAACTCACAAAAATACTTTCACAGAACTACACTACTTCCATAAACCTGTTGTATTAATACCTATGTAGAGAGGAAAGGGGGAAAAAAAATCAGCTTTTAGGGATCATTATCTTTGTTAGCCATTCATTAAATAAGAATTCTTCCACCAAAAAAAGTGCTCCAGACAGCAAACTCTCCCTCTACACAGCAACAAAAGCTCTTTCCAAAGAAATCCCCCGAAGTCAGAAATATCACCACCTCCTCCAAAGAAAGAAGTCCCAACAAAAATAAAACCCCAAAACACAACAAAAACAACCTACACTCCCACTCCCCAAAAAAACAAAAGCCAAATAAAACCTTAACTACCAGTGAAAGAGCTTCTAGCAAGTTTTGTGTGCTTTTGTTTAAGTTTTTTGGTGGTTTTTGGGGTATTTATGGTTGTTTTTGTTGGGGTTTTTGGTTTGGTTGTTTTGTTTTGTTTGTTTTGTTGATTTTGGGCTTTTTTAAATTCTGAAAATAATGTGTTTTCATTCCAAGGAAGTTGGAATGAAACCTACCAGAAAATTTCCTTATTTGGTTTAGGAAAAAAAATCTTAGTACTAACTAGGAAACACTTCTCTGAAAAATTGGGAGACATCCAACCAAATGACAAAACACTAAGTTGAAAGGAATAAGTCTTGAAAAAATCTGTTTATGTACATAATGCCTCTCTCATGCCTAGTCATAATCCCCATTTAATCTCAATTACCTTAACAGCATATATGTTAAAAAAGTTCACTTAATAATCAAGCCCTTTTTCCTGCCCTCTGTTCTCCAAAACTTATTGATTGCATAAAAAAACATAGAAATAGAGAATGTGATGGAAGTTATTTGCAGGAGTCAATCTGTTCTACTACCTTGAAATGGAAAGAGTCAGAGCTGACCTGTATTTGCAATGAAGGAAAGCAGCATTGGCACATTTCTACACCACAGCAACCATAATTTGTACAATGAGCTTATGAAAAAAACATGAGTAACAAAAAGCTATTGAAAGTTAATACTCTTGTTAATATATGAATAATAAAAATGTATTATAACATATACAAAACTTCTGCACAAAATTTCCTCACTTTCAGGTCAATCTCTCTATTCCCATCACAGATAAGATTATTAACAAAACCCTGCAGGGGAAGCTAATCAGTACAGTAATCTGCTATTCAAATCACACAAACAATTTTTAATTCTCAACAGAAGAGTTTCAGTACGGTCTCTTTAATAACCAAAATTAAAGGCAATTTTTTTATTCCAAAGCTGAATGACCCTCCCTCAGATGTAATTATTACAAGCAACAGTCAGGCCACTGTAAAACACAAAAAGCAACATTTTCACTTAAAAGAAGTGAGGTAGGACCAAATTAGCTAAACATCCAACATAACAAAGGGAACTTCAAATCTTATGTCATCTTCATATTTTCTCTCTTCAATTTTTAAGTACACACTCCATGAATTCTATACAACTATTTGCATATACTTAATCCTTTATCCTCTGCACATATATATGTATGTGCATTTAGAAAAATATGTTCCTAGAAATTATAAAAATTATTTCTGCTGCCTCTGACACACGGGCTTGAAAGCTGGAGTTCATTATGAAATGGACCTCTCCTGTATGGGGGAGGGGAAAGACAGTATCTTCCCAACTAGTTTGTTTTCATAAATATGGGTCTAACAGTTCTACATTAAAGTTCAATGTCAGGCCTATTTTCATGGTATCCTTCAAAGTCTGCAATCTTAATAATTGCATAACAATCAGAATTGGTTATGAGATGGGGAACATATATGCTTTTGAAAATTCAAAATTTTTGAAGCCTATAATATGCTTAAACAGGTGGCAGGGAAAATAGGACAGTCAGCAGAAACAGTTTGTAACAAAAGTCAGCAGAAACTGTTTGTAACAAAGGAATGTAGTTCCCAGGAAAAACCATTAAGATAAGGAGTATTATGAAGAATCAGTACAACAAGACTTAGATATTGTTAGAAATCTACAAAGCTCCAAAAGCCAGGCCCAGACAGGTGGTGTCTAGCAGGACAGACTGACCTGAAGCCAAACCTCCACTGTGCCTGCCCAGGAGCTGAGGAAGAGATACGGCCTTCATCCCCAGAGCACCGAACCTGACCACCCAGAGGCATGGCAGCTCATTATAATAGAGCATGAGAGAAGGTGGGAATGAGTGGGCAGGGAGATGTGGATTTGTGGGATTGTCCTAGGATGACATTATGATGCTTGTATCCCCAGTCGTGTGTTCTGTTCACACTGCATATTATGTTCTGTGCCTTCAAGACTGGCTTTGGAGAGTGAAGTTTTGTTTTGGTTTTGCTGTCAGTCTGCTCACTCCCCCAAGTGGCTGGTGGGACACACAGACAAGGCAGTAGGTAGTGCAGCTTTTGCTTTTTGCTCTGCTTTTCGCTTGGCTCTGGCTTCTGCTTTGCTCTCACTTTCTGGCTTCTGCTCGTTAGTTAGTTTAGCTAAGCAGCCCGAATTTTTTCCTGGACTGTTCTTTTTCCTTTCCCTTTTTCTCTGGAACCACCTGAACCTGCTCTGGACTGGGATCTGGGAAACACCAGGAGTCTGCACCCTGTGGCCTGCAGCAGCTGCCCCAGCATCGGAGGGACCGGTAACAGAGCGACCACTGCCGGGAGAGACTTTCTGAATTTGTCATCTTTTCAGAGCAGTGAAAGAGTGTTGACATCTGGTGCTGCTCATTTTGTGTGCTGGAGGTGCTTTGCCTGTTAAATAAACAGGTTCTTTCCACTTCTCCCTGAGGAATCCTTCTCAAACCAGCTGGGGAGAGGGGCTGTGTGGGTTTGCTGTCTGGAGAGGCCCCCCTTTGGAGATTTTCTCCCAAATTTGCCCTAAACCAGGACAGGGATCAATGTGTACTTATACCTGGAACCTGTCCTGACCAGGTATGTATAATTAGGAAGAGATATCCCCCCATGTGTCCTTGCTGGCAATAAAACATATCTCTGCAATTTCGGTTATCAAGTCCTGATTCCCAAATGCAGTTAAACTAAAATTGTCTGAGATTAAGTCTAGTAAGTTGCTTCTGTTTGATGTTGAAGGCAATGTAACTAATTAAACAATAAAAATATAGTGTGGCAATTACTTTAAGACTGAGGATTAGTTTATCCTTGTACACAAAGGTCAAAATCATTATATTCTGTATTAAATGGCAGGATTATAAATACAAATTAATATTCTGAAGATTTGCTCACCCTGGCTCTGGTTAACAGTGTAACTAGAAAATCAGTATTATATGCTGTGATGTTTAGTCACATAAATATGCAATCTTCACATAACATTTATGTAATATACCAGTACTCACAGTACATAATACTAGTAACATGAGAGGCAGTGCGGAACAGGGCTGACGGAAGATGCTACAGCTCCTGAAACTGGCAAATGTTTATGGTAAACTATAGCACAAATTTCAATGCATATTCCTGTGAGAACAGATCTTCCTAGAGCTTTTCTAGATAGAACTTAATAAAATCTTGATCTTAAAATCTTAACTAGATTTAAATGAAAGGCATACTGTTAAGTCTTACTAATTTCTGATTCTCAGATAACATTGTAACTACTGCTTTAGATCCTTAATGTAAAGATGACTTATTAAGCATAAGGAAAATATTTTGCACATGGCTGTTTTTACACCTTTTATTAGTTATGTTTATTTCTAGTAGTCTAGAGAAATCACACCTGCACAGAATCAATTAGGTTGGAAAAGATATCTGAGACAGAGTTCAACTTTTGACAGATCATCACCTTGTCAACTAGACCATGGCACTGAGTGACACATTAGTCATTTCATTAACACCTCCAGGAAAGGTAAATCAATCACCTCCCTGGGAAGTCCATTTCCATGCTGAACAACCCCTTCTTGTTGTCCATCTTGAACCTCCCTTGGCACAGCTTTGAGGCTGTATCCTCATCTTGTTGCTAACTGTCTGTGAGAAGAGGCTGATCCTCATTTTGCTATAATCTCCTTTCAAGTAGCTCCAGAGAGAAATATGGTCACCCCTGAGCTTCTTTTTCTCCACGTTAAACAACTCCAGCTCCCTCAGCTGTTTCTCACGTGACTTATCCTCTAGACCCTTTGCCAGCTTCGTTGTCCTTTTCTGGACTCACTCCATCACCTCAATGTATGTCTGGCAGCAAGAGGCCCAGAAATGGACACAAGACTCAAGGTGTGGTGTCAGCACTGCCAAGTGCAGGGGGGACAATCACTTGTCCAAGGCCTTGGTCCTTCTGGTCACACTGCTCTTAATAAAGGTCTGGATGTCACTGACCTTCTTGGCCAGTTGGGTACACACTGGCTCATGTTCAGCTGGCTGTAGACCAGTACCCCCAGTTTTTTTTCCACTGGGCTCCTTTCCAACCCTTCTTCCCACAGCCTGTTGTGCTGTGAGGAGCTGTTGTGGTTAAAGCATACGACCTGGGCCTTGCCCTTGATGAACCTCATGCATTGGCCTGTGTTTGTCTATCTGTCTATCTATCTCTCTGTCTGTCTCTCTGTCCTGTCCAGATCCTTTGCTCTCTAGAAGATCAGTACTCCCACCCAACTTGATGATTGTTCCCTGGCCCTGTCTACCAGCTCATGGGATTGATTGTCCTGTAGATACTGGTCTTTCTTTTAAAGATTGAGGCAAAGAAGCTACTATGTACCTCATCTTTGGTCACAGTGTTCCCCCTCCACATCCAATATAGAACACAGATTTTCCATGGGTCCTTTTTTATAAGAGCTTTTCTTATTGTCTCTTATAGCAGTGGCCAGATTTGAGTTCTAGTTGAGCTTTGGACTTTCTAATTTTCTTTCTACATGACATAACAATATCCTTTACTCTTCCTGAGTCTTAAGCCTCTTTTTATTTCTTCCCTGAGTTCCTGCAAAAGCTCTCTGTTCAGCCAGGCCAGTTTTTTTCCCTGCTCGTTCATCTTGCAGCACAGTGGGGATGGCCTGCTCCTGCACCTTCAAGATTTCTTTCTTGAAGTATTTCTTTCTAGCTTTCCTGGATCTCTTTGTTATTAAGGACTGCTTCTCAATGGATTCTCCAAACCAGCTTTCTGAATAGACCAAAGTGCACCCTCATTTCAGGGCCACTGTGGCCAAGATGGCCTCTGACCACCACATCTCCCACCACTCCTTCTCTTTTTGTAAACAGTAAATCCATAGAGGCACCACCCCAGTAGGCTCTCTTACCATCTGTGTCTGGAAGTTCTCTTCCACACACTCCAGGAATCTCCCAGACTTCCTTCTCTCTGATATGTTGTATTTCCAGCAGACATCTGGCAAGTTAGTCTCCCGCAAGAAAAATAGCAAGGAATTGTGAAATATTAGCCAGCTGCTTACAGAATAGGTCATCTCCCTCTTCATCTTGGTTGGATGGTCTATAATAGACTCCCAGTTAAAATACCTGCCTTGCTAGCATTGCTCAGTTCTCACAGAGGGTCAATCTTGTGATCTATACAGTCAAATCACTCCCTAATGTACAGAGCTACCCCTCTCCTTGCTTGTTTGAAGAGCTTGTAGCTATCCATTGCAGCACTCCAGTTGTGTAAGTTATCCCAACACATTTCTCAGGCAACTACATAATATTCTACTGCACATCAGGTAGCATTTCTGTTCAATTATGTGAAGAATCAAAATTCAAAGTCTGCATTGAAACACTTTTAAAAAACGTTCTAATTAAATTGATCTCGACTACAGCATATCAAATGTGTAAGTCATCTAAAGACTGTACAAATAGCATATTACACACTTTATGATTCTGGTATTATGGTTTACAAAACATTAAAAGAACAGAAGGATGTTCATTCATTCCATAGTTTCTACTGAAGCAATCCTCTTACTCTCTGGTAAATTCCAAATTGACTGTCCAAAGGTAGCCAAAGAAAAAAAATAAAACATCTAATTGATGTTTTATGTTTAATTATTTTGTTTAATGATACTTATGTTTATGTATGAGCCCTTAAATTGAGTTGGCTAAGATTCTACTCAAATAGTGATTAATTTACAAAACTTAAAATAAACATTTTTAGTCTGTTAAAAATATTTGAAAAAAAAAATTCTTAAAAGAGAGAGAGAGTGTATTTTAAAATACACTCAAGCATTTCCTGTAACAATAAGGGGATTCTCCAGCCTCAGAGCTCTTGGAATCTCCAACAATGTACATTTTCATAATAAAGACCAGCAATGCTGTCCACAGCCTCCACAGTCCTGTACACTCCAAACTTCTACCACTTCTACCTTCTTCTTCAGTAACAGTCCTGTTTGCTAAAGATACAAGAACAGAAGTTTCATAGAGGCATGAAAAGCCATAAAATCAGATGTATTGTTTGTTTTGACAGTGTTCCTGAAAATCAATATAGTATAATCCTTTTAGAACAGTCATCCAATATAATTGTTTGGAACAGATTATTTAGAAAAAGAAATGTGAGTATTTTAAAGCTACAGAAAAAAAAAATCTATGCTAGCTTTAACTGTTTTATATTTCCTAATTCACTAGTCATACACCTTATTCTACTCATGCCAGATATATTTCAATATTTTGGTCAGCATAGAAAAGCCACCCTGTTTTTAAAAAATGACTAGTCATTTCAATTGCTAAAAAGATTTTTTTTTCTAAATTGGAAATGCAATTTCTGAAGAAGAGAAAACAAATCTATCTCTTTTTAGTCAATAATATAGGTTGTTGCAATGAATTTAGGCACACCCTTTTAAGATACCAAGTGCAAATAACATACGATTCTGGTATGCTGCATATTCCATTGAAAAATAAATTGAAACAACAATCAAATAATTTTCTCTGCCATGAATTTTTAACCTTAAGTCCTACTCCAATTTTACTTCAATTTTATAGTTAAACTCCTGCCCAGTTATCAGCTGCATATCTTTCTGACCAAGAAGCTCTACCTGTTGTGGTATTATACACTAAGTCTGCATTGAAATGGAAAGCAGGAAGCAGTCTAGTTCATATAGCCCTTTAAACAGTAACTGTATAGTTCCACTGAACTCATTGATTTAATGTCATGCTATTCAAGAATATACAAATACATTTTCCCTTAATGCTTTTTTTTTTCAAGCTATATTTAACTACAGACCTGATTTTCACTTGGAAAGAAAGACATGAGAAATAGCTACATGACATTAGAAGGTCCAAAAGATGGAAAAAATTACACATATTTTGTCCTTACTTAATTTCCATTGGAAGGACATTGATGTCATGATTTTAAATTTAAAAGTAAAGGAATTATTACACTCATTGAAAAAAAATGAACAGCCAATTATGTACTCTACACACATTAAAGCCAAAGTTAATTTGCTGACATCAAAGATTGTTAAATATACACCAGGTCCAAAACCAAAAAGCTCCTAATTAATGCCAAAACACTGAAAAACTATCTCTGAGCTACTCTTCTGTATGACAACAGCCTGAAAATTCACAAGTCATGGTGCTGCTTTTTTTCCATTTACTTGGTAATCCACACTGTTGCATATGCAATTTTAATAGCAATTGAACTTGGAAATATGTCCTTTCTGACTGCTGGTATTAAAACTAACCAGAAGAGTGAGTGGCTTAAAAATTGTCAGATTCCTGAGTTTATAAGCCAGACTTTTTCATGGTGAACTTATTTAAAAGCCTTACTCTGTCTTCATTACTCCATGAATGCTGTGCAGGTTAAATGCATAACACATAGTACTAGTTGGACTGCTTCACTATTTTTCCCTGCCCTGTACTTGACACCTCTGTAGCAATTTCACAGGTCAAGATCTATACTGTTACTGGAAAATTATACAGGCTATATGAAGAAGTTTGACCATTGCATCTGTAGGCTTTTTTAGTATGTTTTTTTTTTCTTTCAAACAGGGATGAGCCCTTCTCCAAGTTAGCACCTCCACAGGGAACCAAATCACTGACCTCAGATAGTGGGTCTTACATGGAGAGTATTGTTTTTGTCTTTTCTCAATGGCACAGATCCTGGCACAATCTAATAATTAAATATCCAGTTTTAATTTTCAACAGAAACATCCTTCAGCAATGATGTGCAGCTCTTCCTACTGACATGCAATACCCAGTTACATACAGATACATACCATTTTTTTGACTTGCCTGTTGAATTCTAAGAGAAATGGAATTACAGCCTTGGCTGCATTCCTCACTTTGCCTTCATTATTAGAAGGTACATCATTAAGCTCAGTATTAATTTGATGAGTGCTGGTATTTCCCCGACTCATGCAGAGGGCTAGCAACATCCTATGAACCACTCTAAACAGAAAACATTAAGAAAAAAAAAGGAAAACAAGTTTTAAAACAAAGGCTTAAAATATTAAATTAATAAATAAACTGGAGTTTTTAAAGGTATACCTGAGACACTATCTTGCAGCACCCATTAAGGTAGTGAATTAAGGGCAAAACTAAGGTACCCATCAAATGTGAATTTTTCACAAATACCATTCAGAAAAAAAAAGAAATTCCACAAACTTGGAAGAATAATGCCTTTTATTTCCCAGAAGATGACTCTCAGAGAAATATGAAAGGAAGTTAGAAAGCTTTGTATACCTGAGAGCTCTTGTGTGTTTGGCAGTGGGATGCCATAAAGTTGGGACAGTTAATTCTTGTACTCCTTACACAAATAAAAAGTTATAAAATTGCTGAAGAACACTATCCTTCAGCATACATTACATGTTCAGTACATCATACATTAAAAGTAAATGGGAAGAGGGCAAAGCCTGAAAGAGTACTTCCATAACACAAGTGACAAAATCTTGTATCAAGAGTGTCCCTTTTCTCCTCATTTCCCCACAAATAAATAAACAAGATACATGAACTTTTCCTACAGAATTCAAATAAATATGCTATCTGGTTGTAGAACAAGAAACCTGTTGACCAAAAAAAAAAGACAACTATATATTATGTATTCCACCGTTACTGTTGTTCCATGGACTTTAAAGCGAGTAGTAAATCAGGTGTGCATTAACAAAATATAAGGGCTATAAAGAAAGAAAGAAAAACTAGAATTCGCTCAATGTATGTGTCAGTACTTCAAGGATCTAAATATGAAAAAAAGTATTAAAAAACCCAAAAATTAAAAAGCCAACTTTCACACGAGAAGCCTTAACTCTGAGTTTTTTCTATTTTAGAGGAATTAGAGCTAAATTTCAAAGGCTGAATATTTTTTTAAAAGTCTGGAACTCTCTTGTATACAAATAAGAGACAAATTATCTTTTTTAAAAAATCTGAGTGTTGTCTTGGTTCAGGCGTTTCTAAACAGAATGCTAATTTATTACTCTCTTTTCACATGTTCTAGGAAGATGCTAGGATATTAGGGGTTTCAGTGAACTCAGTGGATGTTACAATGACTACAAAGGGACCAAATGTGTGATTATTTAGTAAACAAATAATTTATTTAAAGCTACAAGCTCTTATTCAAGTGTTACTTTAGTATAATCCTGCCAAGCCACTTAATATTCTCAAGGCTACACAGCATCTGAACAAGGCAAACTCCCATGACCTTGTGCAGAATCCCAGAAGATGGTATAATGTGTCTCAACACACTGTTGCAAAGAAAAATATGCTGCTGGAGAATGGGGCCATGCAGAGGCAGGGCAGCACTTTTCCAGGACAAATATCCTTATTCTAGTTCTTGGAGATAAGCAAAACCCAGTGCAGGTCAAGGGCAAGAATGAGGCTGAGAAGTGGCCTTGGACTATAAAGATGAGGATCAAGACCACCAAAGACCTCTGAAGCCCTCTGACCCATTTCCAGAAATATCTGAAAGCATGGACTGTGCATGAGGGCTAACTTGAATAGAAAGTGAGAAACTTAGGTTTCCCCACTCTAGAGCTATCTATAGAAATGTACCCTCACAAGCTCAGGTACATGCCTTCCTTCCTTTCCTTCCTTTCCTTC
>VWYI01027986.1:5536-51573 GCA_013399455.1 Anthoscopus minutus
GAAACATGAAATAAGTGAATGTATTATTTTTTTTCTTAAAAAATATAGGAAAAAAAACTAATGAAACCAACCAATCAAAACAAACAAAAAAAAACCAACTTATGCTATTCAACTCAGTATAATGTCTTTGAAACGAGCGATTACACAGTTTTCTCAAAGTGATACAAAGTATTCACAAATTAGTTCCCAAAATGTCTGTCCATACTCATCTTCCAAAAGTGTTTAGTAGAGAATACCTTGAGACTGTCAGGTAGTTAATGTATTTTCTTCATTAGGTTAGAACAACACATGGAAGACAAATTCAGCCCTCATTAAATTAATTGAAAATTCTTATTAACTTCAACAAAATCACTGTATGGCACTTCAGAGTAAATTGTCAGTAGAGCAGCAGCTGTAGATTCAAATTTGTCCCTGTAGATTGCACACAGATTTGAATCTATTTCTTAATTTAAAGAATCTCTGTAAAATCCAATGGGATAGACATATTCACTACAGCAGTCAAACTATGTAAGGTCATTGTTACTGGGTCCTCTATACTGGTAAAATAATCTGGTTAATCTGAAGATTGCAGTAGAGCTTCATACTCTCTGATCTTGAAAAGCAATTTCATGTAACTAAAATACTTCATACTAAACTGAATCATCTGTGTATGTAATAATTTGGAAAGTGCTGATATCTTAGTCCCTTTATTCCTGTTATACAGTAGTTACTCTTTCCAAGAAAATACCCTGCCATTACAATAAATACTTCTTCAAATAATTTATCATCCACTTCAGTCAGCAGCTATTTAGAGGCTTAAAATAAGCTTTTGTTCTCAGTTGTATGTCTACTACTATCAAATACAAAATTATTGATGACCCTATAGAAAGTAAAATAAAGTGCATAATACTTCCTAAAAGCTAGATTCTTGTTGCAGCAGTCCCAGATGTTATTTTATCTCTGTTTTATTATGTTACATAATTGACAACAGATAAGTGATAAGACAGATGTCACTGCATGGTGCAGTTACACGTGTGCTTCCAAATTCTTTCCAGTATGTGCTGGGAAGTACATGCTGCAGCATTTGCCATCTGTTTCATTAAACTTGGCAGAAATAATGGTATTTGGAGAGGAATTTATATGACCAGTGCTAGAGCCTGCTTTTGGCATTGGTCTTTCATCAGAGCCTGATTTAGAATGAGAATTTCTCCTGAAGAATTGTCTACTTCTATTGAGATGAAAGACAAAATCATACTGTGTCCCATTGGTTTCAAATGCACTTTGGTTTCAGATGCACTTCAAAAAATATTTTTAAGGAGTGGCAGCTATTCACAGCAGAGTTAATCTGGCAAATTAGTGCCCGGGTTAGACCAGTCTAGGTACGGAATTCCTGTATTAAAAGCTGTATAAGTGGTGTTTTTTTCAAATGGGCATTGTATTCTTTCCTGTGAACCAGTGAGGTGTCTAAGTGAATTTGTCACATGGTTCTCAGGGCTGCGTTTGACTGCATGCCTTTGATTTAATTACTTCCTAATATGAAGTGAGAGAAAGTCTCCTTTCTTTCTGTACCCTAGCAGATGTGATCTTAACACATCAGTGCAGGCAAGCCATTTCCTTCAGCGTGCAATGCTCTAGATTTCTGTCTTGCAGCCTATCTTCCCACCAGTAAAGTGAACATCTATATTGACTGCTATTTTGGGTAACACTGCCTATTATCTCCTGCTTCCTACAAGTACTGTGAGTTGCTCTCTGAAAAGTTGCAATCATATGTGTACAACTTAGAGTTTGATGGCAGAATCATTATCTTGGTGTGTGGAAGCCAAAAAGCCTGTTAGACACCAGCAGTTACTGTCATTTCTGGGATCACAGCCTGCTGAGATGATAAAAGGAAATAAAACTCTTAAATAACCAGAAAGTGCAACTTTGTTTATTTGGGCATGGTGCAGAAGATGTTAAAATGAGCTGCGTACCCACATCTTTAGTGTGAAAAACCCTGTACTGAGCATGTGGCTGTGACCATGGGCATGGAGCACAGCCCTGGTGTGCTGTATGACTTTGCATTTGAGAAAAGCAGTTTTACAAGTTCTTTTTTGAGACTTTGTTAAACCCTTCACTTTGAATTTTTTTTATTCTCTCTCAAACTGAGACACTGAACAGAAAAATCCTATATTAATAGCCAAATTAGTAGCTCAGAGAACATACAGCCTGTAGTATTACACCCCTGTAAGTGACGTGGTTCTGACTTTGGACTTTGTACAGACCACATCAGAACAGAGCTGGGATGATTGTCCCAGCTGTCTGTCCCTGAACCACAATTATCCTGGGGCTGCAAGGATTAGTAGCAGCAAAGGCAGCCATCCTGGGTCTTGATCAGGAGAAGCATCAGGAGTGCTGTATTCCACTCCTGGCTCGTGCATGCCACCAGCTCCCTGCAGACTTCACACTGCCAGGGGCAGTGAGGCTCCTCTCATCCACTCCAGCTCAGGGAGTCTGTTAACACCTTTCCTTTCTGTTTTAATTATGGTTTGTGTTGTAGCCTCTCTTGGTTTTCACTTGCAAAGTCCTTCAACTCCTGAAACCACCTTTATTTTTATATAAAGGGAATAAATATTTGCCTTTTGCTCATCTATTTTTCTGTATGAGAAGAGAGAAGAGAAATGTCTCCTCTGACTTGCTCAAAAGGATACTGAGTTTTACCCCTTCACTCATGAATTCCATCACTTCCTCCAGCTTTGCTCCTCTTTCTGGTCAGCTTTTTAGTCAGAAAAGCTGTACTACATGATTTATACTAAAGAAAAAACTATACCTTAAAGATGTAATATTAGGTACTTTGATATATAGCCTGAAGAAGTCAAGGTCCCCTGTAATTTGTGGTTGTGTTGGCAATAGAAAATAGGAACTTGTTGGAAGATCCTGGAGTAAAGACTGCTGTACTAAGTCATCTGTCAATGCCATGTTCTTCATCTGGTGTACACAATTACCAGGACTGAGCAGAAAGGGCTCTTGGGCTGCAAGAAAATGGAAAACCTGATTTGTCTGAAAATTTGGTTTCATGTTCCAAGTTCCTGCTTCATCAGATAATCTCTTGCATCATTACCCAGCAATGAGCTAAAATTAAGGCCAGGATAAACAGGATGTTAAAATAAAATGCTGCAGCATATCAGCACTACAGATATCTGCACAACCCACACCTCTCATCTCTTCCAGCAGCTGGACACAGGATCTTTAAGGCCAAGAGTATTCTGAACATCAGGCTGCCTCAGTGGTCCTAGTGCCTGATGTCTGTAATGCTTCTGTGATGAGTAACAGTTGGTACCAGAGGGAAGGGAAAACATGCTGCTTCTGGTATGTGTCAGAATAGTCGTGCACATCCTAATCCCTCCCCTGCCTGCATGCAGAAGGGAAGGCTGGAATAAAGCTCTGGCTGCACTTGAACCTCTGCCTGTTTGGACCACAGCCAGGTGCAGGATCAGGAGCAGGAGACAGGCAGGGACAAGGCAGCAGAAGGTCTTCTTATCTCCAGTGAAGTGGCACATTAAAAATTTGATCTCTCAGCTTGCAGAATTTCTGGATTACACTGCTGAAATTGTTCTTAGAGATAGTTTTAATGAATGTGCAAAATTTCTGTGTCTACAATAGATTATTATTTCTGCCTGATCCAGAAATTGCTGTCAGACAGGTTTCTATTTAATAAGCCAATATTAGTGGTTCTTGCAGTTGGTAATAGACTATATTTGTTTCCAAAGGACTCCATTACTTCTGAATTAGTATAATTATTTTTTTTTTAATTTCTTGAATGACTTGCTCTATTTCACGCACTTCCTTTTAAAGTAAAAAGCTAAAATAGATTGCTTTAATGTTTATTTGTTAAAAGATGCCCTCAGGTTGAGCAATAATACAGTCTCCTCTCAAGAGGAGAAAATGTTTATGGTCAAGTTAGACTCTTGTGGGTAGACATTAGGAAAAATTGCTTTCTAAGGTACATAAATGCCAGCAAAGCAATCATGTGAAAAATAAAATATTAACAATAGGCGTTCAAGATTGTGTTATTTTGATAATATTTTCTAGGTGAATCTAGCAAAATATTACTTCTCTTTAGAAATGCCTTAAAATTAATCTAAAAGCAAACAGGGAAACATGATACTTTCCTGATCTTTTAAATACCAATAGACATTTATATAATTTCCATTTTAAATTTTAGAATGATTGCCATCCTAAGAAAACTTCTTGCAGGGCATTATTAATGTGAGGATCTCCAGATATTTACAACTAGAGATGTTTTCTGTCACTGGTCCGGGTGTCCACAGGGAATGCAATGCATTGAAAGAGGTGATGTGTAAGGCAGTGTGAAAGGTTCCCCCTTCTACTCCAGCTGGAATAACACCACTGATATTTTTTGAGAACTTTTCCTGACAAGAAATTTTGTGTGAATCGCTCACTCCATTGGTCCCTAGTTTCTTCTTTGATATTTCTTTATGAAAAGGCAATTTATGCTGCCAGTGCAGCTCAGCTGAGGCCTTCCCATGTTCTTAACATATCCTTTGGGCATGAATGAAAGAAGCAGCAATCTACTTTGAAGGCCAGATTCTTGTTTTGAGAATATAGCACAGTTTCTTTCAGAGTGAGAAATTTACCTAATTTGTCTTTCTAGAGATATTTTGAAGATACAGGGAAATGTCTGTAATATGTTGCCTGACATCCAAATCACTCCAGGGATTTACTTGATTCAGAATCTAGTGCATAAAGACACCATTATTTCAGCAATCAAAGGAACAAAGAGGCATTAGAAAATACTGGTGCTATTAAACTATCACTGATATGTAGTTTATTAACAACAACTCACTGTGTGGGATCTAACAGTGTATATTCAGCCTTTGGTGAGTTGCATTTAGAAATTAAGTTTTGCAGTGCTTTGCAGAGCTCTGTGAATAACCGTTGACAGCACTGCCAGCTTACCTGTAGAACTGAACTTCACAGAGTGACTTGGTTTATTAACATCCCACAAAATGCTGTGTCCAGGTAAAATTGGTAAGAAAAATTCAGTACTTACATTTTGAAAAATAAACAACCCAAAATCCAGGTTATAAACCCTGGAAAATATCTTGTGTGACCACTGAAGTGCTAAGGAAGCTGCCATGTATTTGTAAGAGCTTTGTATTCAGGCTGTATTTACTTTTGCAGAAGTGTTGATTGTTTTGGGGAGGAATTATCCAATCAGTTGAGATTCTACCCTCGAGCAAGTTTGGCCCAATTTTTTGACACCTTTTGTGTTCCTGTTGTAGCTGTGTGGAATGCAGCACATGTGAGCACATGTAGAGCTGATGAATTTCCAGAGATTTGCTATGTGGTTTTATTATTCAGACTCGTGGATGTGTTGCACACTTGATGCTTTGACAATCTGCACTTTCTAATGCTGAAGTACAAGCTTATTATGAAAGCTAGAAAATGACAGGATATAGATTAAATCCTTCCCTTATATCATCTAAAATAATTTTGCTTTTTTTTTTTCCTAACTAATGTGGGAATTAATTAATGTTCATTGTAGATGCCATTAGTCTCAGTGCATGTCCAAGAATCCTCACCTTCATTACAGTGTGCTCATACATAGGCTGCTGCTGGTTCAAATTCATGGTTTGTGAAACAAAATGGGAATATCTTGAGTGGAAATACTTTACTATCCTTCATCCTTCATATTCACACCCTTATTCTTCAGGTCCATAAAAACCTTCTAATATGTACGCCAGGCCAAGAATTGCAGGAGACTGTTTTCCACACAAATATTAGGCAAGGGAAGTAGATGGAAACTTGTCTGTCTCTGCAGAGTAAATGACTGAGAACAGATAGAAAATGGGTTGAGAGTAATTGTAAGATTATATACAGCTGTCTATTAGAACCACGATTTCCTTGAGTATGGGTAGTGGCAACAAAGTGCTTGCTGGATTTCATGGAGTTTTGCTGACTTTGCTTTTAAAATACAAAAAGCTCTGTATTAATTTGTTGATTTTTTTGGTCTATTACTCCTAATGGACTGACTGCATGTTGAATACACTTGAGCTTTAGTACTGTGATAGTAGTTGTCATGTTAAATCCTCTCTTCTACCTCTGGAAATCCAGAGAGTAAATAATATTTTGACACCCTGCATGGACTGAGTTTCCCTTCTGCTGAACAACCTCTTTGTTTCTACATCAGTATTTTACAACATTAAAGAGGCTAATGTATAATGTATAATTATACTCTTTGATACTTGTAGAAATCACAAAATCACTGAAGTCACACTGAAGATTAATAACATAATTACTGGTAAAACTTGCTTAGCTTGCCGAGGAGGTTTTGCATCCTGGAGAATATTGTTTGCAACATTTTCCAGAACACAGCTGAGAAACTAGATATTAACCAGAAGTATTTTCCCATGCATTCTTGAGCTAATTTAACAGGCAGTCAATTTACACTAATCTAGATTAATTGCTTTACCAAAATAGGGAGAAAATATTTTAAAATAGGTAAAATGTTACTTGATAAAATTTCATCTAGCAGACATGAATAATGATGAGGGTCCTTACCCTCAATATGTGTTTAAAAGGCAAACAAACCCCTGCCTTGAAAAAGTAAGAAAATATACATTAAAACCAGTTAAATATAATTAAGATATTTCCCAAAATCTGTGTTTATGTTGCCCTAATATATAACTTAAACATGTTTGGAACTTTTTTATATTGAATAAAACCTTACTTAAAGAACTTAAGTTATTTATTTGTTTTTATTTCCAGTCACAAGCTTTCCATTTAGAACTTACTTGTACATCACTGCATCCTTATATCCAGGTCCCCTTCAGAGGCTGAAGTTGAATACTTGATTTATATATAATGTTTTCAAGTGATTTATCTGTTGAAATCTGCTGTTGAAAGGAATATCATGAGGCTACTACATTATGTAATTTTTGTATGAAAGGTTGGTATATGAAAGGAATTAGCCTTCCAGCTCTGTTTGTACCTTTGTTTTGAAGCAGAACATGTATGCAGCTGTATTGTGAAAGCCTCTTTCAGGGTCATTGGCCTTGTCCTGCAGGCTTCTGCAGTGCAAATAAATAAATAAATCTCACTCTGAATTAGGGAAGTACAACTGAAGTTAGTGACTGTAATCATTAATTCACTCTTTCATGGTAGACTGTACTATGCTCCTTTCCATGTGGTCACCTTTTCACATTCTGAGAGCTCACACATAATTCATGCTTTTAAACTATGTCTCTATAACTGTCCAGCTGTGCTTTAAATCTCAATTGTTTTTTAAAACCCTTTTATTTTTTATATGTGATGCTACTCAGCCATTGAAAATAAGCAAATCATCCATGTATCTGTTACATGCATTTTCACTTACCTTTGTTTTTCTAACATAGAGCTGCAAGGTGGAAGTACATAACTGCATAAATCCTAACAGCCTGAACCCCAAAATCCCCAACATTTCTGACATCTGGTTAAAAGTAGGGCTTTCTGAACTCTATTTGAGAAAACTGATCCAAGCAGTAGAAAAAAAGAACTCTAGATAAAACCACATTAAACTCCTAGACAACATCAGGAGTAAATCTTTGTAGAAGTCAGTACTGCAGAACTCTGCAAGCAGTTTTATAAATTAGAACTGATTTAAAATTCAGATATAGAGCTGGTGATGAGACATTTACCTGAGATCTTTCCCCCCTGCATGCCATTTACCAGAGGGTGCTAGCTGATGCTCAGATAAAAATTTAATCTTTCATCCTGTAGTCTGACATTGCCTAATTCACTTTTTAAATTTGGTTGCTCAGTCCAGCTCCTGAGTTTTCTAATCTTGACTCTGTTTAACTGTATCAACATTTGTATTCACATTTCTTACTTCAGGGACAGATCAAGAACCCCAGTTTATCAGAAACACATGTGCACCTTTATAGACTACAGAAGCTAAAGAAAATTATTTTCATCCAAATAGAAGAGTACACATTACATGCAGGGGGTTCCTGAGCTGGTCCAAAGTTTTGCCTCTTTACTGGAGTCAACAAACTAGTTTTGTTCACCCCAGGTGAACCTGGGCTGGTACATGCAAAACTGTAGGTCAAAGGAGGGATTTAGGCACGTTGGAAAGGATTAGGAGGAGTTCTGTGCTGGCTTTGAATGGGATGCTTAGTTTACTTGCTTCTGTAGTAGCTTCACTCCTCAGTGGGGAAGTCCTAACTTGGGAAAGGGAGTTCTGAGGAAAAGTAAACATGGCTTTAGTTTTAAAATTCTGAACAATAATGGACATGTCAGGTTTTATTTTTAGCCAAGGAAAAGGAAGGAGGAGGGAGACATGTCTGCAAAACTTCAGATATGCTGGCAAAAACGTGCATGTATGTTTGCATTTCCACTGTGATTTATAGACTTCTTCTCTCCTGAAAAAAAAAAGAGTGGATGATGCTTTTGTTTTTACATGTTGAATAAAATGAAAAGTCAAACTAAAATAATTGGCATGTAGAATAATACAAGATGGAGTAGTTAGACTGGTCTGATGAGAATATTGCTCTCACATTTGAGCACATTTATTTTATTTTTGCAGTTTTGAAGAGGTCTGAGAAGATAGTGCAGTGAATACAAGAGTTGCTCTTCTTGGCTATGGTATGGGCTCTGTACCCATTTCTAACCCTCCAGCACCCCCAGTACCCCAGATGGAGATTCCTGAAATGGGTGGGTGGGGGCAGCTGGAGCAAGGCACCCCTGGGACAGGCAGCCTCTCCTCACCCCAGCTGGGCTCTCCAGAGTCACTGCTCAGGCTTCTGCTGATGGTGCAGGAGAGGCTCTGTGGCTTCCCTCTGAAAGTGTCAGAGCTTGTGGAGAGCTTGCATAGGGATGCAGATAAGCATGAACCCTGGTGAAAGTGATGCTTTATTTGCCTTATTGAGCCCTGGCCCAGAGCCCACCAAAGTCAGCAGAAGTGCAAATATTGGATCTGTTCTTGAGTCTGTGTGAGTGTCTTCTTAGCTGAAAGCTTGGCTATCATATCAATGTACTTTATTGAGCCAAATTCCAGAAACAAAAGTAAGTGAAAAGATTTCTTTTGTTCTGGCACAGCTTTTTCTATTTTTTTTCTTTTTTTTTTTCAGTGTATGTGGGGGAGGGCTTTTTGTTTCTAATTAACATGTTTAGTCTTCAGAAACTCCCTTATTTGCATTCTACAATTATACTGCTGAGTAGGAAGCAGGGGGTCTTTGCAAAGAACGAAGTGAATTAGTTTTAGCTAAATGCATCTAAAAAGGAGAGCACGTGGTCCTTTGGCCTTGCTCTGAGAGTAACTCAGCTAGTGTTTTGGACAGAAAGCTCTCTGATATTAGACCCAGGAAAAATGTCACAGATTATTAGAAATGGAATGGATGGAAGCAGCCTTTATTGGAAACATTGGCTAAGCTTACGTTGTAATTGCTGTGCTGAAGCAGTAAACAGCTGCTGATCCTGTGCTGTGATCTTTCTAGTGAAAAACAAGCACTTGTTGTAGTTATTTTTCAGATATATTTTGTTGTTTGCACAGTATTTCAAGTGTCCTACTTGGTATTTATATTATTAGCTCAGCATTCTACATTACAATAAATGTGTTTACTTATTACAGAAGTACTGACCCTTAAACATCTGCTTCTCAGTTGAATATCCACATCTCAGTGGGTGTGGGTAGCTTCTGTTAGCCATTCTTTCATAATATTTTGCAGTCTTTGGCAAGCAGTTTGAGCCAGATTCTGACCTCAGATGCACTCCTCTACAATGGCAATAGCTGTGCTCCAGTCAACAGCATTCTTCTAGCTTTATGTCAGTGTTAACTGAGGTCAGGGGACATTGCAGTGAGTGGGCCACAATCCTACCTAAGTTCTGCCTGGAGGAGAAAGCAAAATACATAAAAACTCTAGTGGCTCCAAACTGATGCCAAAGTCTCCGTCACTCTTCTGGACACTGAGCAATAGCAAACGGTATGGCAGAAGGTTAATCAAATAGTTATGAGGAATAAAGGGTTCAGTGCCTACCACCATTAGCACATGAGCTGTAACTGCAGTCTGACAGGCTTGGAAGAGCTGTGGCTGTCTAGAAAGTGCTTTTTGATCTTGTGCTGTCTCTTGTCTCTACCAATAGTGCACCCACTGAGGGGAATGCTCAGAAGCTTCTTCTGGAGACAATGGTTTCAATTGCCTCACGAACGAGGGAGAGGTCTGGGAAGCCCATCATTTCCTGCAGTGGGGAGAAGACTGCATTGAATCTCTGTGGCTGATGTTAAAGAAAGGAAAATCATTTTAAGAATTTTTGTGCCTTAGAAAAAGGTCATCCTTCTTTCCCAGCGTGTCCACAGTCTGTGACTCATGCCCACTCTGCCATTCATGGTTGAGGTTCTGCCTTTCCACCTCTGGTAGCCCACTCCAGTGCTGTGGAAACAATACCCATCTCAGACCTCCTCCTCCTCTTCCAAAGCTCTGCAGCTTCCTCTGGTCATGGGCTACCTGAGGAGAGAGAAGGTGCTCACTTCACTTCAGAGCACAGCCTAATTTAGCACATGCTTAACCCTTTATGCAGCAGTGGAAAGGATGGGACAGTCTTTTTATCCTGTATTTGCAGTGCATCTACCACCCTGGACCTTGTCAAAACAAAAGAAAAAAATATCATCAACCAACCACAAGCCGTCTGGGTTAGTATCAGCTGGGACTTCTATAGGGGGAGGAATTCAAAAGTAAAAATGCAGTGTAAATTTAATAAACACAGCATCCCCTAGAGGTTCATGCTGCAACTTACAGATAGGATAACTGCTCCTTTTCCATAACTGGTTTCTCTTAAAAGTACCATCTAGTAATCATAATAATGAGAATATAGATGAATCATGACTTAACTTGTAGAATAAATCTCATTCTAAAATAGAAAAAACTGTTTAGCAAAACTACTTAACAAGAGAAAAAAAGAGCAAATGGGCTCTCTTAAAGAACTTCAGGCCATACCAAATATTTATGCTTGATAATTGATATCCAAATAAAAATGCCTGGTCAGTTCCTGGAAGCATCTTGATATAGTTAATTTGACATGCAAATAAGCCATGTTCACACCTTGAATGAAACCACTTATTAATGAAATGTACTTCTTTTTCATGTGGAAGCTACAGTTTTGATACTCCCACATTACAATAATTTGGATGCCTCCTTGTGTAAAGGAGAAAACTTCCAATAAAACTGTTTGGGTGTTGTTGATATCTTGTGGAAACTGAGCATGGAGAATACAACAACAGATGGTATAGACCCATACCAGGTCAGTAAGCTGTGGAAATACAAAACTGCCAATCCTGAAATTGAAAACAGGTGGCAAAAATTTCACTTGGAAATTTGACATCTGTAAGTAATCAGTTCATGCAAGAGCTTTGGTCAGACACAAATTAACTTTATTGCTGATTGCATTTTCAATAAGTAAAGGAGAAAGCAGCTGCAGTTGGTTAAAATCACAATAAATGAAATACCTAGAAAGTGTTTAGAAGGACTTAATTTTTGTTTTGTTTTTTTTTTTTAGTTAGCTTGGGTATATACACTTCATAGTATTTAGGCTGAGAAAAAATGTTTTACAACAGTTTTAACAGTGCTTCTGGGATCAAAGCTTCTTCTCAGTGTTTCAAACTGTTTCTCACCATTCCTACACCACTTTCTGCTTCTAAAAAATGTAAATAAATAAATAACCACAGGACATCTGGATTTGATTGGAAGAAGGGATTAATTTCAAGACATTAAAAAGTTATTTTGACTAGAACAGAACTATGCTAATAAGGGATGTTGTGTTCTTGAACTTTGTGCTTTTTGGCAAGACTTGCTTCTCCCCACAAATAGTAGTTACTGATCTGAAAATGCAGATGTCTGACACAGACCCAGTGCTGATTTTCCTAGCAAAAATGGGGAATTTCAGAGCAAACAATGTGTTAGTGGGTGCTAGTTTGAGAAAAAAAATGAAGTTACTTGTATGCCAAATTGAAGTTTAGGATATTTTCAAAACATCTAAATAGAAGTTATTTTTGTAAGGCAGCCAGACTACCTGAATAGCTTCAATAGTTAATGGTATTGATCACACAGAATTTTTCAGTTAAAAAGATTTCAGGTTAGTCAGGGCAGAAAGGTTTTTCCCTTGGAGGGAAATTAACCCTGTAACACTAGAGCCAGAACAACTTCCAGAATTGCAGTAAAAAGCTGGGGAGGTTATCTTCTCCACCTGATGTTGTATGAGGCATATAGATTTAGGAGAATGTAGCACTACCTGTTTGCAGAAATTCAAGAGTCTGTTGCAGTTTATTTCAATTCAGTTTTCCCTAGCTGGATGTTTCAGGAAGGTTACCACCTCCAGTCAGACACCACCCTACGCCAGAAGCAAAACTTGACATCAAAGGTGCTCTAAGCATCCACAGCTGCACCGAAATCATAAGATCTTCAGGATGTTGCACACTTGCATTTACATACCCCAAAGTGATTATAATTCTGAATTTTGAACTATGTGAGTATAGCATAATGTGAGGAAGTAGCTGAGGTTACTGATGAGAAGAACCAAGAGTTGGAGGATGTCAGTGGGGGTATGCTCTGGATTGAATGATGCTCAAAAAGAGTCAATAGATCACGCTGCAAAAATGATACCTCTTTAACATGCTGCAGTCAGCCATCTGCAAAATGGGAAATTCTCAGTCATGTTGAGCAATCATGGCCAAAGAGTTCACAAATTCATGTTTCAACTCAGATGTTTCCTCATGGGCTTACTTCCCAGCCTATTTGTCACTGCATCCTCTTTCTGGCAACAGATTAGTATTCCTGTGGCATTTGCAGCAATTGCTTACACGGAACAATAAATATCAGATAAATATTGTCTGAAATATCATATGAGTTTAACTTTTTAAGTGTTGTTTAATAGCTGAAAACGAAAGGAATCTGTGTGTTCTCTGCAGAGCGCCAGCAAGTGCTCCTATTAAATATAATGCCTAATGTATGGCTTCTGGATCACTTTGTGAGATTTAACAGTGCCAATTTATTGGCTATATGATGTATCTTGCAGTAGAATAACATTAGAATTCTTTTTCTGAATTTTCTAATGTCTGAGTTTTCTAAGAGAAGCAAGACGAGTCCGCTTCTTGACTAGTAGTTTTATGGTACTGCTGTATATTAGATTTCATCAGTAAATTATCTTTTGCTTTTTTCCTGGAATCTAGACATCCCACTGGACTCAACATGCAGAATTATTTCATTCCTTCCTTGTGAGCATGCAAACCACTTTGCTATTTTGTCTCTGCCTTGACTAAGTGATTTTCTTAATGATTTATGTCACATTTATTCATGGAACAGATCATAGTAGACATATAGACTGTTCTGTAAAAGAAAATAGCCTTGAACAGTGTGAAGTAAGCCCAGCACTGATTTCTGATATTAGGTTCAGATAAGAAAGGTCTTCATTTTAAAATTCTTAAACATGAAATAACATTCCTTCTATGATACTGAGGAAATATGTGGTAGCGAAATAGAGTTCAGGCTTGTCACATTGCTTTTCAGAGAAGTGATTTTCTGACTGCAGACTCCATTCAAATATTACTCTCTCCTCTGCTGTTTTATCTTCCTCTGACAGGTCACTGGAGAGGATAACATCTGATTTCAGACAATAAGATTGGGAAGAGGTATCAGTCAAGTGGGGCCAAATTTTATGGCTGAGGTTATGAGACAGTTTCTGTATGCAAAGTCACCTCTTCCTCCCTGCTCTGCTCCTCCTGCCTGAAACTGGGCTAAACAGAAGTGGTGCAACATGGGGTCTGTGCTTTTCCTGGGACAGCACAGGCTGATCTGGAGAGACCAGGCAGCTATAGAAAAGTAGATGATGAGAGTAAGGATGGAAGGTGCTGAATAACTGGACTGGGGGAAGAATAAAACCTGGGTAAATCTATAAAAGGAAGAATTCCCAGTCTAGACCTGTTCTTGGTGGGATAGACCTGCTAGGGCATTGGATGGTAATGCTCTATTAAAGCCTGTCATTCAAGATAACAGGAAAGGCAACTCTGGTTGTATGGGGAGAGACTTGATCCAAGGACATCAGAGGGAATACCAGTCTCGCGTTTTGTACCCTGCATGGAGGAGGGAGGAATGTACACAGTGAAGAGTGGAGTCACATGCACATGTAGGGGAGAAAAAAATACCCCCAAAAAATTAAAAAAAAAACCAACAAGATTCAGTTTGCCCCTGGTTGAGTGCATTACAGATCTAAAAGAAATTGTATGAGCTGGTATATGTGAAATCACTCATATTTAAAGCTGAAGGTGAAAAACAATATATTGACGAGCCTCTGCTTCCTGTGGAGAGGCTGTATAATGGCACAAAAAATTTTCTCCCATTGCTTTCAGTCTCCTTACTTCAGCAAAACTGATGGTAGTAATAAAGTAAGTTGTTGCTTTTCCCTTCTTACTGCATTTATATGAGAGGAGGAGGCTGAATGTGCTGTCTTTTATTACTTTTCTCTTCCAGCAGTAGGTAAAAAGTGATATATGCTTCACACTTTTTTACAAACAGATTATGCTGGGCAGATGCTTAGAAACAGCTTAGCTAAATCATATGAAGGGATGCCTACGTCATGTGGTGTGGAAAATCTGCTGCTTTTGGTATAACCAGGCAGAAATGAAGATTCATTTGGGGCACAAGAAGCTGTGAGGTTGTGGTTTACCATTAACAGAAAAGAGGAAAAGTGTCCGCTGTGAGTTATGCAATAAAGTTCAGTTAAATAACAGATCTTTGAAAGGCCCTGGTTCATGGAAGTGTCAGTGGGTTTGTGGGCTCATTTAAAGCCAAACAATGTGCCCAAATGCACCAAACTATGAGAGACTTCCACATGATTGGCAAGCATGTGACACACGAGCTGAAAAACTGGTTTCAGTGCTTGAAGCACGTGGGCATTTGCTGTCAACACTGGTTAGTGTTTAACAAACTCTTCCTCCCAAATTTAAGGTTACAAATGTGATGGACTTCAGCACTTACAAACTCAGTGTTTTCATGTCAAATTTGTAGTTTTGTAATTCATAAGTGCATTTGAAGCCTTGTGCGAGTTGCTTACTATTATAACTTAGTTTGCAATCTCAAGCACTCAGTTTTGGATCTGGGAGTGGCCTGAAAATTAAAAACAAAACCAAGCAATTCCCATTGTGTGTCTGAAATCCTGCTTCTTTCTAGGGATTAACTTTATTTAACTCCTCTTAATGTTTGCAAAAAGAGACCTGCTTGCTTTGGGGTCTAGCACGTGCAATACACTTCTGAAAGAGTGGCTGGTCTTTGTCAATGAGAGAAACTCTCAACTTGTCTTCTGAGCCCAAGTACTGGTGTCTTGTGCTTTCATAATATCTTGGTGGTTATGGAGTTTCTCAGGAAGTGAGGCAGAGAGTTCAAGGTTACCTTTACCCTGCAGGAGGTATTCCATCTTCTATCAAGATGTCCTGAAGCTTTTCTGGAAAGTAGATTCAAAACTAATTCAAACAAAGGAAAGAGGGCAGAACAGAGAGTTTATTTAGTCTATGAGAACTGTAACTAGACCTGATTTAAGAGAAGTTTACTGTGAATTTCAAGAGACAGTTCTGTCACAGTGGGCATATGCTCCTCAAAATTGGAAAGCAAGATCAAGTGAGCAGTTCAGGCAGGTAAGAAAGATGGCCAAGCCAGCTTTTTGCCAAGATGGGGATGCCAGTCCTTACTGACTGAGCCTGACTGCATCTTTTAGCACTAGATAGCCTCACCCTTACAGTTATCTGAAGAGAAAATGCTATAAACCAGACCTGTTAATGGTAGTGGGTTTGGAAGTGGTGGGTCTGTGGGACATACTGCAAAAGGACAGCCAGGCTGTGTAAGCTCAGCAGTCAGCTGGCCAAGACACCAAATACCCAGGAACTGGTAATTTATCCCTCTACAATTCAGACATGGAATGATATATCTTTAGTGACTGGGCTGTTTCTCTGCTTGAGTAAATGGAACTGTGTATGTGTTGAGGAAGGCAGTCAGCATTCAGCAAGAAGACAGATTAATTTAAGATTAACTCCTCATTGGAGTGGAACTGACAGGCCTATAGAATATTGGCAGTTTTAGGGGCTGTTAAAGTCTCATTAAAGTTCACCAGCCTGGGACTTGCATGAGGTGCATGTGCTTTGACAGTGTGAATACATGTGGTACAGAGGGAGATTTTATGCCCTAAATTAGCATTGAGCTAATTGGAAACAAAACCAATTTGTTCTTGAGAAACTTGAGTACGATTTCTAGGGTTATATTAATTTCCAGGAATAAGGAAAATCTTTTACAGCACTGAGTGCAGTCGAGCTGGTTTTGAATCCGTTCCCTGCTGCAAGATGTGAAGAGCTGGTTTGCAAACCTTACTGTGGCTGCTCTGGCTCTGGATGGGCTGTCAGCCAGTATGTGGGATAAAACCTTGGCAGCAAGATGCTGTGACAAAGAAATATAAGACTGCTCTAAAAGATGCCTTTTTGTGCATCTGGCTAGTGCTTTTCTGTCACTGAATTTCAAGGGCATGGCATGAGGAGTCATAGCTGACTGTTGGCACTATTCTTCCTTTGGAAAGAGAAAATAATTAGCATGTTGAGACAGCATTATTATGTGCTTCTTAGGAATAAAATCTGTGGTGAGTAGAATGAGAAGAAACCCCTATTATTTTTCAAGTATATTTTACAGGTATATCAATCTCTGTCAAACAAAATAGGCCAAATTTTGACTTATTTTCCTAACTCATGCTGTATCTGGATATTCTTGTCTTTGTTCAGTAATTAAACACCAAAATGTAATTTTGTCTAAGGATCTTCTAAAATAGTATTTTCTCTCTTACTTAAAAATATTTTTTCCCCTTTCTCCTTTGAATTTGCCTTCTAGCCAGGGATAATAAAGAACCTGAGCAACAGCTTGAGCGAGTGGCTGAATAGAAGTATAAATGCTCTGTGCTGGAGTGATTACCCAAGCAGAAAACCAACTGTCTTATGAAGAAAGTCTTTTCCTCACAGAGTCATTCCTTCAGCTCTCTAGGCACTAGGCAGTGCTTGCATGCATCTAATCCCTGAGTCTACCAAGTCTGCCTTCCTATAAGCTCAGCTTCATTTTGAAAATAAGCTCCTCTTAAAATTTAAGCACGTTTGGGTTTTTTTTAAGGAATATACTGAACTCTCTCGTTCCATGTGTCATGTCTAGTTTTTTTACCCTCTGAAAAGAAAAATAACATATTCTTCATGTGATGATTAATGTGTAATGATCTTCACACATTACATAATGTCCTATCTTCCACCTAGAAAAGCACTGGCACAGCAGAGACTTGCAAATCTGTCCCTTCATAAAGTGTAGACTGATGTAATTTAAGCTGGCTCATCCCTGCACAGCTTCCAAAACACCATGTGCTTTGCAACACAGCAGTATTCATTTCTGCTTCCTTTAAAAAAATAAAATGCACAGATGAAATGTATGTCCACAGCATGCCAACAGACCCAACCCAGCAGGAGTGCTGCAAAGCTGATATTTTTTTTTTCCTGCAAGTGTTGTGGTTGAATTGGAAGGTATTTAATACAGAAGAGAAAGACCACATTTATTCAATCTTCTCCCAGCATATGTCTTTCCAAATGCCTAAGTTCCATGTGACTTGTGTCTATTAAAAGTGGATGCCAGCAATGCAGTTGCCTAATGTTATTTTGGTATGGTGGGAGTGCATGTAAACAGTGTCAAGTGTAACACATATAAAAAAGCAGGTTCTATCTTTAAATTCTAAAATGCCTTTATAGGAGTTGAGTCCTTCCAGTCTTGTGTGTCAGACAAAACACTGTGATGCCCTTTCTGCACTTTACTCCCCTGAACTGCACAATCCACAGTACTAACTCATCTGCCCTTTGGGACAAGACAAAGGCAATATTCAATACGCCATGTATGAAGCAGTCCAATTAAACAATTTCTGGATAATTTCATTGCTTTGACAAATCTGAAGATTTATGCAATATTTTATCTTCTGTTTCTCCAGTATCTCTGCCAGTTTTCAAAGGGTTTATTTATTTTCTGCCAAAGAAAGAATGTCTTTCTATCATCCATATCTCAAACGGGTTTAATACAGCTGTTCTTTGACTCTAAACACATTTCTCTAACAATTCCTACTTAATCTATTAGATTATTTTTGGTTGTTTTGGGGTTTTTTTTTGGTCTCACATCAAGTCTAGAAAGTCAGATTTTGTTCCAGAGCTTAAAAACAATCTCTGCTCTAATTTCTTCCCATTAGTGTGCTAGAAACATTATAGTTTTCTCCAGCAGATCTCCTGACCTAGGATTTTAGCTGATTTTAGCTGAAGCTAAAATGATAATTTCTCCTGAAAAAAAACCCACAAAAACAAATAAACAAAAAAATCCTGAAGGCATTTTAGACCCACTGTGATTTCAGTGACAAATTTAATCTTCATTAGAGAAGACAGAAATACTTTGCCAATAGAGACTGGAAGACATAAGCAATGGCCTTTCAGTAATAAAATAGTACATAGCTGTTATCTAGTGCTTGTCATCAGTAACACAGACCATGTTTAATGGACAAAGTGAGTTTCATTATCTGCATCTTACAGGTTGCAAAAGCAAGGCATTCATTGAGCTATTCTGCAAAAATACTAAAAAAATAAGCAACCTGCACTTTTACAGCATATATTTAGTTTCTTTCAGAGAATCCATCTCTACACTATATATGTTTACTATAATTACTTACATTTCTCTTATGCTTCCTAAAAAATTGAAAAGTTCTGACTTTTCTAGTGACTGCTCCTACAGAGGACCATATCTATAGTACTGCACCGGGCCAGACTGGAGCCCTTATTATTTAGAATCCCTACTATGTTTTCAGAAGTCTTTAAAACATTTACTTAATGCATGTGAGTGAAAATGGAAGGCAATAAGTCTTTTTATTTAAAGTTTTGTTCTATATTTTTGGAACAAAACATGCAGAAATGAGGCAACAGGGTAAATATATAGAGAAATTTAAGCTAAACAGCAATTTCAAGTTGAGGTTGGAGACCTTGAAATAAGCTTCAATGTATTTTTTTTAATGAAATAGGATTTTAGTTTCTTGACCACCCCATCTCTACAAAAAAAAAAAGCATCATAAATAAAACACTGTAAGCTTAATTCAGTGTATCTATAAAGGCATGAAAATCAAGTAAAGATATGATAAGAATTGTAAAGTACTAGCATTTAATGTACTTTTCAATCATTGCTAACCTAAACATGTAAACCTATCATATAAGCCCAGTGAAACCACCTTTACTTCTCCTGACCCTTGAAGCAGCTCTGTGTTTGAGCCTGACAATTTACTTCTTTTACTTTTTGCAGGACATTTCATGAAAACCATCTTGACACCACAGTATAGTGAGTTCTGGTACTAAGCCTTTACTGTTTATTAAATGAATTCATTAATTCCACAAATGATCAATCTATTTACTTGTAGCTGGATTAACCTTTCTTAATCCTGAAATCACTGTTGGTCTAGGAAGCTTTTGTGTGCATGGGCTGAAATGAAAGAAGATATATAGTTTCCTTGTTTGATCCATAATGAACGTGAAGGGGTTTAAATTTATGGCTCTGATGGAAATCAATTTGTGATCTTGAGCTGAAAAGAAGTCCAATCTATGTCTCCATAAACAGCTGTAAATTTTAATTTTCCCATCTTCAAAAAATTCTCTTTTGCCACTCTACTGGAAGAAAAATCATGCAGTTTTTTTCTTCAGCTTTTATAACATCAGATCACTTTTCATTCTCTGCTACACATTTCTGGGCAACAGCAATTGCTTTTTCATTTTCCAGTTTTCCAAATCCTGAGCTCTGTGAAGCATCTAATGCTGCAAACCACGTCCTTTCCACTCCTGTGATGGGGGAAGAGAGGACTGAGGATGCAGAGAGAGAAATGGACCGTATTTAAGTCGTGCAGGGGTTACACTGCATGATCTGGCTTTCTTTATAGTGTCCAGGATGTGTGGAGTTCTACAAGTGTCACTCTATATGTAGGCTATATTTTGGCACATTGCCACAAGCTCATTAATAAATCTGTTTGGAGATAGTAAGAGGCTTAGGAGTTTGCCCTTGTTTGCAGACAAACTCGCTAAGGGTGGTTTCAGTCTGTTGGGCACCACTGACAAGGGAGGAGGGGAAATGCTTCATCTGTGTGCCATCAGTGTTTGTTGTACCTGATGAGACTTTATGCCATTATGCCAATTTTCTTCTTTTATTCCCACTGTGCCGGGTTGCTCAGACTATAACCTGTGCCCCTGAGGTGATGTTTGCTGTACCTGTATGTGTGGCAGCTCCATGGTGTTGACATGCAAGTCGTGTTTTCCATCAGGATCGCTTTGCTTGAGCAGCCCAGTCCTGCGTGGCTGCCTTTGAGGTGAATTCTGGCAGTGATCGTTGTGCCTGATTAAAGTCAGCCTGACAGGGCTACCCAGGAAGCCAAATGCCCTCTGGTGCTGCTCCAGCACCAGTGAGTGACAGGCCTGTGGAGAGCTGACTGGTGATGCCTTGGCCAGAGCAGCGTCCCTGCAATCTCTGCTCTTTTCCTCTGCAGGCTGCTGTGCAGAGGCTCTGTGTGTGCTGTCTGTGTTAACCCATTTTTTGAGCAATGGGCTTCCTTCTGCCTTAGCCTTTGGCTTTTCCTCAGGCTAAAACTGAAGACAGCCCTTCTACCAAAGTTGCATTTGGCACTATCTGCTGGGAAGGGCATAATTAGCCAAGCTAGCACAGGTTCGTACAACCCAGTTATTTACTGTCTTCTTTCTCAACAAGTCATGCAAAATGAGTTCCAGACATATGCTGCAGCTCAAGTTATGAATGCTTAGTTCACTTTTTGAATGCTCTTCTCCTGTTGTTGTTCTAGTGCCTAGGTTTGCTAGACCCTTCAGGAAAAATATGCTTTGGAAGTTGGAATAGTGACGTGGACACATAGGAGACATCTCTAATGCTACTGTCCAATAGCAGCAATCATCCTGTAATCCAGTTACTGACCTGAAAAAAAAATTATAAACTTTCCAATGTGTTTAAATAAGGTACAGTGGGTATTAGTATTCTCTGGAAAACCTTTGAATCAAGTTTGGAAAAGCAAGAATTTGCATATAAATGGAATATTATAGAGAGATCTCCATTTCTCTTGGCAGGACATTTTTTTGTTGAGTTTTTTACTTTTTTCTCCTTTTTAAATAAATCTGTAGTTTTGCAAGGGTTTGTGTTATAGGGAGGTTTGGACAGAAAATAGATAAACTACACATAAATTAGCATTTTGACATTATTGCAACAAGTTAATCAGAAAACATCAAATGATTTAAAATGTGTTAACTACTTCCTTTTCTATGCCGTAGTTGATAATCCACAAGAAAATAAAATTATTTATAGTGCGAGTTGTGCACTGGGTACATGAGAACGTTACAGATATACTTGCTTTTGGAAGCTTAGTATGTACTAAATATTCATCTATGTACAGCTGGGTGTCTGCATTACTAATAATTATTGCAAGTGCTACTGGAGACGTGGATATTGAACATATTGGAATAGTGTGCAAAGATTAGGTGAATAGTACTCAAATTGAATTTGCCGTGGCTGGGCATTTAAGTCTATTAAAGCTTAATTTCTTTTTATGTTTTTGTTCTTTTATTTTGTAAGGAAAAGCTAAACCAGAATCAATTCCAACTTCATTATCTTTCTTTTCAAGGTGATTTTGTCTTCCTGTCTCAGAAAGTGGAGGGCTGAGATAAAGGATTACACTCTGCATTGTTAGCTTAATCATAATTGTGTTTTTATCATTCCAAAAATCATACAAAAAAGGTCTACAAGTGTGGGATGCAGATGTGCATACGACTTGTAAGCACCTAGTAGGTGTGAAATATTTTATGCCTTCCACTTCTATTATGATCAGCCTTCCCTAGACTCTTGTTCTAACCTCAGTTGTGAAAGCACCTTAAAACCTAGAATACGTGTGTAAAAAAATTAACCGCATCAAATTAGAACACTTTTTTTTTTCCATTTTAAATTTTCTTTTTTACTAAAATAGCTTCAAAATCTTGATACTGGCTAGGTTTTTGGTGATGACTGATATCACTGTGTACTGACCCAAAATCTCTCCCTCCCCTTATTATCCAGCATCTTCATGACTGCAAGCCTTCTTTGAGACAAAAGTTGTATTTTTTTGGTTCTGTATGTATCCAGTTAGTAATAAATTTAGATCTTGGTCCCCAAATGGAACTGACAGAAAGAATAGCAAAACAAATCTATAAGAAATTATAAACCCATCATCAAATTGCTTGTAAATTCAACGTGCAAATTATTGTGTTTATTTAGCTGGACAATATGAGAAAAGCTGGAATTTAACAATATTTCCTCAGTGTTGATGTAGGCTAAGCAAAGTAACAGTATTGTTACCAGTGGACTCAGATCTTGACTTTACTTATACTGTTTTAATTTACCTGTATGACTATGTAAAAAATTACAAAGTGAAAGTAAATCAGACAATTGAAACAAACAAGCAAAAAATTAAGAAACAAAACAAAACAAAAACAAACCTCAGAACACTACAAAAACCCAGCCTGCAGCAGTTGTAGTGACAAAGATAAAGTTCTAGAAGCATGGTAATACGATCTTTGGGACTACTTGTAGTGGTGAAAAATAGTTATTGAATAGAAAGCAGTTGTAAAGGGGAAAGTCTGAGTTCATATTGTTGATAGAATAGATGTGGAAGGAAATTATTAATTATGTTATTTCCCTGCAATGATACCTATTGTTATTGATACTGTTTCTTATTGGACATGAGTATTAGTCACTACTTATTATATAATTGCAATGAAAATATACCTCTAGATAGTGTTATTATTTTAGACATTATTTTTTTGTTCTGAGCAAACAATTCAACAGCAATGCAGTGATCATCATCTTCCATCATTCAGAGTTTTATCATCGCTGACCTCTGATTCCCTTTGCAGGCCTCATAAATTCTCATCCCTAGCTGGGAAAAATAGGATCATGCTAAGCATTAATTTCCCACATATTGTTACAATTCTGTTAGCAGTTTCAGACAAGCTTTAAAAAGAAACCATCCTTTGATGGTTTGGATCCATGAGGATCTGTTTTTTTGTTGGTTGACCCAAATCATGGCCCAAACTGACACAACTATTTTTGTGCTAATTGTCAGTGTGGGACAGTTTTTACAAATCATGTTATTTTTAAATTTGGTAGGAAATTTATTGTTTCATTATCAAGGACATATTGAAAATCAAGCTTATCTAGTTTTACTAAATTAAGATCAGAAAGATGGAATTGATCCTGGGCCCATGAATCAGGTACTGATGAAGAAAACAGTTTCTGTTTTGTTGAGGTGTTCATAGGCAGAGTCAATTTAAACTAAAAATGTTCCTTTTTATTGAGACTCATGACTGATTTCTACTGTGATATTTGTCATTTAATATATAAGCCTCGTACCTGGAGAATCTTTTAAAGGCATGTTTATGTTTGGAAAAAGTCCATAGTGATGGGACTAGTATTCATATATTTCAACTACATTTGTTGATTCTCGTCCTTACTGAAAGGATCATAATTGAAATAAAGACTCATAAGACAGGCTATAGAAAGTAACTTAAGCCAAAGTAGTATGATGGCACTTTCTGTCTCTTGATGAATAAATTTGTGTATTTGATACTTGATTTTGCCGGCATTTGGGCTATGGCAGATTTAGAAAGTTGATCACATCTCTCAGAAGCAATCTTCTGAATAAAGGTTTCAATGTATGAGTTTTTCCAGTCTTTCAAAAAAAATCTTGCTGATTATGATGTGTTTATGAAATTAGTCAAATTGCAGAGTTGGCTTAAATGTGTGCAATCATGAAATGTAAATAACACACACGCTTCAGAAATGCAATTCTGAAATTCTGATGTGCTGAAACACACCACAAAACTTTGTTTGACCTCATGGAAAAGGGGGGCAAATCCAAAACTAGCTGAATGAATGGAAGAAGATTTATGTATTTGCCATTTTTTTTCCCAAAGAAGGTTTCTTTCTCCTTTGGTTAAGTTGTCACCCGTAAAAATATAAAGTTTCTTTTTTGTTGTTTCCTCCTTATAAATAAAGATTTATGTAGACCAGACTTCCTTACAAAATCAGAGCAGTTTTACTTGTCAAGTTCAGCGGTTGCATTTTGAGCTTATTTGCTTAAAATTTCTGCCTTTTTCTTTGAGGGCAAGCTTGGCAAAGCAGAGAACCCATGTCCCCACCACATTTAGATGTCTTCTTCCCTTTCAGCAAATCTTTCTTTCATAGCCCAGCAATTCTGATCTGTTGGAGCCACTTGTATAACTCACAATATTTAAGTAGACAAACAGCAATGATTTATGTTAATGGAATAAGTGTTAAGCAGTTCTCTATATTCCAGAGTACAGGACACACATCTTCCTTCCCAAAACCTCAGACTAGCAGAGCCACCTCAAAAATCAGAAACCTCCTGACAGAGGTTTTAGATGTGTGTCTTCCATCGGTGTAGTTTAACACATTAAAAACTTCTTTAGTACTTGTTAAAATGAAAGATCAAGTGGTGAAAAAGCTGTTACCTGGGCACATGGTGATTTAAGCAATAGATGCCAAAAGCTTTCTTTTTCATGTGAGCATGTCAACCTGTACAGGAGGAAATTTGAAACACCTGTTCTAGACATGAGTGAAAGTGATTCTGTCTGTCATTTCCATTCCATTTCCATTCCATTCCTCACTTTCATTCCATTTTCACCCATTCCCATTCCTCAGTGCCTTCTCTAAACATTCTGTGCAAGTGTTTCCAGTTTGTGCGAATCATGCTCCTATTCCTTTAAAGTTTTTGATGGAAGTTCTGATCAGTCACATCAGCTATGAAGGGCTGAACTGGCCAGCTGTGGCAAGAGTTTTTGATCTACCTAACAGTCAAATAATCTCTGGTCAGTGAAAGCTTTTGATAGATTTGTTTCCCTTATCCTCACCTGACTGCCTCTCTAACGTTATTCAACACAGAGCTGAAATCTTAAATTTTAGTATAACCCAAGGAGGAAAGGAGCTGCAGACATAAGAATTTTTATCACTAATTTTATGAAATCTTCAAGAGCGAGAGCTGAAGGGTCAGGCTGATGCACCATCTTCATTACATATTCATTAGAAAGATCTTACTCTATTTTTACTGCTTCAAAATACTGCAGTACAGGATCAGCCATACAGACCTTCCCACAGAGACAGTGGCATGCCAGTGATAGTACTATATATAAAACTCATGGTTTGCACATGAAAATATCTGTTGAAAACAGTAGTTCCCTCTTTAACAGATTTAAAGGCTTACTGTAGTTTTGCATCTCTTTTCATACAAGTTGAACAAGTTGCTACTCATCTGTGCCTGCCAATATTGTGATTTTATTATAAATCAGACATTACAGCATTTGGCTTCTTTTCAATTGATTTGAATGACATGTTCTCCTTCAGTGTTAATTAAAGCAAGAGCTTCAAGATCTAAAAGATAAGACTATAATACTTCACTACATTTCCTCTAAAATGTCTTTTATGTGATTTTTTTTAAACTACACAGAGATTTAAACCAGAAACATCAAACAGTTCTAACTTGTAAAGTGCTGGAATTTTAGTCCTCCAAATGCTTTTTCTTATGGGATGCCTCCTCTTAGAACTCAAAAATAATTTAACCATCCATTATCTGAAAATTTATATAAGTTTCATTTACATAAAAGTAAAACATCCTCTTCAGCTAATTTCAAAAATGTTTATCATTTTCTCAGCATTAGAGATCTGCTGGGATAAACAAAAAGAACATTCTGGAGCAGAGCTGGTCCAGCCAAGCTGGTCACCCCTCTCTCTCCATCCCTGTAGTTTAAGGAAAAGGTTTAATGAAGGAGGAATTACACAGTATGTTTCTTTATTCCTTGAAATCACATCCAGATTTTATCTCACATTGTAGCTCTGTATCCTCATGCTGCCAGTCCAGGACAGTTAACTATTCTATTGATAACAGTATTTTACAGATTTCATCGTGAAAAAACCTCCAAAGATTAGTTTTAAACTGAATAGTTATCACTTCCTGCATTTAATTCCTGCTGCTATTCAATTTAGAAGGATATCATGCATGCTGAATACAGTTAGATGATTCTAAAGCTTCCTTGTGCTGGTAGAGCTTGTACTTGCAAATATTGTATATCAGTGTAATGGCAGAAACAGTCTTTATTAGAAAATCTACTATGTTTCAAAGAGAAAAATCACATAACTAAAAATTTGAAAGGGGGTAAAAATTATGCACTAATGACATCAAAAATCTCTGTAATGGGGAATGGCCCAAGCCAACTTTTGCAGAAGCCATGATGCAATTATACTGTAAAATAAAATATGGAGAAAATTGTGTAGAATTCCCAAGCCAGTGGAAATACCCCAACATACTTCTTTCCTTCTCACCATCATTATATAATTTTGAAAACCGATCTTTGTTACGAACCCCTTCGAGTTTAGATGCGGGAACCCAGGATAGAAAGAATATTTCTGTACCTGTCCTGAAAACTCCTGACCCTCAAGAAAGCACTCCTTTCCCCCTCCATCCATGGAGAAAGCTTCCAAGGCTTTCTGAAGAGTTGGAAACAACCCAAGTGTAAATTAGATAGTAGTGTAGTTAGTAGTTATTGCTTAGTGAAAATGTATTTTTTAAGTTTTTTATACTATAAGTGTAAGTGAAGGTTCACGATAGAAGATTGTAGGCGTTGCCTCAGTTTCCCTTCTTCTCCTTCACTTACTCCATTTTCTGCAGTGTTAAAAGCACAATCTTATTGGATAAAGTTTGCCACAGTTCCAAGTTATATGAATAAATTAATAACTAGTTATTGGTAAAACAATAATAACAATAAACGTTTAAAATACGTAGTGTTAAATAATTAGATTGTTTGTTTTGTATATAAAAAGACATTTTGTCTCCTTGAAGAAAAAATCGCCTTGTGTTGTAAAAAAGCAGAGCCTGTACCATCTATAGCCCAAAATTTATAATGATATAATAAACAATCCCTAAAAACAAAAAAAAGTTCCTTTGTTTCATTCATAAAACAAAAAACAAGAAAAACTCAAGAGGTTAGTCTAGTTAAGCTACCCTACATGTTGGGAATAACCCGACAGAAACTACATTCATTTCTATTCAAGATGTGGCAGAACAAGGCCTAACTGCTTTTCTTCACAAATGGGTCTCAGCTTGAGGTGAAGAGGATTTAAAACCCTCCCCTAACTTTCACATGTTCTATTTACTAATTTAGGTGATTGCCTCAACACATCAAGCATGTATGATACCCATGAAAAGAGCAGGACTGGAGTGGGACTGCAACATGGGGGTGAAATGCTTTTTTTGCCTCTCTCTGAGCGTGGGTTTTGAGCCACCAAGACCAGGAAAGGCGCTTCAGGGAAACGAAAGGGGTCGTGCAGACATGCACCTCAAGTGCTGTGGGCTGGGCCTGTCTGCAGGTGTGTGGTGCTCCCCAGGGCTCGCAGAAGGTGCTGAGGTGGCCCAGAGCCACGGCCCGGGGGCAGCAGGAGGCCGAGCCCGGCCGCCCTGAGCCCTCCCCGGGCACCGCGGGCCAGGGAGCCCCCCCTGCCCGTGCGTCTGAGTTTGCCATGTCTGACAGCTCCTGATGCCCTCACCAGCAGCCAAGGGCCCGCCAGCTGTAGCAGAGGGGGCTGCTTTGAGTAGGTTTTGCTAAGGAATGTTCATAAGTTAGTTCATAAGTTAGTTCACCCACTGATCTCTCTCTCTGCACCTCTGCTGTCTGATAAAATAGGGAGCACAGTGGCAATTTGTTGAAGACAGTGTTCTAATGTTTTTAAGAAATGCGAGGAAACAGGCTTCAAAAAGCCACTTATTAAAGAAAAGAAGTCTGATTTCTTGGGGTCTGAGGAAAGATATGGCCTGAGATTGCTTGTTTTGCACGTCATTAAATTCTGATTTCTCTAGCTGGCCAAAAACCTTTATCTCACAATATTTCATCTTGGTTGAGGCTGATCAAATAACTTAGGAAATAAGTTTAGAAGATTTGGGAGAGTATAATGGAAAAATGGAACCAATTAGAGCCTAAAGTGTATTAGATATTGTTTCTATATTGTAACACCTTCTGGTCTGCCAAGAACAATGTCTGACAGATTTTTCTATACCCATGGCTCTTCTACCTGTTCCTCCTGTGATGGAGGAAAATCTCACTTATTTAAACCTTTGATAGCTCATGTTCCATTTTCCCATCTCTTCTGTACATGTGTGATGCTTGTTAAGGACCTTGGAAGCAGTACCATCTTTTTTCAGAAGATTCTGTTTAAAAACGCTGTGGAAGTATTTCTGCACATAATTGTTTACCAGTCCTTTCAGAATTTTCCTTTACTTTGCCACTTTTCCTTTTGAGAGGTCTTCTTGTCTGTTTTTTAAACCAAATCGAATTGCCTTCTTCCGGCCACATCAAAAGCGCAGACCACCACTCTACTTCTCCGTTTAGACACAAAGATAGTATGAAAAGCATATCTGATTTTTAGTGAAAAATATGCAAACTTACTATTTCTTGATTGTGTTAACAAAAATAAATTAGCAGAAAATACTTTGATAGGATTTTGGATTGGGCAAAATGAAAACTGTAAATTAATGAATTAATAAAATTTAATTATGAATTAATGATTTTGTCTGCTGATAGATTTATAGGCTTGCTTTGCTGATAGTTTTACTAGTGTGAAAAAGTTACAAATGAGCATGAAAATGTCCAAAAGTGATATGTTAAACATATCACTCAATTGCTCACCCCTTGCAGAAGATATAGTGGGTGTCTGCAGACTTCACACATCATTCCTGTTTATCATTTATTCAGCAGGACAGCTTTATTTATGCACTGGAACAGCTGTTTATGAGAATTTCACATCTTTCATAATGTTTATTTGCCTTTCACCATGGCTTCCAAGTTCTTTCAACATAAAACCAGTAGAAAAACCTAAGTCTGTACAAGAGCTTCTCTGTGTCTTCTACATTTCCTTTCCTAGGTGATTAAAATATTTTTGTTAGACTTATTCCATTTTGAAAAGTGTCAGCTATGGGTAAACATATTTTAAAGTTACAAATATTACAGGAAAAGCTTTTTGCAGATGGAAAACAAGCAGAAAAATAACATAGTCAGGATGTTTAGAAGAGTCTATAAAACTTAGTCCAAATTCCTGAATTCTGTAAAAGTATAATAGTTCTTTTAAACCCTTACGTTGCCATAAAAGCTTTATCAGGCATACAAGTGGCTATTTTATGGAGCTGTACAAAACCTTTATTAAAAATTCTTATGTTTTCAATTATGATTAACAAACCAGAGTTGTGTTCTCTTACTACATTGCTTTGTTTTGCCTTTCTTTTCTTGTCAAACAGGTGTGTTTTATGAAGTTGTTCAGAGCTTCCCTCGAGTGCAGGAAAATGTGGAGGTGGATTCATATGTAAGCAGCCACAGGTGGAGAAGGCACTCAGAGTCCCTCAAATCAGTCGACACCAACAGAGCCAGCATGGGGCAGGGCTCCTTGGAGCCAGGGGGTTTCACAGACTTGCTGCTGGAAGAGGGACACGACAACACTACACAGATTGAGGTACATATTAATTTTATCTATTTTTTAATTCATTTTATTGTCTTTGACTGGGGGTAAGTAAAAAATTAGGACATTTCCTTTAGTATATTCAAGCACTTATTGGGAAAAGTACCTTTGGTCTTTGTATTTCTGAACCTATCAGCACATGGAAGCTGGAGTTTTCTCTCGTCCTGAGGCTGGAGCCTGTCCTTTATGACTCTTGAAGATAATCTCTTGAGAATGTTTGCTTTTCTCCTGGAAAACAGTTAAGGGAAGTCTCATGTTTTAGCAGTTCTTGCTGGAAAACTGCAAAAGGAAGTAGTATTAAAATAGAATAAAATTGAATTATTTTTTTAAATTGATGTAAACATCTCAGTTTGTGAGACTTTACCTGATCTTTCTGGAGAATGATATCCAGGCCCAAAGGGGAAAAGACCCTAGAGAAATGAGAAATTGGAAGAAAATTCAGGATGGTCATTGAAAAAAATTGCATACTGTTTGATTTTTGGTCTTCCAAAGAATAAGACTGATTGAGTCCATCTGTGTGAAGTCTTGGGACATTCTCCATTTTATAGTGTCATTCAACCTCTAATTTCTTGTTTAGCTGCCAGATAGCTCTCTGTCCTGTTTACTTTGGTTTTTTTTTTGTTGTGGTGTTGGTGGTTTTTTGAGTTTGGGGTTTTGTTATTAATAAAATCTACATCCTGTTTTTCAGTAAATTACAGCTTGGAATAAACTACACTTAGTATCTTCAGTCATTATAATCTGCTTCCAAAACAACAGTGTTGGTATTTTTTTCAGTTCCAAGAAGCTCACTCTCAGAGAAAAGAAAAAAAGCAGCTCTCAGATTTTGGTTTGCAATGCAATATAAAACCCATGTGTATAGACAATGGAAGCCCTACTGCATGAGCAAAAAATAGTGCTTTCGGAGAGGTGTGTTTTGTGTTTATTGTTTTTAAGATTCCCAGTTTGCACAGCACTAATTATATTTCCTTTTGTGGTAACATGAAAGTCACTGGTTGGTAAATTGTAGTTTTGAATTTCATGTTGATTTTTTAACTTCCTTTTTGCCTTGTGTAATCCCCATCTGCCCATACTTGTAGGAACTCTTTTGGGCTACAACACAGTTCAATTTCGCTTCTAGTTATTTTAGCAGGTAAAGTGCAAGTTGTCTCAGGTACAGGGAAGTTTTAGTAGCTGATCTTTCCATGTCTTACCCTATTCAGTGTTTCCATTCAGTTGAGTTCCAAGCTCTTATGAAGCAAAATGGTCAGATTCCCCTTCTAACACTTATGGATAGCAAAACTTGGAGAAAAACATGAATGCTTGCAAATGGATATACATAGAATGATATTTTTCCAGGAACAACTTTCCTGACAGATTAATGGCTTTAGAGGGTCTTAACCTGAAAAGTTTATTGAATTCAGGTTTTGTGTTCTGTTGCAAACCTCTTTTTCTAAGGTCTTTTCAGCACAATAAGATAACAGAATTGTGGTTTTACACATTATCGGATTCCATTGAAAATCTCCACTACAACACAGGCATCTCACAAAAAACCCTTTGATGCCTGGCCTTATAGAGGAGGTAGAGTATACAACAGAAATCCACAGAGAAAGAATCCATAGGTTTCAGTCTTCTGCAGCTTGGCAGCTTATCAGCAGTGCTGGAGAGCTTATTGATTATTTTAAATCCTTGCTCTGTGTACATTGCAACGCTTGCTAAAGAAAATCCAGAGAATGAGTATTGCCTGCCACTTACATTTAGTGATGATACAGGATGACAACATCCCTCCTTTACAGATACTCTTTTCTCTAAAGTGTTTTGTAGTCTTACCATGCAAATGCAGACATCTTTAATATGAACACTGACACTTATTAACATGTTTTCACTTGACAGTATTTGCTATCCTTCTTTATAATGATGAGTTTACTTTCTCTCCAGCTTTATAAACCCAAACCTGTACTCCCTCTCTCACCTCTATCGCTCCCTGCCAAAAAAAACCAAAACAAAAACCCAAAAACAACAACAAAACCAAAATAAACAAAAATAAATAAACTACAAAAAAAACACACAACAAAAAACCCAAAACAAAACAAACAAACAAAAAACCCACAAACAGAAAAATAGCCAAAGTATAAAAGGGAAGGCTGTAGGCAGAAATTTCTGGACACTGTTTAAAATGAAATATTTCTTGAGTTATCAATCCATGCAGTTATAAGGTGAAAAAGAATAAAATCAAACCTATGTGGAGCACAGCTTAGTTCCATTGGATCTCCTTTTATTTTAAGGTAATGACACTTTTGATTAATTTGTTTCCTGTTGGAGTTACTGGAATTGTTCTGTACCTTCAGAGATTCACCATGCTGGATCAGCCATCAGCCCTGATCCAGAGGTTATTTTAACATCAGCTTGAGTGGAAACATGAAGTGCAGATCTTCTAAAGCTCTTCATGCAAGTGCATTGTAGATTGGTTTGTCACACTTTTCCAGTAGTCAGGGCGGAAAATTGCTCCTATGCATAGGAAAGATGATAATGGTGAGATTCTCTGTAGGGTGCAGCCTTTCTGGTCCAAAAATGGAGCCACCAAGGAGCCCAGGTGTTTCTCTTCACATCTCCATTTTGTCTCCTGCATTTGTTTGTGATTCAGGAAAGGACTCATACAAAATGATATACAGGTTAATGTGCTTTTTTTAAGTAAAGAAGTTCTTTTGAACTGGTCTTGAACTTGCAGAGACTAGCAGAAGTTGTGGGTATAACCATTTGATGTACTGGGCCTTCAGAAAAGAGCAGGGCCTCGGGAAGAGGATAAGACCCATTATATTGCTGGAGAATAGGAATGCTGTGATCCACAGGTGCAGTGTTGTGGTGGCACAAACCCATAAAGATGAATGTTGCCAAAAGAAAAGCAAAGGACATAAACAAGTTTCTGCTGCAAACCAGACAGGAGCCCTGACAGCTAACTAAAAATTATAGTGTAAAATTTATATATAACACTCTTTAAAAAGTATGACTATCTTGAAAGTACTCCTCCTACTTTAGAAGGATTACAATGGTGCACCAGTTCAAGACTATATTGTTGTAAATCCAAAAAGCGTTGCAAGGATGGAGGTTAGTCCCATTTGCTTTATTTGCAATTGGTACTCTAGAGGGAGAGGAGGGTCATATTCTATAAGATACTTTTTATGTTTTCATTCCCATTATGTCAAATAGCTAAAGACAGAGAGAGAAAACTCTGAAGAGGGACAAAATAGTGGCATAAAAATAGTGAGATCCTGTCTTATACAGAGGGTGAAAATGTTGCAGTCTGAGAGAAATCTCCAAAACAGATAGCCTTGGACAGGTAAAGAAATATGCTGGCAGCCAGATAAACCAACTGTAAGGGGCAGTCCCAAAATACAGGATGCAGATGATGCATTGCAGCAAGTTGTCTAGTTGGTTTCATGGCAAATGAGAGTTTCCCAGGGTCTCCATTGAGGATAGGAGCATCCATGGCTAAGCCATATTTTTTCCCAAGGGTCACAAAGCCAAACATTAAAGCCTTCTGACTAGAATAACTGTCAGAGTTTCTCTTTCTAGAGAGTTTGTTTCTCAGATTTCTGGGATTTCACAATATGATTTCAAGCCTGGCTTTCCTTTTTTTCCCCTCCCATCTTTCCTAAGATTCTTCTCTCCTGTTTTGAAGGTCAGGGTTGTTTTGGATTTTTGATTGTCATGTAATCTACTACTTATGTTTATTGTGCTCAGGACATTTAGAAGTGCCTTTTACTTATGATAAATAGAGCTTAGGAAATCCAATGTGTAAAGTGGAATTTGTTGCTGCAAACACTCTAAGTCCTTGTAAAAGCAGTGAGTGTGAAAATACATCTTCATGAATATGTCTATTTTGGCATGTCTTCTTTCAAGCAAGAAGAAAAATAAGACAAATATACTACCTTCCTTCATATACTCTTGTAAAAGAAAAGTATGCTCCTTAATCACTCGCTTTTATTAAGTAGATTAGTATTAATATTGTTAAAATAAACTCAGCTTCATGATGATATGACCAGTTGTTCTGTTAATCCCCAAAACCCTGTGGCCATAGAAATAATGATGGTGGGTATCAGAGGTTCTTGTTGCCTGATCGTTTTTTGCATTACTGAGAAAGAAGCTGATCTCTGAAATTAATCTCATATAATTGCTGGTTCCCCAGTATTTATCCACAAATGCATTCTTGTTTTGCCATAGTACTTGCTCATGCAGGCCTGGCTATTTTAGTTCTGACTACTGAGCACTGGAAAAGGCTTAATAGTGCAATAATATTCAACTAATGCATCAATTGTGTATTGCACAAATGTTGCATGATCATTTTTCTGTAGTTCAAAATGTGCATCATTTTTCAAGTGATTTCCTATGTTTTTTGGCTGTGTGTAGCTCCATACAGAACAGATTCTCCCTCTGCATATACAGCTGTGGTCTCCTTATCACAGATCTTCCTTGTGACTGCAGTCACACCAATGCAGGGTAAAACACTGACAAGAAAAAATACAGAGAAATTGAATTGGAGAAGTCTCTGATATATAGCTTGCATTGGCATGAGCAGAAAGTGAAAAACTTTGCAAAATAACTCTAGATCATGTGAACTGCTTTCAAATTTGTTGCCACTGTATAGAGATACTACATCAAAACAATAGTCTTTCACAAACTTAAAATATCAAAAATAAATCCAGCAATAAAATAATAGATTAAATCATAGTCAAGCTTGAGCTGAGTGCAGTAAAGTTTTATTGCTCTGCACCAGCAAAAATGTGAGAAAAAGCATAATTTTTCATATAAAGACTTAGAACAGAATGAATGATTGGTGCTGTATGGCAGAAGATTATTCAGTTCTGAGCAAAAACCAGCATGCTGAGCATGCTAAATCAAACCAACCTCAACTGTATCTTATTTTCTTCACCCCACCTAACATACTGCTTGCAAGCATAGAAAATTGTGGCTATTCAGAGCAATTTTTTTTCTGTATTGAAGTAATTAATTTATTCCTGTGGATGTCACTGATATCTCCTGGTGTGTATTGCTTTCAATTAAAATAGAGTTGTTGCCAAGTGAAGTCCCAGTCAAGTTCTTCTTTTCTCTTCTTTCTTTACTTTCTCTAGATGTTGTTTGAAAGGTAAATTTTAGCAGCAGCTGTAGTTTATACCTGAAAATCATCTTGCCCCTGTTGAAACAACACTTGTGGATTTCCTACTGATAAAAAGCAATCTTTTGCTGGATTTTGCATTCTGACCCAGAACTTCTGCCATAAGACTGCTTCTCCCTTATCAGTCCCAGTCACTCTTGGAAGTGAAGATGTCTGATTCTGACTGGCAAAAACAACAGAAAGGATTGAGTTTTACAGCCCCTGGGATCTGAGAGCAATTACTCTCAGCTACTGACAGCAGTGTCAGCATGCCCATTGCTGTGTCCCCACAGCAAGTCTGAGCAAGGAAGAAAATAAATGGTTGAGATTAAATTTCCTTCAGCTGGACAAATGATAAGGCAATTCTGCAATTACTTCTCTAATGCACTGTATTAAAAGTAGAAAAACTTGTCCATGCAAAAAAGAAGCCTTAAAACTTAAAGAGTATTATAATCTTATAGTGAGCAATCAGTTTGGCCAAGCTTGTCTCTGTCCTCTGTTTTGTTCCTGCTTTTCTTATTTCTTTTTATTTTCTTTCCATCCCAATGCTTCAATGCCAGTTGCATTTGAAGGACTTAAAAAGAGCAGTGTTAATAACACTGTATTCTGCAACCACAGTCCCTCCATGTTACTGACAACCATTTTCTCTATTTAAAAAAAAAAGTCATTAGCACAGTCTAATGACTACTTCTGCTCTTTTTCCTCAACCCAAGCTAAGAGAGTGTTCCCCTTTACTTCTGAAACCTGTTTTCTGACTTTCAGTTATTAGAGCCTTTAATTGCCCATGTAAAGTTGCTTTCTTACTTACCTTTTAAATTTATGTTTCAAATATTTATCTTAAATAGTATTTTATCTTCCTTCAGGGAAGATCATCCTTGTCAGTGATCCTCAACAGTGCAAGTTAATTCCATGGGAAACATTTATTGTAGAACCATTTAGTTTAATAATATCAGAGATGCTATTGATCCCTCCACCACTAGGACAGAATTATTGTCTTAGTGCATAGTCACATTTTAATGCAGATTATGAAATATCAAAGCAATGCATATTCAGTACAAAGGTTTAACCAGATTTTAGGTTTCAGTTGAAGCATTTAACATATAAGTGAGAAGGAATGAAGCCTTGCAGAACAGAAATTTGTCACAGGAATTGACTGATTCTTTAGAGAGCAGAACAATACTTCTGTTATGAAGTTAGTATTTACAGAATTCTGGGGGGGAAAAAAACTATAACTAAAAACCTGAAGCAGCAATCAGTTTTATTTTTGATATCCACTTCTGATGTGGCTTGATTTAAGGAGTGGGTTCTAGACTATATTACTGAACCCAAACAATATTTATCCCTGGACTGAAATAAGGCAAACATGAGATTTTTGTCGTGGAGGGCAGTGGTCTTCTTGGGGAGCCGCGACCTTGCTGGGGAAGCGTCCTCATGGACACACTCTTGCGGCACAGGGGCGACTCTGAGCTGGGTCAGCTCTGGGCTGTAGTCCTGAAAACTACAAGCCTTCTCATGTTTTCTGAGGTTTTCTGATGTTTTCATTCTTGTAGTCCACTTTCCCATGAATGTAACTTAAACTCATTGTTTTTCTATATTCCTTTGTGAAGGAATATAGAGGTCATTTTAATAGACTTTTCAATTGACGAGTGGAATTGGAGAGGAAGTCACCTTATTCTCCAATCCCTGGTCATGGTTCAGAATCTCTGTATATAAATGGGATAAAAATAAAGTATTCATTCATTCTTTCTTTCATGCATGAGTTGGAGAAGTGCTGTATTCTTTTTCATGTCCTCTGTAGCAACACCGGGCGACCCGAAGGCCAGAGACAGAGCCTTGCACAGTGTTCCACAGAGACAGAGCTTTTATTAGAAAGGGGGCTCTCTGTGAAGGGTGCTAGGGACAAAAGCTCCGAGGAAAACCTGAGGGTGCAGGGATTTATACAAGAGGATCAGATCTAGTTAGCTGAGGGTTCAGGGGCAGAGCAAAGGGGGAGGACAAATGGGATACATAGAATCTTTATATAGCACCCAAAATTAGCATGTGCCACAGGGCACATTGAGGGGTGGCTCTGTTGCTAGTAGATGCAAATAAAAGTGTGGATTTAAATCACAACAGTGAGGTTTTGATCTTAGATGGGGCAGGAAGCCTTGTTTTTGGGGTGTGCAACCCTTTTCATAAGGTGTTCTGATACAGGTCAACATGACTGGCCAAAGGAACCACCTCTCTGGTCCCATTGATGGAACAAGAGAAAAACACATTTAAAACATCTGTGTGACAATTTTTTCAGAACCAAAACCTATTTACAAAAAACAGTTTTTGAAAGAGAAGTTTTTCTAAAAGATTTCCCCTTGGGAACAGATCAGCCATTGACAGGCTGAAAAACTCTCTCAGGCTCAGAAAATCATGTCCACATGGCTCCTTATGTCACCATAAGGCAAGGGGTTGTGCCCACCTGAAGGGCCCTGTTTGGGGGTTGCTTCAAGCTTTTTGGCCTTTAAGCCTTGTCCTTTCCATGGGAGGACAGATGTCTCTAGGTTGGGGGGGTCTGTTGCCCTCCACAGATTTTGGTTTATTTTCATTTAAAGTTCTAAGTCAATAAATACACTTTAATTGATTTAACTGCATGGCTGAAGCTTCCCAGGTCTACTTTGCAAAGTTGTTATCATAAAAAAAGTTACAGTCATTCTTATTTTCACTTTTAGGGATGTATAATTATTTCTTGTTCACAGTTAATCATTATTATATCACGTGATTTTTGGTGTATGTGTGATTTCTGGTGTGTGACTCATTCAAGAGAGGAAAGGAAAATCTGGGCTTTTCCTGTAAGACCTGCAAATATTTTTCACAATCTTTGATCAACCTTCAGTTATGTAGCATGGACCTGGAACTTCCAGGGCGAAAACAGCTGTGACTAAAATACATGGTTTTACTGTCGAAGGTGGCATTGCATCAGCTTTTCAACCATTTCAGGCCCTATCTTATGTTGCCTTAGGCCATGTCAGTTGTACTTCTAACACAGTTGTCTTGCTGTCTTCAAGCCAGTGTAGTTTAAGTCCAGAAGTCATTGCTGGAATATGTGCTGTTGGAATATGTCTGTTGGAATATGTTCTGTTTACATCTCTGGTGTTTCCATAATGTTCCAGAGGTTTAAACAAATGTCCCATATGATTCCTTTCTACTGAACACCATGAAACTGGAAAAGCTCCAGAGTTCATTGACACTGAATGCTATGGATGTCAAAATTTACAGAACGAGGCAAATTCTTGGAACACAAATTCATCATGGTTATTAAACACAAAGGCAGTTTCTGAAGGGCAGATTATTGGACCCTAGGGAAAATGGGGAATTGCCATTATTTACTCTGGGTCTCCTGTGGTTACTGGGCTTCACACAGACAGAATCATAGAATATCCTGAGTTGGAGAGGACTCACAAGGATCATCAAGTCCAATTCTCTTTCCCGGTCAGTTCTGAGGACCATATAAAGATGTTTGACTTAAGAGAGTCCAGCTGTTCTTGTGCTTGTTTTGGTATCGATTTAGTAGATTAAGTTAAATATCATGTTATTACTTTCATGTTTGGGAGCTTGAAAGTTACAGTGGAGATTAAGGATGTATTGGAGGAAGGATCTTGGAAATGAAGGATCAGGATATGCTGAAACAATGCCACTGCACTGAAACCATTGTGGATATATATTTTGTTTTCCATTTAGCAGAAAGTTTAGATGTCATATTTTTGTTGTAGGAGAGCTAACATTTTGTGTTAAATGATATAGCTGATATAGTAATTGAAGGCTAAGTTGTATATAATTTTCTTGCTGTATTTTATTTATTTTTGCAAAGGTTGTTATTGTTATTTTTAAATGTTTTTATTCACAATTTTCAAGAGTTTATTTTAGAAATTTAGCTTTTTACTTTGGAGGTGGAGAATATAACTTATTTTCAGAAAAATCAAATATACATTTTTAATCTGAGTCAAGGGGAAAAAAATATTTCCTTTTCTTGTGATTTTAGGAAAATATTTGAACTTTCTCTTCATGTGACATCCTAAATCAAACTAAAGTGTCTGGAGAATATTGCTAAATTTAATATTTAACTAATAACCTTTAATCATTATAAAGAAGAGTCAGAAAGTGAATTAGTCTGGAAAACAGCACAGATCATACATGAAATGTCCTAATTTTCTACTCTTGCTAAATTATTCCAAGAAGTATGTCACCTGCAATTAGAAACAGAATCAGGGATAATCATTAATTTACTTACTATTTTCTGCTTGTCCAGCTGAGGCTTTCACCAGTGATGTCACATTTTCTAGCCAGCCAGCAGACTGAAATACCACTGTCTTGGTTTATTTCAGCCTATTTCAAAATGGTAAACTAGGTAAATGCCTCATATATCTTTTTCTTTTCAATATACTGATTACTTATATCGAGGTCATCTTTACACTTTTACTGGGTCTTGCTGCAATGTTCAGCTGGACTGAATGCATTGCTAACTCTATAAAAAGTGTTGTAGCAGTAAGTCTGTCAACATTTCCAATATTCTCAATCTAAACACAAGAAGTGATGGTTCTGCTAATAACTGGGGTATAGCTGAAAAGGGAAAAGGCTGGAGGAAAGATTCATTCTTTGTTTCTTTTAAGCTTGGGAGGAGAGGACAGGGAAGGGGAGAAATTAAAAACTAGCATACCCACTCCTAAATAAGAGAACTCCATTGTAACCCTGAGCTCATTTCACATGCTTAGCTATGTTGGCACACAAGGCATTTAATTTAACACATTGATGAGAATGAATCTTTTTAGCAAGGAAGGAGACAGGGAATTCAGAATTTAATGGCATCTGCCTTTGGATTTTCTTTATGATAATATTTTAGTTTTCCATATCCTTCATCTCCAACTTCCTAGAGCATATTCCAGAATGGTGAAACTCATGATTGAAAAGAGCTATGAGCAGAATCAGCAGACCTTGTACTTTCTGAATTAATTATTTCAGCCATACATGCCTCAGCACTTCCTTGCAGGGTTTGCTGAAAATAGATTCAACTTGTGAAGCTTAATATTAGTGTGGCTGTGGAGGCTGGGAAGGTCTGTCCCAGACACTTCTTTTCTGACCCTGTTCACCGTGTTCACCTGGAGTGTCCTCAAGAGAGGAGACTTGTATCAATTTGGTCATGCAAAAAGAATATTATGTTCATTTCTACCCATGCAAAGCAAACAGCCTTAGATAATTTAACAGCAATCAGCAAATTGTGCATAGTTGGTTGGAGATGGGAATGAGTGTGAATACATTACCAAGTTGTTTGTGCAGAGGAATTTGAGTAAGTAAAAAGTTGTCACACTAAGCTACACAATTCCAGTTTGGATAGTACCAGTTCTTAGAGATAGATTTTCAAAGCTGTAGGAATTCTGCTGACATTGATGGATTACTCAGTGTCTCTCCAAATCTTTCATGTTCCTTTAATATGAGAAAGTCAATTATCTATTATCCCAAAACAGTAACAACGTGGCATGTAAACAGATGGGTCCATTGTTTCAGATTTGGTCAGACGCTTCCATTGACTCGCTGTAAATTTAGTATTTAGGCCAAAGTCAGTGATTTATCCTCATTGTGATTGTATGAGCTATATAGACGTTTCAAAGAAAATAATAAATGGGGCCAATGCTCAAAATTCATATCAAGAGGGGGATCGTAGTTAAGAAAGTTCCATTTGTAAAATGTGCATTTGTTCTTCCAAAAATTCCAGTTAAATGTTTTCAACTGCTGAAGAAAATGCTTTTGAAACACTTTAAAAGCTGTAGTATTTCATGCATACAACAGAAATAACTAATGGAAATACCAGAGATTTTTTGGTTTTTTCTTAAAATTCCAGCATTCATGTGCAGCATCTCTAAGTGTTCATGGACCATCAGTAAAAAAACAGTATACTTATTTCTAGAAAACAAAATTGGCAGTAGGGGATCTTGGAGAGTGTGCAGAAAATGGCAGTGTGAATAAGGAAAAAAGAAAAGCAAACATAGTTGCCAGACCTTTCAATGGCACATTTAACAAAAGTTAGAGTGATGTGACAGGGTTACTGGAGGTCTGCTTCATGCATTTGTAGTAAGCTGCATAATTCTTCACAATTTCCTACTAAAATTTTTAAATAAATCAAAGCATGATTTTTCTTAGCATTCTTTCTGTAACCTTAGCAACAAAAGTAGGAAGAGGTAGAAATTGTAGATGGAAATCATATCTGTCTGATCTCATCTAGGAGGAGCAGTAAATGTCTTGAGGGATAAAATGGCAAGATCTCTCAGAGGTATTCTGCTCCAGTACAGATAACAAAGCAAGCTGTTTCTCAGGTTCTTCCTGCTGCTTCAGGCAAAGTCTGGATGTCTCTTTTCTGGTGTATGAAAAGTGTTTTTCAGTGCTAGAACATACATAATCTGGCTCCAAAGTGCTCCTGCTTAGATCTGATTTACATAGGTCAACAACATGGTGGGTGTTCTTTTTGAGGGTATAATATTTCTTGGCCCAGTGAATTATAGCAAGTTTGATGAGGATGTTTGGATCTTCATTCCATAGTCTTAAGCTAGTGCCCCCAATGTCCCTATTTGTCTAGAAAACAAAACCACCAACTCTTTGTTGAGTCAAAGTTACAGACTATGTAGTTGAAAGAAAAAGCAATCCATTCCTGAGAATTTTTTTTCAATAAACCTGGGAATAGAATTTTGATTCACTCATTTAGCCACTAGTAGTGTATACAATGTTGATTTTTCTTATATTATATCAGGCATATTATTCCATGACACTGGAAATCAAATTGCTTTCTTAAACACACTGCAGAGGTTTCGTTTCTTATATAAACATTCAATAAAGGGCAGTACACATCTGTATACTGCTCCAATAATAAACATGAATTTATACAAAATCTTAGGTGACTGTGATTGCTAAAGACACTGGGATAGGCACAAGTCCTTTTCTTTTTTAGTTGTAGCTAATATTGAAATTGGAGGTGAAATTCAGCTCTTCAGTTTGGAAACCTAAGCATAGATGCGTGTGGCATAGACGAGGAATGTGCAAGTTTTTACCAGGGCATGTAGTGGTAGGAAGAAAGGGGAAATGGCTTCAAGAAGGTAGGATTAGATTTGGTATTAGAAAAAAATTCTTTGCCATCAGGATGGTAAGGCACTGGAACATGTTGTCCAAAGCAATTTGGATGACTGATCCCAGGCTGGGTGTGCTCTGAGCAAGCTGATCTAGCGGAAGGTGTCCCTGCCCATGCCTGGGGAAATGGAACAAGATGATCTGTAAGGTCTCTTCCAACACAAACTATTCTGTGATCAGAGTTGCTGGAAATTGAAGGTGAAAGGTGCTTAGCTATAGATGTCTGATATAATTTTAGGCTGTGGTTATACTGAATGGTCCACTGCCTCTCCTGTAGGACAAGGGGTAGCTGTAGGTCCTGAACCATATCTGCAATTTTCAGATGTTCCTGGGTTCCTCCAGTGCTTAGTCAATTAGATCTCATCCATGGTCAGTACAGGCAGTGCAGTTAAAGTGTATATTTGGATTGTTCTAAAGTGAGCTGAAGGAGGTGGCAAATCTTCATTGACAGCATTTAATAGATCTGTGATAACAAGTGCTTACAAACCCAGCTCTTAGGTAGACAGCTGCACACTGAATAATGTGCTGCTCATCTACGTATTTCTTTTTATCTGAGTCTGAAGGAATGTTTTTGTTTTACAGCTATACCAACAAATTGTATCAAGCAATATTGTATCAAGGCCAAAATGTTGAGATTCTTCCTCTCTTGTCCCTCTCCACATCTCACTTGCTGCTCCACCAACCCCACACCAGTAAAAACAGATTTATTTGAAACACAAGTAAAATCTCATGTCTTCATCTTTCACTGAATTTCAGTGCTTAGATGTTTCGCAGCCCTCCTGTTGCTTGAAATTTTCAAAATATACCCTTCAAGTCAAAAGTAATTCTGTAGTGCCTTGTGATTTATCTTCTTAGTGTCCTGTATTTAGAAGACAGACAGAAAAGGAAATACAAGTTTATGCAACATTGCACTTTGGGTCAATCTACTCTGGAAGATCAATATAGATTTTGAAGTTATACACAAGAAAAAATAACATCAAAACCAAAAGTGTGTTAATATAATTTTGAAATATTTGAGTATATTGGGTCAACTGCACTCTATGTTAACTTGAAGGGAGTACTTTGCAGAGACAACAGAGGGAGGATATTATTTAGCATCCTGATCTTGTCTGGGTAATTGTGAAGTGCAGAGTATTCCTCTTGAAAAAAAACCAGTGCAGATTCTGCAGAAAGCTTGTTTGGAGCCTGATGTCAGGCAAAGGCAGCAGCTTGGACACGCCTGTCTAGGCAACATGTAACTCATCAAGCATCTCAATTAAATATGATGTCTTAGAGTTGTGGCACAAGAGTTCTCAAGAGATTTATTTATTTTATTGAGCGTGACTGCAAGATCTGATAAAGAAGCATTTCTGTGACAAGTCCTTAAGAAATGTGGCTGGTGATAACAGTTTGGTAAAACTGTACATAGCATTTTTTTTTAATATTCTTGTGTACACAATCCAGACTGAAATGCTGTTACAGATGTATACAGAAAAATACATTTATTTGTGAATACATGAATAAAGAAAAATGCATGCTCCTTCCAAACAAAAAGAGCAGTAGAAATTGTTAACCACTTTCATAATCACTTCCTTTCTCTGCAAGTGATGAACAGTGATTTTGAAATTTTACATATTGATTGCAGATTTCAGCCAGTTCCATGTTTTAGTAACTAAAGCTTCATGTCTGTTGTACATGAGAGCTAAACTAGAAAGTGCTGTGGCTAAATAAGTTACCAGTTTGTTTGCAGTGTGTTTAAAACCAGTGCTCCCCAGGGAAGCCATGCTGATGCAGTTTTATGATGCCCAGGTTCTCTGATGGGCATGGTCTGGCTATATGCTCACCAGCATAGAGCTGGACTGAACAGCATGCCTTTGGCAAAGACTAGTGCTGAGTGAGGTGTGTGTGGGACACCCTTAAAAGCTTCAGAATAAGCCTTATCCTTACAGGTAAAATGCTACTGCATTAGCTAACCCATGCTCTGCCTGTATCACCTTTGTATTGATCATACATGTTTCTACATCTGATTGCCCTACAATTTTGGCTCAAAACCCTGACAGATCCCTGAAACACAGTATCAACAGCTTAAGAACTGCATCTCACACCAGTGAGCATGGAGGAAGCTTCCTGCTCTGTCCTGTGGAAAGCCCTGACCAACTACAAACTATACCTGCTACTATCAACTTAATGCTTTAGACGTGTAACACTTTCCATACCAATTTATGTTTTCCATTTCCCTTCCTCATGTGAGGCCTCAGGGCTCTTGGCTGGGTCTTGGTTGCTGTTTTCCTTGCATCTCTTCAAATAGAAAAGGGCTAAAGAACAGGAAATAAGGATGCCTTACATCTCCTAGCATTTGAATATATAGTGGAAGAGTTCATAGGCTGAAGAGAGTTTAAACTTACTGTAATACCTGGATGGTTAAGAAGAAGAGAATGTATAATATTAAATTGAACTGATATATTTAGAGGGAGGAAATAACTGCCCAAGCATGGCTATAAGTAGGTCAAAGTACATATGCTCAGAAACATGCTGTTATATTCCACGCAGGAAATGGATCTTTAAAAGACTAATACTAAGTCCTTAAAAGCTAACTTGACAAAAATGTGGTTATTTATGATATTATCTGGAGCCATAAGCCCTCAAGAATGGAACTGGTAACAGATGTTGTGTTATATCCATTAATGCTTTATAGTCTCGACCTGGCAGATAGGTTTTTATGTTTACAAAAAGTCATTTTTGTAGTTTCAGTTTCATGAACCCTCCAGTCATTTATACATACCTAAAAATGAGAATATAAACTCCAAAACCTGTGTCATAATTACACAAAAATAAAATTTCTGCTAGACATTTTTTTGGGCATTGTATTGAAATGGTTCTTTTTTTTTTCTTTTAGTGGAGAGGATGCTACAGAGCAGTTACTAAAGATGCATTTTCAGAATGTCATTTCTCAGACTTCTCTTGCTCCAGCAAATCAGGAACAAAACTGCATAATAAATATTTCCCTACTGTAATTGGGTTTTGAGTGACTGATGATTTGGCTTTTTTCCATTCTTAAGTAAGCCATTACAGAAATTTTTGCTCTTTTGAAGCTTGTCTCCTATGACAAGACAGTCCAAAGGGCTTTATAAGCCTGCTGTAATGACCTCTAAATAGGCTGACAGTTTTATAGCAGTCCCCAAGAGGGAAGCTTCCTTTCAAAAGCAGCTGAATCTCATGGAAAAGGCAGTGACTCCACATTGACTTTTCACAAAGCTGGGAAGACTAAATGGCTTTTTGGATTAATAACAGTTTTATGGCATCCTTCTCTTGCAGAATGTCTGTCAGCATGTATGACTCTCCATTATAGGTGCTGTCAGGAGCTCAGAAAAGTGCAGTTTAAAACCTGGGAGCTTAAGTTGTTACAGAGCTGTGTAAAGCCTGTGTATATGCATGGGGGAGAGAGATGTGAGATAAATAATTTGTTTCATCCCAGCTGATGACAGCATTTAATGTTTACCATAACAACCTCTGGATGTAAATCTATGAGATCCTGGACAAAGTGACTTCCATACTGGCCCTAGTGAAAACCTGAGTGTGAGGATTACTGCACACACACAACAGGCTTTCAGGACCCTGCAGAGTACTCACGTAGCCTCTTCCTGGAGAATCTAGTGTGAGGTGACATTTTTAGTACTAAAGCACTCAGACAGAAAATCTCCTCTTCAGTTAGATTGGGTTCCTCTCACTCATTACTCATATTAGCTGTTCAAAATGGGGTTTTTTGCTAGGATTTGTATCATCAACAGTGAAATTCACAGGCCATCTTCAGGTGCTTCTGGTTGTTGATGTAGAGTATGTATGCTATGCCCATATTGCTGTATATATGTATATTCCCTTAGTTTTTTCCTATATCAGACATTTAAAAAATAAAAAACAAACCAAAAAAAAGAAATAAAAGAAAAAAAACCAACAGCTTGCAGCTTTGTCACTATGAAAGCAGAAAGTCTTTTTTTCACTGTAAAATCACTTCTCTAAATTGCATGTTTCCTCTGTAGATTCATACAGAACAAAGACTTTTGTTGAGCAATTGTATGGCAGTTTATCCTTGATGTAAAGTGCTTATGAAATTGGTTATTCTGAGCACCTCAGAACAATCGAGCTTCCTAAGCAGCCCCATA
>VWYI01027987.1:0-39392 GCA_013399455.1 Anthoscopus minutus
AACCATTAAATCCAATAATTCTCTGTAGTTTTCTACAGTAATGATTAACTAGAAGGAGTTCCAATAATCACGGGCAGCAAAATTTCCAAAACTTGTTTGCTACTTCATATTGTATTTCTAGAGTATGGTGTCATATCCCAGTTCCTCACAGGTTTGTTCCATTCCACATTTACCTGCAGAGAATTTGCTTTTAGTCTTCTGGAAAGTGCAAATAGAAGTCCTGGAAGTCTTGGTACTTTGCAAAAGACTTTCTGTATTTTCTAATTCTCAATTCTCTACAAAAATTAACCTGTTTTATTCACCTATTTTATTTAAAAATAGGTAAAGGTGGAATGCTGATATTAAAAAGTAAAAATAAGTACTGGCTCGTCTTTCATCTCTGCAGAGTTTTGCATCAGCATCATAGGCTAGCTAGGCTTAGTTCTATAGGCATTGCTTTTTCTGCATAGCCACAGAAATAACCCTTGAAGATGACACTCCTCATTTCTCTGAAGAAAAAAAAATCCTATCAGTTTTTCCCTTTTTCTGAGGAAAGCAGCTCACCAACTAATTTTTTTTAGATTTTGCTACTACATCAGAGTACAAGAGCCGATCTCTGCAGAATACAGCTCCACAGCAAGCTTCAGGTAGGCAAAGTCCCTTTTGCCACAAGAACCTGCCCACATTACACAGTATGGGATGAAAGTAGCAAATCAAATCAGTTTGCATTGACTAAAGCAACTGAAATGGAAAAACAAAGTGATCAGCTTTAATGATCAGAGGAAAGGCAGCAATACACTAAAGAGCACTGCATTTAAATTATAAAATGTGCGAGTAAATGTACACAGATCCAATCCAACTGAATTACTGCTTCATTCATTATCTTCATCACAGCCTCTCAATGTATTCTTAAGAATAAAAATTCAAGGCTGAGGTAAAAAGTGCAATTTCTTTTTAATTGCATACATACACTAACTTTCCTAAAAAAATTTAGGATGATATATAAATCTAAAAGAGTACTACCTTATTGAAACAGTTCAGGGAGCCACAAGAATTCAAACCTCATGGTTTAAATTCAAACTTGTAGCATGAACACTTACCCAAACTTATTTACACTCAACTCCATTATCAAGACAATTCAAAGAAAAGATAACAACTGAAGAGTTTTATACAATACCAATTGGTTAAAATGTTACAACCAATTTGTAATGGGGGGGTGCATAAGAGGTAAGATTAAGATATTTTCAAATTGGCAATGGACTTCTTTTGCCCCACACAGTGTTCATTATTTCATTGTAATTCAAGATGCACTTTGACTTAAAAATCCATAGAACTGTTCACACGAAGTTAATTTAGTAACTAGTAGGATTCTACTGATTTTTCATATACTTAGATTCTTCTGTGATTTATGAGTAAATTATGTACTGAAAGATAAAAGGATTAAAAAAAAATACTACCCATTTTTTCCCCAATATGCACAATCCAGTATATCCCTGATTTTTTTAAACTAGGTATAATGTAACGCAGAACCTCAATAAACTGTGACTCAGAACCTCAGTAAACAATACAAGCAAAACTATGTTATTCTTTGTATACAAGCTACATCTACACTCAACCCAGAAAAATTACTGTAGCTCCTAGTGACAGGCCTGAACTAGCTTAAAACCATCCATCTTGGTAACAGCTCAACCACAGCAAGAGAATCAACCCAAATCGAGGTTTTACAGCTTCATCTCCTCTGCATCTCCTTCCCTGAGCACTGTGCAACTTTTACAATAGCTTTGATCTAGGTAGATTGACAGTTTTACAGACAAGTTGGGCATATTTAAGGAAACTTTAGTCACATTTTGACAAGAAATACAGTTTATCATCTCAGAATCTTTGAAATTCTGACTGACAGCTACCATCCTGTATCAAGATTCTTAAAGGCACAAGGCCAATCTTGCACATGGGTTCCTCAAGTCTTTCAAGAGAGCTGCATGAGCACTCTGTAATATAGAATATGTCATAAAAGTCATCTATAGTAGCACTGGTTTAAGCCAGCTCATTTCACTGTGCACTGAGATGCAAAGAAAAGCTTATGCAATTATAGAACCTCTGGTGGAACTGTGGTAACAGTGACCTTCAACACAAGGTAAGAACTAGTCAAATTGCTATTACTTTCAGCACAGAACAAAACAACCCAGTTCAGAACACAAGTATTTAAGGATCACACTGCCCCCCTTCAATACTTGATACAAGTGTTTCTTTATTTCCCCTCAATCATGAGGCACTAGGAAAAATATTTATGTAACAAAGCTTTTAAACTTTCTTATTCATAAAGCTTTCATTTTGAAGTAGTTTAAATCTGGTGAAAGTGTGCTAGTTTCTTTAGTACTACTGAGCCATCAGTTATTAGAATAACTCAGAGTCCATTTGTTTCTCTTCAGCACAGAAATTCAGCTAAGGCTAGCTCTGTTACACCAATCACCATTTCACGTGATCTTCCTATTCACTCAAACTTCTTCCTTGCAAAAGGAAGTTTTTAAGAAACAAATTGTTTATTTTCAGCAGGTCCTTTATGAAAGCACCATTTTCAACATATAAGAAAAAAACCCAGTGTATTGCACACAAGTCTGTTCAGGAGCATTTTACACTAGCCAACAAAATGCTGAAACTTGCTGTGTTGTGTTGCCCTCTTCAGGTCAACGGCACATTTGTTTCTAGTTCTTTTGCTTGACGAATTATTGCATTGCAACTTCTCTCATAACATTTTTCACATGCGAAGTTTCAAGTAGCAGCTAATTTCACCTGTATTCCACCAGTACTTGAAGCATTTTTGGTTTAATATCCGATAAACAAACTTTGCTTTTTCCCTCTATATCTCCCTAACCTGAATATTTATCTTGAAGATTATCAAACTATCAGCTAGCATTTGCAAAGATAACTAAAAACCAACTTCAGTACTGATCAGAAAGTCTCATGACAAGAGGCTTAAAAAGCTCAATTGGTCCAGCTTACCAAAGAAAGCTCCTAATACCAAGCCATAAGTGATTATGGGAGGTCAGAAAGTCACATGACTTTAATGTGGTTAGGTAAGGTAAAACAGAATCTAGAAACTGGTCAGACAAATTCAGACTTGAAATGCAATGGAGACTTTTCTGTAAAGAGTGCTCTACTTTATAACAGGATGCCTCAGTTTGCTGGAGTGTGAGCTAGTTCTTTTCACTCAGGATCAGGACTGAAGAGCAGAGACTGTTTTTGAGTTCGGACTTTGTTGTTTATTTTTCCTTATCTATATTACATTCTTACAGTGAGCTCATCTACACACTATGCTAACTAAGAAATGGCCACCCAGGTGTATCTTTCTAAGGCCTTTTTCTGCTTAAAGTACCCAATTACAAGATGCCAACTAACTTATTTTTCTTTTTAACCCAATAACTAGTCACTTGTGTTCCACACGGCAGACTTTTCCACCCAATCATAAAGTATTAGCCACAACCCATGAAGAAGGTGAAGAAGAAGGAGAAAGGGACACCACCCTAAATCCTCCATCTTGTTCTCCATTCCCTACTAGATCTCAAACTCTAAAATCTATTTTTCACCCAGTGACTTAAGATCTATCTAACTCACACATTAACATTTCCAGAATCTCCACTCAGTTTCAGAAGTTTTCTCCATGGTCTTAGATGAAACCAAGTGCTCTCTCGAGCGTCTGAGCTTGTCAGCACAGAAAAAGGAACATTTTCTGTGCCTGAGGTTCTAACACTTTTCAACAACAACAAAAAAATTAATAATCTACTAGTATTAAAATGTAGATTTATTATTACTTGAAAACTCTACAGGTAGACCCACGATCTTTCCAAACAATCTGTTTTGATCCGTTTTTTAATAGTTGTCATAACATGGGCCAAATTGTACTGTTGATCTGCATACTTGCAAAGGATTTTGCAATTGTTTATCCAAGCTCTGCCAATAATGTGGAAATATGGATGAAACAGTCTTCAATTGCTTGGCTATGCCTGAGCTTCTGATTTATTTATTGAGATGGATATTAATAATGTCTTAAAATATTTCATTTCCCATTCCCACTTTTAGAGGGCAGGTCATGGTACACATTTATGTCTACTTAGACATCTCAATACTGCAGCTTTCACATAAAGAGCAAACTGTAAAATTTAACTGATATATTATTAAGTATGGAGAATTTCAGTCATGTTACAAAGGAAGATAAATATCCTAACAATTTGTTACTGTACAACTTATTCTCAGCATCTTAAGGGACTTACAATAGGAAAACCTGTCCAAAGTTAAGGCCTACTATGTAATTATAAACAATAAAATTAATAAGCTAATCAAAACCTTTAGAAAATGGAAGAAAATGAAATGCTTGTTCAGTACCAAATAATGGAAAATACAAACAATCCCAGATCATCTGGTTTTTGGACGACAAACAAAAAACAGTCAGCCTCCCTCAAGCAATTGTGACTCCAAAAAAAACTCAGGAGAACTTGGCATGAAGAGTTTTCATCCACTTCTTTCCAATACTTTTGTGATTTTAATCTCAAGAACGAAATACCATATAGAGCTTTAAATCCCATACACTCAGAGGGCAGACTCCTGAGAAAAGCGTGATAAAGTGGGTGAGCATGACATGGGGAGAGAGCAAGAAACAAAAACTGGGGAATGAGTACAAATTAAGGGCACAACAACTGAGACTCAGAATACTCCCACAGCAGGGAGCAGTTCATCAGAGCAGTCTCTATCAGCAGGTAGAGACTCCTCTCCTGACTAATATGTCCTGTCACAGTGCCTGGAGCCAAAGACTGATGAAAACTTCCTGCCATCTATCAGCCAGTTTGTTCAATTAGACTGTGAAACATCAGCTGGTCTTATAAACACGAGGGGAAATTCCACAAGCCAAACTAGCTCTAGTACTGGACATGAAAAACAACACTTGAGTTCAAAATATACTCAAAACATTACTATCATTTTCCTTCTTGCCCTTAAAGAACAAGGGCAAAAAGCACTCAATTCTACAGTATGACCAGATAAAAAGGTAAGAAATCTTTTGTGCACCTGTCAGTTGAAGACAAAGTAGCTTATTCCTCTGAACTGATGAAGTAGTTCTTTTTTGACACACAGAATTAAAAGTATCACAAAAATATAATGCTATTTTTAAACTGCCGCTGGTAGAAAAAGTTTCCACCTGTGTCAAAGGTTTATCTGGTTCAAATTCCATACAACACAGCTAATAGAATATGACAGACAGCTGGCAATAAAATCTCCAGGATATCTTAGCTAACTTTTAAAATTGCAAATGAGTTGATCCTTAGCGATTCTCCATCATTTTTAAATCGTTTACTTTAGATGCCAGGATTATGGTCCAATCTTAGCTGCTATACTTAAAAGAGGAGGTGGACAAGGGTTTTTCAAATTACCTGTGGTTAGTTTGGTTCTGACTTACCCAAGTATGATGCTCATATTTTTGCCATTTCTTTCTCCCACACACTCCATCAGATTTGGTCACCACAGGAGGCATGATTCATATTACTCTTTAGAAATGTATTTTAATAGACAAACTTTACAACTGAAAGAGTTTTTGAGTTTTCAAAATAATGAATTCTCCAGTGAAAAAAATCTATCAAATCACTTTATTGAATGCATTTTTTCTGCAGCAACTTTGCCAATTCACATTTAATTGAAGCTTTCTTAATTGGTATCATAATCTTGTACAAATTTTTGAGGGAAAACAAGTTCATCCACCTCATACTGCCAAAAAACAGTACAGAAAGTTCCCTTCTCAAAATTTCCTTCTAATAATTTGGCATAATAGAAGAGAGAATACAAGGAGAAACTCATCCCATTTAAGATAATGTCTCATCATTTTCTGCCATCCACTGGTGTATCCTTAAGTATCCACAAGAACACTGTGTGACAACACACAGGGAATAAATATCCACTGCAACACATAATCAGGTTAAATCAGGTGTTTATATAGGGATATACAAGCAACTCATTAGAAGAAGACTTCTACCAGGACTAATGGAAATTAAATACATTCGGAGTGGGGGTTAAATATATCTGAAGAACACTTTAGAATCAGTTATTTTTCCATATGCAAGTCTGTCACTAACTCCTTAACTATAATTAATTAAATTATAATCTCACCCTTCCTAAGACTTCCTGAAAATTCCTTTAAACACCTAGAGCAGCAACTAGTACACACACTAACAAACCAAACAAAAAAGCTAGAGACATCTGCACATACATTTTTAAAAAAGACTGGAAATATTTAGAAATGCTAAGAGCAGCATTAATGAAAATAATATATACCAACCTTCTCAAAGGTTGTCTCAGCATCATCTTTACCTGTGCTTGGTCTTCAATTCTTAGATATTTTGGGTTTAAGCTATAGCAAGTAAGGGTTTCCAATCAAAAAGGTAATGGGAATCAAGATTAAGTACTAATGGTTCAAGCGACAGATTTTATTATTCACTTATTTTTAAAAAGCTTTATTAGCTTGAAATCATGTGGTATCATAGAAATCTTCTGTCATGCCTTAAAGATCTGCGACCTATTCAGTAAGCAAAACCTGTTTTTTGCAAACCCATTTGCGTGATTTCTATGGAAAGACTTTTTAAAAACCCCACACCTATCAGAGAACAAGCAAATAACTTAGTCACCAACCAAACAAATGCTGTGAGTACTACTTTTCCTGATACATACTTTTTGATTCTTATACAAACCTTGTCATCTGCTGTGATCTCTGACAAAATAACTGACTTCCGTTCCCAATCTAAGGTTTCATTATGACAGTAAATGTCTTACATCTAACATTAAAAGCTACTCCAGTCCCACTGCAAGACTGTATAGGCTTCTATGGTCATTATAACCTGTTACAAAGTAGTATCAGAATATTCAGTACTATAAATAAAGGACAGTAGCACACTTTTCATAGCTATTGGTGCAAAACTTAAATATAAATAGATTAAAACATTCCAACAGATCACAACTGTTTAATTTACAGAGAGGCTACATAATTTTTTGCATAAGCTTTTAACCATATATAATTCTAAACTTCACTGTGATTGTAATGCTATAAAAACATAGGAGATATCCTTAGGATAAGAAAAAATTGTAAGGATTCCAAAGGAATTGTAAGGAATGTCTCCAAACTAAATGCTGAGAAAAATAAAGTGTTAGTGTATTAAAACAGGAAAAAACCCTACATTCAAAGCTAGTCTTGGGATGTAAGTATACAACTAGAAGACCAAAGTAACAACTAGATGCAAGACTTATGCCATTACTTCCACCTTAAAATGCCTACAAGAAAAGAAGCCCATAGAGTGGTTGAGAGAAAAGTGTTGCTCCTAAATGTTTGGCTTAGACCCTTCGCATTGTATTTTGCATCTAAAGCATTCTTCATAGTTAGCAGCTATTTTTAATAACAGAATTAATTGTTGGACTTTTTAAAAAAAAAGAACCGACAAACATCATCTGTAGCACATTCTCAAGTATTATACATTTGCAATGTAATAAATACTAATTATCTATTAGAATAAATACAGTCTATTTTGTCTGCTAAACCATACAACTCAATCAAGGGTCCAGCAAAGATGAACATGCAAACTTATGCCATAATGCTAGAAAAGGAAATCTATAATTCTGAAAACAGATTACAATATATGACAGTGGAAGACTTTGATGTTATTTTATTGTCTCCTACCTGATAAATTCTAAATGGGATGTATCGAAATCCATTATCTTCTGGAGGATACTCCATGAGTTTTCGATTTATCGCCCAAAACTGCTCAAATTTATCTGTGAAGGTAAAATTAGACTTTAGTCAATATCAATAACATTGTTTTTTTCAGCCTAAAGAGGTAAATGAGACACTACTGGAACAATATGCAAACTTTTCTTACAGAAGTTTAACCTGTATGAATTTATTTTTCCCATATGTCCCTTCCCTATTTAGCCTGAAGCCAAAGGTAGGCCACCTGCATTCTCCTATGAAAACAGCGATGTGGTGACTTACTGAACTGAAAGAGAAAACAACTTTTACTCTTATCTTATCTCCCATTGTTAAGGAAATATTGGGCTATAAATTATGGATTTCATTATCTCAATAACAGTGCCTGTTTCTCTACTCCCTGCTGTTACTGGTCCATAACGTCTCTGCTAAAAGCATCTCATTGTTCTTAGCTATAACTGAATAATGGGTGTAATGTATAGAGAACTAAAGCAGAAGAAATACTTCTTGAGTGGTTTACATTTGGATATGTAGATCTTAAAATAATCTGCAACAATGCATGATACGATCAGAAAACACACTGCCATTCATGACACAACCTGAATATAAAAGTTTATGCTTGCAAGCCCTTTTTTTTACTATCCATGTAAACAGGGTAAATAGCCTGCACACCATTTCATACTGTTCAATTACAAGAACTGAATAGATTATTACATTTAAAATGTACTAATTACAGCATAGATCTAAGAGTAATAAAGGCTTTTATACATGCAAATCAATTATTCAAATTAAGCAAATAACTAACAACAGAAGTGATAGAAAGGAATACAAAGAGCCAAGACGAATAAAGCTGCTGCTAGCCTTGCTGGAGAAGGCAGCTTTAGAAGGGGAAAAGCAAGGGATCAATTTCCTTATTGGCCCTAACTCTCCAAGACACCAAACACAGCAGATGTTTCCACAGAAGGAACACACAGTCTCCAGTTTTCCCTCCTAGGCACAATGTTCAGCCAAGTCTGAAGATGTTGGGCTCTTACTGAATATATATACCCACTACAGAATTCAGCCCCAGTGAAGTAAGGTAAAATTCAGAAATGTATTCACAGGACAAAGGTTCTTCCTGCTTCCAGAAGTGCTGATTATACTTAAGCAATGGCAGAAAATGAGTTCGAGATTTGCTTCACTCCAGCATACAGCACAGATACCTGTCAGTGCACTAAAAGGCACAGGTTAGTATATATACTGCAGGGGTTAGAATACATTGCTTTTTCTGACTGAATACAACACTAGGCAGGAATTTCCAAGAAACTGTGAACAAATTCCTGCCAGGTATGCTGTAGGAGCATTTCCTGATACTTATCTCAGAATGTACTTCCACACCCTTGTTTCCTGATTAGTAGCAAGTGCCTTTTGACAGGCACTTACCTGAGCTACAGTCAGCACCACCAGGCAGGCACCCGCCCGCATGAGGAGCAGGGTGTTTCCCCATCATTCACTGGGCTGGGAGTGACAGTGACAACCCTGGAGCAGACTGTAATCAAACAATCCCACATTTGCAAACCTCAGTCCACAAAGTCAGAGGTTTCGTCTTAAAATGTGTCCAATGCAAAGGATGACTGCCTCCTCCTTAGGAACTCCTTCAGAGGGAAGGTGAAGATTTAGCATGCTTCCTTTATCCTTGGAGGCAGCACTCAGCATGGCTTGCAGCTTTCACTACAGATGTGTGAATAGGCAGTCCACAATAGGCACTGATAGATTTATACTTTAATTACCACTTCTAACTCGCTTGAGCAAACTGTTATGGTGATACACAAAACAAAACAATCCAGACCTACTTAAACTAGAGAGCATCAGACTTAGATAAGCAATCTCCATATTTGGAGACATCCTACTTGAACAGAAATAAAACAAACATTAACTTGATTTACTTGTTTAATGCTCCTATTATAGTAATCAGGAAAGTTGGGTGAACTGTTTACTGTTCTCAAAATTCACCAGAAAGGAACAAGACATTGTTGCAGCTTGAATATTTGCTAGTAAAGCCCAGGGTAAAAAAGCTACAGTCCAGGGTAAAAAAGGGGCCTTTGCATAATATCCACAGATGTTTAATCCAGCCATGCAGAGAGATGTTCAGAGTTCCCAGACACCCATATGTCCCAGGTCCTGCTTCCTCCTCCTGGCTGGGCCAGGGGTGATCCTCGACTGCCACAGCACCCAGACCAGGGGCCAGTCAGGGAATAGGGAGGGAGTAGCCCAGGGACACAGGAAGAGGGGAAAGAGCCAATGGGATCCCAAAAGCCTTTTGGGGAAAAATCTCTCTGTTCCCTCAACCCAGGGGATTCCTCCCAGGGTCTCCACGACACATCTTATGGATAAAAAGAAAAAAAATATGAACAAATAAAAGACTTGCATCAGAAGATTAAACATATTAACCCTTGTGGCATGCAAATACGGCAAACAAGGGAGGCTGGGGATCTTAAAAATTTAAGTGTGCAGTTCACTCACTTCTGTTCTTCATTCCTGCTTCCTCATCTCCCACAAAACATGCTGGAAACCAGGTAATCTTATTTAAGGCAGTTAAATTTAAAATTTATACCTCTCGGATTATTCTCTGAACACTTATGCAGTGCTCGAGACAAACTATTGTGCAAAGTTCTAACAGTTTCTACAGTTTCCAAATATAACAGTGATAAATCTGCAACAGTTGAATTATGAGCTTGTTGCATTGTGTGATCAAGCATGTTCTGTCAATCCACCCAATATCCCAGGAATTTTAGCTGAACATAATGGAGTCAGATATCTTAAGATCTCCACTGTGTACAGCACTGTCTGAAGATCTCTGAACAAATTCCTCCTCACAACCTTATACTGCTGTCCTCCAAACATCTTTCCAAGAATACAGTATTTTCACCACAGGAAACAATTGGGTGTAAAAAAACCAAGACAAACTTTTAAAGCAAGCGTGAGAAAAACAAAGCTATCCAGTTTGCATATTGATAAATATGACCTGGCAAGAGCTTTTACTAGCAGAGTATTGGCTGAGTGCCAGAATCCTAAAGCTCCAGAAGTACAAAATCCAAAAGTGACTGCTTTTTACAGAATCCTTAAGACTAAAAAAAAACATTGACAAATATCCACCCCAATCTCCTTAAAAACCTAAGTGAAAGGATTCTTCCTTCTCTCATTTTTATGTATCAATACCCCCTATTTTTGCAAAGTCTCAGGAAAGCTATTAGTGCTACAACGAGCAATAAGAACTAATTAGTTTATTGGTTAGATAGGACAAAGAAGGTGCTGACAGGAAATTTAACAATCAAAACAAAACTGAGTTTTCATCAAGCCAGTAGACAAGGAAGAGTTCTCTACCAATCAGCAAAAGTACTTTAAACACTTGTCTCCCTCCCTCTTAAAAAGCTTATGCAGTCTACATGACATCTATATAACCGAAACAGTCAAATTTGATTCCTTTTCTTTTTCACAGTCCATCTGTTTTTAAGAAAGTGCTTGCTTGAAGTGCTAGAGAGTTTCTGTATTAGCAAAAAACAGTACTTGCTAAAGACAGATGTCCCTATCTGAATAACAATATTTAAAGTAATGACATTAAGATTTGAACAAAAGTGAGATTAGTGACAGTATAAAAGTTTCATAAGACTCCACTAATCATATTTCCTAGAGATGATTGCTACATAAATTTGCCTAAAATGAAATATAAAAACTTCTCTATGTATTATATGTCAAAGATCAGAAAGTTAATAACCAAATAACTGAGAAATGTATCAGCCAAGTCACTAAGATTTACAACTATTCACTGCTTAGAAATGTAGCCACTAAATGCCAAATGCCAGACATACATTAGCCTTCAGTACTACACAGATGTGTAGAATCTAAAGGGAGCTCTGAAAACAATCTATTTACGAATTTAGAAAAAGTATGAGAAAAAAAGTATGAAATATTTCATAAATAATCTATTTATGAATTTAGAAAAAGCATGAAAAACTACCCATGACAATAATCTCAGTACATAAATTCATTAGGCAACAAAGTAAACTCAAACATAAATTTACAAATATAGTATGCCACATTATGCATGTAGGGTTCAGAAACCTATCAGTAAAATTATTCATGCCTTTAAAGTACCCATTAAAACTGTTGAAAAAATTACTGACACAGGGAAGCACTGAAAGTTGTTGTTTCCTCCATTAAACCAGGCTGGAGATCCTTTAGCAGTCATTGAAATTAATCCAAATTTATACCTTGTTATGTTAAAAAGATCTTGGTAATCCTATCATACTTTACTTATTGTTAATAGACAGCAACTGCTGAACCTCTTACTATTGAGCAGTGTTAACTAAGGATTAGTCCAAGCTGAGGGCTAAAAGGCTGGAGTCCCTTTTGTCACTGGGTGTCAGCCTGAAATGTTCTTCGGGCAAACAAAAAATTAGTTTCACTCATACTAGCCTCTTACAGTCATTTTCTGAAACTAAAGCGCTGTCATGCTTCAAGCAACTTGAAATTTCACATGGAGCTTGAAGTTAGACATGTCTCCTTCACCCACATGAGGCTACAACAGGATGGATCACTGAGAGGGCAAAGGGCACTGCCCAAGTGCTCACCATCAACATATGCATTTCACTGCAGCATAGCTTTAAATCTGCATACACAAACAATCTGGGCAATTATCACAGAATGAAAAATATATCTATAAATACCTTGCAATGAAAAACCCTGGTAAAAGCATATATATAGTTAAAATCAAGTTCCCACTGAAGTGCAGTAGGCAAAAGAATGAAAAAACCCCACCCTAAGCTTTAACCTTATCAACAAAAACATTATACTAGTAAGGATTCATTTTGTTTCTCTATTTGATAGTGATACAACTGCTATCAGAGATTATCAGAGATTAGGACAGGACATATTTCAATTAGACTGTTGAGAGTGTTTATAAAACAGAATTAATACAAAAATGAGGGAAAGACTTGAAATTCAGAAAGGAAATACGAATTCATGGCTCTTGTATTTCAGCATATTTTAAGAAAGTCAAGTGAAAAAACTGGTGTAGCCATCAGGGTAGCACATATGCACAATTTTGTCTGCACTATTCATGGTTTCTTAAAAACATTTATTGGAATAAATTAAACAGAAAGCTTGAAATTAAATTGTATCTGTAGCTCTACGCAAGCAATACCAACTTGCAGCTTGCACACAACTACATTCAATACTGAAGTTTAAAAAACACAAAACTTGTCCATTCTCAGTGGTTCACCACTGTCTAACAACCACATGAAACATGGAAGTACCTGGGCAGAACCACACCCAGCACTAGGAGATCAAAGACTGACGTAAAAGATGTACAAGAACTGATGTACAAAAACAACAGAAAATCTTTGGTTTGTAAGTGCCTTTGGAGGTCAAGCTTTGGAATAACAGCTCCTCACCCAGCCCCAGAAGACCTGACAACACAAAGTTAAATGCACTGGCTCAAGGCCTTGCCCAGTGAAGTTTGACTGCCTCTGTAGGCTTCCATCCAACCATTTTCACTCCATCCTCCTTTCCCCATGTACCATCAGACTTCCTGCTGCTGTAACTAATAACAGTTTTTTGATAACTGCCCAGCTCTAGACTGCCAGTGGAGACAAGAGTGAGAGGTGTCTGACTCCATCTGCTCTAGGGGCCTTCATTCCATGTAAAGTTGGTATTAAATCCACCTTCAGCTTCCTCATCTTACAGCTAAACAAGGCAGTTCCCCCACTCTCTAACACAGTATAATGCTCTGGCCCCTAAGAATTTTACTAGCACTCTGCTAGATTCTTTTCTGTTTGCCCACATTCCTTTTGTCCTGAAGTCCTGTCTTATGCTGAAAAGCAAGATGTTACATTTATTCTATTACCATCTGTTAAAACCATGTGCTCCTTATCTCTTCCATGATCCATCCCTCACAACTCCATCTTCTGTTAATGGGCCAGCTGTTAAAACCAGGTGTGGCAGTGTTCTTCATCTCTTCCACGACCCATCCTCCCTCCAGGGGGATATCTTCTGTTAATGGGCCATTGAGTCTCACTGCATGACTGATAAAATTATATCATCCCATTGTGATTTGCTTCACCCAGGGGGAGGAGCTAAGCATTCCCACCTGGATATAATCTGAGATGAACATTGCAGTCAGCCTTTCTCCAGTGGATTCCCAGAAGAAGACCAAACTCATCTACACCACCACTGGACCTTCAGAGGAAAACTACACCCTTCTAACAGGATCACTGCTTCAACAGAACCACATCTGTCACTCCAGGAGGACTGCAGCCACCATTTAATTGGACTGCTGCCAACACCCTGACCAACAGGGTGTCAAGTTGTATTCTGACTCTTGTCAGTGTTTTTTGTTGTACTACTGCATTTTTAAATTTTCCTAGTAAAGAACTTTTATTACTATTCCCATATATTTGCCTGATATCGCCTTGATTTCAAGAATATAAAAATTGGGGGGAGGGTTTACATTTTTTCCATTTCAAGGGAGGCTGCTACCTTCCTTAGCAGACACCTGTCTTTTCAAACCAAGACAGGTCCCAGGAGGACATGGCACTCCCAGTACAGTTTTACAAGTGCTGAGCCAAGAGGGGTGCACAAGGGCTTGAGTAGCTACCTGGATAACCTTTAATTATGCAACACCACACAACTGGCATTCAACTCAGTTTCTTGTTCACCATTACCTTCTTCCAGAAAGCTGCCTAGACTGCCATATATGGGCTTTTTCCTGTCTCTGGCTTGTCAGCTCCAAGAGGCTCTAGCCATCATGACCTCTCTGAATGGCAGATCTGCCTTCCAATCCACCAACTGCTCCTTTCAGTCACAAACTTTAACTAAAGGCTAATCTGTCACATACATAAAATTAAACAGTAGGGTACAGAGAGCTGCATCTGAAAGTCAAGGTTACAAAGTGTATTTCCTTAATGTTAAAGCAAGCATATTTTCCACTGACTCATGTTTTAATGAGCATTGTTTTTGACTGCTGTAGCCAAAAAGAAATCTTATCAACATTTAGTATAAATACTACTTCCACATTGTTTCCAGGAAGACTATGACTCTGTATGCATACATAATTATGTTCACTGGTATTTCTAACCAATTTTAAAAAAAATTAAGTTCTTGTGTAGTATGCCTCAAGCATGAAGGAGCTTTTGTTGATGAAATAAATATTTTAAACACTTTAAAAACAATTTCTGTGCTATCCAGAAACGTTATTTACAGCTGATTACTACAATTTCCCAGCTTTTTAAAGACTTGCCTCTAAATTACTTAGTTCACTTAAATTCACTGTTCATATTCTTGTTTTATAAAAACACTGAAAAGTACAACTATCAAGGTCTTCAGGAACACTTTGGTACATATCTGACTGTCAATGACTACTACAGTTAGTGACAGCCTTTTTGAGAGCACAGCTTGAAGTACTGGTGTGGCATCATTAAGATATTTATTTTTCTCTTCCATTTTACCCACTGCCACAGTTAAAATATTCTTGCTATTAAACACCTAGCTTACTTGGGCATTTTGAAAGACCATGGTATATAACACAAATCCATCACTGAAAAGGGAATACAAGTTTACTGAACTTTACAGACTATCTTCATATATGAGGCACTATCAGATATGGAGAGACAGGACCTTAGAACAGTCTGGACTTAATGTAGCAGAAGGCACAGAAATATGTGAAAATATTCCTCATGTCACAGATAGCAAAGTAACAACTTTCAACATGAGGACATTTTGAAGACTGTACAAGAAAACAGCATGTCATTCTTCAGATTATTGCCTGTATTCTTGTAGTATACACAAGGGAGCCATACCTTACCAATATTTTCACTTACTAAATGTACTCACAAACCAGGAGTTTCACTTTAAGTACACTGTTTCCTTAACATCACCTCCCTTCACTTCTAGGTCACCAGTTTATACTTGGAAAAGGTTTAGGCAAAGAAAGCCATCAAGATGGACTACTTATTTTCTTTTATTTAAATAAGAAAATGTATACATCCTACAAAATTTAAGCTAATTAATCTATAGGAAAAAGCAGGTGATGTCAGAAGTCCTGTCACTTAAACTAAAAGGAAAGTTCTGATGACAGACTTGTATAAGCCATTTTTGAAACACATAGCCCATAGGTTGTACAGGAATTAACAGCAGGACTTGATACAGACTTTCCTGAGTAAGTCAAAGGGAAAAGGGCTCCTGAATTTTATCCAACCTCCAGCTCTCTGCTCCATGTCTAGGATAGCCTTGGAATTTTGATTTCTTCACCTCTAATTATGCTCTCTCTCTATGTATAAAAACAGACCAGCATAACAACATGTAACTTTCTAACCCACTTTGCTTTCCCTGTACTATGTTTTTCCTAAAATAAAGCTTTTCTTAAAAGTTAAGGAACCTTTATATTATGCATACTAATAAATTCAGGAGTTTACTAGCAGGAAGTAACTTAGAAGCATTTCAAATTGCAAAATGAGAAACAGTCAACAACTAAAGGAAGTTATATTTTAAAGTGAAGTCTGTTTCTTAGAGATAGTTTACTCTAAATTTTAGTTAGACCATACATATCTTTCAGGAAATTACTTACTTTGAGAGCAAGGGGAGGAAGAAAAGCAGAAGGCAGCAAAAGACCTTGAAGTTTGCTCCTTCAGAGTGTAATGGTTTCCTTTATGCACATGGCCATCTACAAGAGGGTGAAAACACTAGAAACACTTTCTCTACCTGATCTCTAGGCAACCTTCTCTGGTAGCAGAGACTTCAGTAGGATTGTGACTGATGTGTTACCTTTTGTTTTCCTTCCTTCTCTGCTTTCATACAGTTCATGCCCTCCTTTGAGGCCTACAGGTTCCCACTGGTCTCAGACAATTTCTCTCCTGTCTGAGAGCAGAGAAGAGAAAGCCAACAGGGGAAGGCAAACTGCTATCAATTCCACACCTTTGTGCTGCAGCAAAGAGCAGCTATTCAAGTAGACACCAAGCCAACACAGAGAGTAACAAAGCCAAAAGCAGTTTCAGGGGGATGGCAGTTTAGACTCACAACACTGCACCCGTATGAGTGGAGCATTCGCTTAGTCATTTGAGCAGAAAGGGTAACAATCCCGTAAGACTGCAGAACTAAGTGAGGTCTAGGTCACAGTCCTTTACCAGACAAACCACCACAATTAACTAAACCCCAAACAAAACCCACTGCTATGGAAAAAAAACCCAAAAACCTTCCCAGGAAGGCCTGCTCTGATGCAGCTGACTCATTCTGTAGGTCCAGCATGCTCGAAGCCAGACTCTACTCAACACCAAACCAGCACTGGAATGGCTTTGTGTGTAGGGCTGTCTGAACTGGTCTAAATCACATTCCTTCAGTTCCATGGTATCAGCAACACCAATGTTTGGTGTGTGCCATGCTAGCTTAACTCCCAAAATAAGCAGGTAGTGATGTATTTTGGGAAATTTTTAACTAACCAGGAAGGCCCAGGAAGGTAACAATTAGGTTTTTAAAATCACTTTTAACTAATATGCTAATTTTCAAAATTCAAATTAATTACTTAATCTTTCTTCACAGTTAATCAAACTTCCATAGATTAAACGTGGAAAAAACTCCCCATTTTGGTAGCAATATGGAGTAGAAGTATACAAGGTAGCTTTGTGATTTAAAAAATAGCTTTTTTATTCATTTTCCTGATAAACTCCAGAAGATTTCCTAAGCAAATTTCAAATGATTAGTTAAGAGAGATTTGTTCAGCTACTAAAGCATGCTCGCCATGAGGTCAAGGACAGCTTTGCTTCCAACAGTTGTCTATGAAGATCAGAAACAAGCCCATCAAACCTTGAGTGAGTCAAGAGGATGCAGCACAAGAAAAGCTGTAAGACACTTCCTTTCTTACAATTTGAACATTTCTAAACAGAAATGTGATAACTGAGAACAAACAAAACTTCTGCCTCTCAAAAACCCAAAAACAGTTTAGATAAATTTTGAAATTAAATGCAAGACAACAAGGGCTTTATTCAGTCAGTAAGGCAGGAAAGAGATCAGATGCATTGAAAGATAAAATATTGTATATTCTGAATGCTTACAGGATTTTTCTCCTCTAATAAGAACAATTCAATATGGCCACTTAACTTTTGGTAAGCCCTACAGTATGAATGAGCATTACATTGTTTTTCCACAATATTTTCAGTAAAATAATGACTTCATTATATTTTATAATATATAAAAGAAACCTTAAAATAGTTATGAGTTTTCACTGTTTATTTCTCCCATTTATGTATCAGAAACACCAAGTCTAGTTTTCATTGGTTATAAATGATGCCTGTAAAAATTTCAGGGTATAGTTGCTTCTGTTAGTCCACAAATGATAAAAAGCAGATGTGCTGAATCTAAATCCCCTCATTTATTACAGCCATTATATACTGAAGTTATAGATATTAATTCTTTGAACCATGCAAAAAATACAGCTCTCTGCCTGGAAACAGTTGGGATTTCATTCGTTTGATCCTGAGTCATCAGTAGGCCCATAGAATCTTAAGAGTTTCAAAGCTGAAAGCCTTTATTTTTCCACACAAAAAGCAAGAAGAAAAAAACCCACCCACTTGAAAATCCTTTTCATCCATGATAAAAATGGCCATAACTCTATTGAACCAAAAACAGTAGTAACATTTTCCATGAATTCTGACCAAAGAATTTTAACAATTCATACAAAGGAACAAAGATCAGTATAGCTGCATAGTCTGCTTTCATCACTTCCCTACCACAGACAGACATCCGGGGCTGGTCAAAAATGTACCTGTCCCAAGAAGAAATACCTCAGGAATACCTAGTTTATGATTCAAAAATTTTTTATGAAGAGCAAGAAAAACCACAGCACAAAATAGAAGAATATGTTTTCTTTCCTGATTTGGTATCAGATTAACATAAAACCAGAAATGGTGGGAGGAGGGATGTAAAGGTTGATATGAATAACCACCAGCTGTTACCAGCACAAGATTTTCCCACAAATTCACTATTACAGCTCTTCTCTTAAAAGCCATCTACAAGCAACTGATAAGTTTCACATGTTACCTGTTCAAGTAGCTGCTTCTCAGCAGAAATATTTATACCAAATTACAAATTATTTGATAGTTATATATTTCTCCAAACAAAACTGGATAGTTTTTTTTCAAAAATGTAAATTCAGGACATGTCTTCTAAGTAATGCTATTACTCATTAAACAAATAACACTTCCTATAATTAAGAACTGAAGAAAATTGCTTGAAGTTGCACAGAAAAAACAGTCTGCAGATGTATCTACTTACAAAGCAGTTATCACAAATGCTACTCTCTTTTCTTTTTTGTGGTCATTCATTCTGTTTCACAAAGTGGTTTAAAATTACCATATCTCAAACGAAAGCCTATAAAAACATATTGAAAGATACAATATACTTAAAAAGAGTTTTCTTGGTTTCACAAGCTTTTCTTGTTTCTCTTTTATGAAGAGTTGAGAAATTAAAATTAGCATTTGAAAGTATTCAAAAGATTGCTTAAACTTCTCATTCAGGTGTCAGATTCCACAGGTGCAATTTCTCATTAAGCACAGTGAAACCTTGAGATCAACTTTGCTAGGCAACCTCTGTTCTTACCATTATACAGCAAAACAGAAAAATTCTGCTTTCCCTACAACTGAAGATATTCTTAGAAAAATAATCAGCTGAGCACGAAAAAGAGTATGCTGTTTATTTTTCCTCTTGCCTTAAATATTGAGAGTGTCGAGATTCTCTAACTTTTGGTTAAAAGAATTTTAACTTGTACTGTTTCATTTTGCAGGTAGGCACAGCCTTCCTCAAGATCCTACCACTCAAGTGGCAAATTCAGATAATGCCTCAATTTCTAACTCTCCTCCTTCAATAAAAAAATAGAAAGCAGAGTTTCTAATAACCATTCATCTTCAAGATTATCACTGGATTAGCTTTAATATGAAAGACACTACCACTAAATAACAATTAAAAAAAAAGCCACGCACTCACTAAACCAAAACTAACTTGGAACCTTCTTGTCTAAACCAAAAGCATGGTTCAAGTCTTCTTGCATTCTAAGGTTCTTCTTTTGCATTTCATTTTTCTTATACGTATACAGGAAGATGCTAATTCTAAGTGTTCAGTATTTTGTCTCTCAACACAGAATAAACATCTTCATGCTTATACTAAAATGCTTTCATAAAATAAATTTACTAGGGATAAGAAAAATAACAGCTTTAGGAGATGAGAAAAATGCAATGAAAGTGGCATGATCATCCATTCCAGAGAGCAGTTTCTGAAATACTTACAAAGGCTTTTCAACTTACAGGGCTCTACAAACCTTAATATGGAAGACACTACAATGAAAGTTTTCTTTTGCACTGTAATATTGATATACACCGTCTTTGCAAAGTACGAACACTAATTAAAGGTCTTGTTCTAATGATTTTGCTAACTTTTTCAAGTCAATGCTTATTTATGCAGAAGTCCTTGTGAAAGCCATAAAGCAAATTTTAAAAATGGCAGAGAGAAAAGTAAAATTATTAAATTTACCGGACAACTTTTTTTTCCAGTTTACCTGTATTGTTTACCAGTGACAACCCATAAGCATTAACTAGAGGAGACAATCTCTTATGTACAGTCCAAGATAGCTAATACTGAATACTTACACCTCAGATGTCTCCCAAATAAAGATCCATCATTTGCATAAAAGTACACTAGACAGTAATTATTTATTTTGATTTACTGCTAGTTTTGTTTTTTTTAAAACAGTCATGACCCGTTCTAATTCCTTGAACAACTCAAGGCACATGTGAATTATCACCAAAAGGATGACTTTAATTAAAAAAAAAAAAAAACAACAAAAAACCTCCAAAACCATCAATGCTTTCCATGACATTAGACAAAAACTCTGCAGGAAAATTACTTTCTGTATCTCATGCAATAATTGAAATTTGAAGAAATTATTTATTAGCTTGTTCAACCTGAATATAATGAATACTTGATGTGCTATATTTACCATTCTGTAATCCCATCCACAATTGCTTATGATCCTTTTTTTGCATTTCATTGATGACTTGACTTTTGTGCTTTAAAGCATCTGCTTCTTTTATACATGCCATAAAATGAGCTTCAATCACATCCTTAGAATGGCAGTGTAGAAGATCCTTTTCTGGAAAATTCTACAAAGAGAAATTACAAGAAAAATAAATGCATCTCATACTTTGAGTGATAATGAATAAATAATTATTTTAAATAGGCATATATCTATGCAAAAGAAGCACACTGTAATATTCTACTTACGGAAGAATGTAACAACCATTCTCTCACTCTGCTGACAAGAAACAGGTTGCAGTGAAAATGTTTCAGGAAAAATAAAAGCTCAACAATTTTCTGTAAAACCAGAATTTTAACATGTTTCAAGCAGATATTCAGTCTCAGACAATAAACAGGAAAAAGCAATGAGAAGTTAGTGACAAGCACCTAATTTATATATAATATATATTTATATACATAATATTTATATATGTATTTTTATTTTATCTCTATGATATTTTATCAACCATTTCTATGCAGCTCCTTGAAAATCAAGCAGAATCACCCACATATATGAACTATAGCATATCTGCCACTTACACACATTTTTCCTTAAAGATGCTGGAAATCTTTGTCAGTTCCAGCTTCAACTAACCCACATGACTGCTAGCCTGTGTAATTTGATTTTATACCCCTTTTATTTGTTTACACTGGCACACAGCATTCAGCATTGCAGATGCACAACTACCACTCCTCAAGTAACTCTTAATCCTTCAGTAAATGACAACTCCCTCTCCTAATGAATTCATTAAGGAGTTACAGTAGTATATCTAATTCAGATGCAAAAAAGATTTCTTTGGAAATTAACTGCTCCGAAGTCCAGCACTGTAGAGGTTGTGGTTACCCTTCCTCCAGTTCTTCTTTTATCAACACTTACTATCACTTGTCATTTTACAATAACACAACCATTCACTACCACAAATCCAGTGCATTTTGTTTTCAGAAGTTTTAAAATCCACTTTATTCTCTCTTTAGTAATTTTATTTTCACAGTTGCTTTTGACCATAATGAAGGAAATGAACCTCAGAGCCAAACCAGAGTGGTAGCATCATCAGTACTCCCCTTCCTAAACAGGGATTGCCACATTTTTATACTTGAATTCTCATGCTATTCCACCAGAGGCCCGTTCCTCTTAACCCACTACAAACTGGCACTTTGAAAAGCTTTTGTGAGGGACTGTCAAAACCACTTTGGAAATACAAAATATAATGGGTTATTTTTCAAAGGCTTTTACAACATAGTTAACATGTTGAAGCAGGAGTAATCTAATCCCCCACCTAATCCCAAGAAAAATAGTGAAGATTGCTTCAAAATACAGAAACACAAATTATGAAAATGGGAGCTGGGGATTGCCTTACCTGGAAGAAATTCTGAGGATAACAGTGATAGTTCCTTTCACATTAGGTTATTGAGAAGACTTGGAAATTAAATAATGGAATTTCATAGAGTGTTTCCTCGTTATGACAGTGAGAACCCAAACTCTGTGGATCGAAAGGATGAGTACTTTCCAAAAACAGGGGCATAAAGGAAAGAATGCTAGTATCTTTTCCAATAAAGTTTACATGGTTTGGTGTTGAACTTACAAAAAGTGAGTGCTGTTGTTAGGACTGGTGTATGTTAAGCTCACTAGAAATCTAAGGACAGAGGTAAATCTAGTTTATTATATGAGAATGGCCAAGTATAAAGACATTAAAGAAGACAAAACAATAAGGAGAGTTCTTCTGGAGCAGACATTGCTCCTCTTCTACCCTACAAAGCTAAGTGTCTCAGTGTAATTGGGCCCAGGATTACTAGGAAAACATTACTGGGATGGTTACTTGCCAATTGACATCTGCATAGGCCTGTAAAATACTTTCAGAAGTTCAATTTACTTGCTCAAATAAAAACGTAAAGTCTCATAACCAATCCAGAAGAAACAAATAGACAGAAATAGCACACTTAAAGATCAAAAAAGTTCTTTACATGCAGGAATTCAAAGTGAGAGACTGGCATCCCTCAAAACAAAGGAAAAAATGGTGGTAAGTACCTAATGCCAAGTAATATAAGAACCTAGAAACTGACTTTCATAGTCAAAAACTGGCATTTTAGCTACGTTTATGAAAACAACAGTTTTGTTACAACAACTGTTTTGCTATACATATGTCTAAATATTGAACTGCAGTGTCTTTTTTTGGACATTCTTCTCTTTCTACAGGTAGACATCTTCCCGCTGACTTTCTTCCAATGAATTTCAACTTGCAGCTAATGTCACTCCCTGAGGATGAGTTCCAGAAATCATACACAGTCTACAGAACAGCAAGGATCTATTTACAATTGGTCAAAGCTAGTTAAGCTAGTATAAAGAATCTAGACATAGTAGTAGAACTAGGTGTGGCATGATTAATTTTCCCAGCTTCTAAGGAGTAACACTGTGAAAGACTGGAAAACGCTCCTGATTCTTAGTGCTGTGTACACTTTTCTTTAGTGGGAAAATACTGACACAGCTCTGTGAAGTACTGTGAGTAGAAGCTGAAAAATCTAAACATGAAAGTGACAACTTAGAAAAAAACACTGCACATCTGCAAGAAGTATATGAAACAGTTTCATCTGCATGAGACTTCCAACAGAAAACATGGCATCCCCACTGATTTATAAATGAGGGCACAAAACAATAAGTTTTATACTTAAATGTAGATCGTGTGTGCTTGAATTTTTAAAAGGAATTCTACTTGCCTTCCTTCTACCTGAAGAAATACTGATCAATCATAACTAACTTTATTCAGTTCCCTGAAGAAAGGGACAATTGTAAAGAAACACTGGTAGCCACTCCTGGCTATACAACTAGGAGATCTGCAAAAAGTATTAACAGATGACATAAGTAGCTTTAATGCGAGTACTCTCATTGGTGGTGTCTTATTCCCTCCACGTCCTGCATCTCTGAAGGAACAGTTACGAAGGGGTGACTGATTTTCTTAGAAAGCTCAAGGAGTTCTGTTTTCTGCTTTCACATACCAGCAGATGCCTGCAGTATGAGCTGGTCACAAAGAAACAGGTATCATCTGTACAGATGAGAGCACTAAATGACCTCTCACATAAAACTACCAAAAACATCACAGGCAATTTCAACAGTCTGGTTTCATAACTCCATTCTATCCATATTTATCTCTGTTCTAGTTCACAAAACATCTGTTTATCCTGTGACAGTCTACTTGCATTAGACTACATTTACAGAAAATAGGGCATTAAAAACCATAAGGAACATATCCAGTGGCAGGGGGTGCATCTATGTATCTGTGTTTAGTTACCATCACTGGTTTTTTCTTTAAGTAGACTGATTTAAAAAAAAAAAACCCGTTTATACTTCCGGCTTCCACAGTTATCTCCTAGCAGTTCCACAATTTATCCATATGCTACATGGTAAAGTACTTCCTTTCCATTCCACCTGACCCAATCTTCACCTAAGAAACCACAAAGATGATGACTGTCACACAAGGACAGATGCTGTTTCTCCTCCTGTACATCAGGTCATGGGTGGAGAAGGAGGTACCAGCAGACAATGGCTTCAGCAGAACCTCAGCATTTCCCCTGGTACATGCAATTTCCTTCCCTCTGAGAGTGCTACTATTTCCAGAGCAGTTCACCACTTCTTATCTACTGCCCAAAATCTGGAGAGGTGGTTACCACACTGAGAACATGAATAGTGTTAAACAGGCCACAGAGTAAGGTGATATTATTTTAGCAGGAATTTCCCTCCTTCCCATAAAGCCATACCTGGATAACAAGCAACTTCCCAGGCTACAGCCTCTCATGACTCTTAGATCCCAGTATGCTCTTCAGCCTCATCCTTCTGCAACTATTTAATGCAACTGTTTTTCAACTATACAAGATACAATGCATGCAATTTTATTGCACATCAGAAGGACAAATTAACAAACCATTTCTTCAATGTAAAAACTAAGTGCCTTTATGATTTGGTTGGAGTACATAATACAGGAGGACAATTATAAACATCTATCAACTTGAAAACTTCTGCTGAACAGAAATAAACCTTTTCCATGTTTTTAACTTCAAACAAAGAAACCTGATAGGGGGAGTTTGACTTTTAAAAAGAAGCTGAAAAACACTTTTTACAGATGTTTGAGATAAACTTTTGTCGACTGCATGCATTGATAACATGATAACAACAGTTAAACCTCATAAAATGTAACACTGTTTAATTAAGCTAAATAAAATTTACAGCCCTTTGAAGAATAACTACACAGAAATGAAAAGATTACTCTAGTCAGAAATCCCACACCTAAACTATTCAGCTGTAAGGAACTGTAACACATGAAAACATCTTCAATATTTTGACATACTTTGATATCTTTCAGTTACATTTTGACTTAAGGATTCAGAAGGGTTTTATTTAAATAAACTTTCAGATTACATCAAAATAGGAAGAGAAATTATGCAGGTGCTAACTTCATACCATTTTATTACTAAATTACATCGACTTTTAAAATAAACTACTTTAGCAGTTGACTACTTCTGCTGATCTTTAATGCACACTTTTGAGAAAAACTAAAAGTAGCCAATATTTTGGAAAGTAGCAACACAAGGACACTAAAGTCAAATTCATGTTGCTAATTAAAAGCACTGTGGTGCTGCAACTTAATTCTCAAGATGCCTCTACTTTGTGATGGCAACAGCCCCATATTGCCACTGTTAATAACCCAGAGCTCTCAGAGCATAACAATTAAATAATGATTTTTTAAACTAGATACCCTACATTTTCTTCAGAACATTCTGGAAGGTTCCTCATCCCAAGTCTCTGACATTCATCAGACAAGTGTAGCAATTAGAATGGGTTCAAAAACATCCCCAACTTCAGATCCATTAAATCAGTCATTTTAGAAGTTTCAACATATAGAAATACATATCATAGAAAGGTATGGTTTTGGTATGCACTTCCAAAAAGAATCAATTACTGTGGGAAAAAGCTTTTCTAACACACCTTTGAGAATTGTTTCAATAAAAACATTCAACACAAGTGCTTCCCGATGTGCTTTTCATTTCACTCAAATCTCTCACACATTAAAGTCAAGCCTATTAATATAGCGTTGTCCTTCAGATCAGTTTTCCTATTGCACTGTTTCTTTTACAATGGAGAAATTAACATTGCAAAGTTAAATATTATGATTTGTAGTTGTGCATTTGACTTCAAAACACACCTGGAATTATTGCCTTAGTGCATTTCAGAGTATGCAAGAATCCTGCACCAAAGCTAACCCTGTTCAAGTTCCATTCTGAGCAAAGATCTGTAGTGCTATTAAGTCATACCTAACGGGTTTATAATGCATAAACAAAATAATGTCTCTCCTGTGACTAAGCTGTCACAAGACCAAACTCATTTCACTCAGCTCTTTAAAACAGACCAACATTAAGTACAACAGCATTCCCTGACTTCAAAGATTTCTACAGCATCTCATATCCATGGTCACATATGCCTAAAAGGACAAGCACTTCTCAATCTTCCCAATCTTCAGTCAACTCAAGCCAATTAAATTAAAAACATTAAAGAAAATTCTTCTATCATAAGCCTCATAACTTGAAAAACAATTTTGGACTTTGAGATTACAATAGAATAATTTTCTATGGAAAGTCCAGTAAAAGCACATACAATTTCATGGAAAACAGCTGCAGATTTACAGAACTCTTTAAATGTTTCCTAAACAATGGATATTCTCCCTTTCAAATCACACCATTCACATGATTTATAAAATAGTTATGAAACTTTTTCCTAGCTTCCAAATGTCAATGCAATCTCATGCTCATTTGTTCTTACAAAAAGGGTCTATATCAATTTACCTTGAAATGCACTGTGATGCTCCAAGGAAGGGCTGTATTTGATGCGTGCAAATCAAAGAGTAAACCAATTGGGTAATGCCTAAAAATGACAAGATAGCAATTTAATATAGAAGCTGTGCATTTCATTCTACATATCACAGTTAACATACCTGCATTTACACACACACAACAAAAAGTAGCAGTTTTAATCCCATAATTAGCATTCTTTATTGCTTACTTAGAAAAGTTATACAGGCAAGTTTACATGACAGGCAGAATCAAGTCTGGAATATACACGTTCAGTATCTAAACTAGTGGTCTCTAAGCTGTGCCCACAAAACACTGCAACAGCCTTAAGTGGCCTACAGTTACCTTGTGGAACCTTCCAAAACAGTACTTTTAGGTAAAAAGCATCAGATCAGGATTAGGTGGTCTGACAGAAAAGCACACATGCTTTCAGATGCTTAAGTGTCCAGGTTTATACCACACTGACACTTAACATCCTTTCCTTCTCCCACATGTCTGATATATCAGTGCAGAGAATAAGTAGAAGAGTGAAAACATTATGGATCTGTAAAAGGGCTGAAAGACAATAGATCAACTCTGTATCTTTACTATCAAATTAAGAAGAATGAAAGGGAGGAAAAAAATTAATTGGAGTTTTGTATTTCAGTGGTATTCTAGATTAAAAGAGTTACACAAAAAAGCTTGCTTCTGACAAATATTCACTTCTGTCTCATAGCTTTCTCTCCTTTAAATTCATTAGAATATACAGCCCCCAGCAGTATATGGAACATGTATCACACATACAAAACCTCCAAAGGCACTGTAAAAAAAGCTCTTTGTTCAGTTTTCTCACCCACAGATATTGGCAAGATTTTTCCTAAAATATTTTTTTTTACATTCAGCATTCCCAGACCCCTTCTCTTATCTTTCAAAAATTGTAACCCAAAGAGCCTTATCAGGCTTTGCATCCTACAAAGAGAGAAGCACGCTGAACTGTAAAGTCAGTAGTTTCACTGACTTAAATGGGACTGATGACAGGTCACAGACCCAAGCACGTACATAAGTTCTGAAAGTCCCAAGAGCACTAACCGAGAGTGTTGCTTTAACAGCACCTGTGCCAATCCATTTTCTGATCGGTGAAACTCTCACACAACAGTGCTTTAGCACCCTCTACGGGTGAGCCACCCCTAAGCTAAGATAAATTCACCACAACAACAAAATAAAACCCAAACTACGGCTACAATTCCTGAGCTTACCTGAGAACAAAGACGATACATATCCAAGTTTATCCTGATTCACTGCTAATGCTCAAGTTTTTACCATGAAGATTTTTTACTACTAACTGCCAATCATGTCCTAAACACTTAACAGGGATTCAGCAATAATTCCATGAAAGAGTGGTTTTCCAGGTGAGTTAAGTAACAAAAACCAGATGTGATAATTAGATGAACAAAATTTTTCAGCATGAACAACGACTTCCAGTTACTTTCAACTTATACAACAAAACAGATAACTAAGAAAAAGAAAACAACAAAAAAACCCATACAAAAACTCCTGCATCAGGTCTTGGCCTTCACCTATATTTTCTAGTCAGTTAGGATTACAAAGTGAAGTTTATGCAATCAAGTTTCTTCAGTAAAATCCCTGTGCTTTGCAGAGTTAAATTGTGCTTCAACCTTTTGTCTTCTGTTAATTTATGAACAGGAAGGGTCAAGTATCTATCCACGGATACAGTTAGGGCTAGAACACAACCCACACAAAACGGAAAAAAACTCCACTGAAAGCCATGTGCAAGTGCTCAGACAGGATGGAAACAAGCTGCAGGTGTCATCCCCTAGCATCTGCTGAAGAAACTACTCTAGCACAGAGTGGCATCAGTCTGGGAGGGCTCTTGAGAAAGGCTCCAGGTCTCCAGGTTTCAAACTGCCAAAAACTTGGGACAAACTTTCAAACTTGAGACATCTCCTGAGGACTGGAGCAAGCAGAGGAAATGTCCTTGCCTATAGGAGGTGCATGAGGAGCTATGTCACCAAGCTAAGGAGCTGCAAGAAGTCAGGGGGCTACACAGCATCAGGGAAGATATAGAGATTAATGGCATCTTCACCAAGATATCACAGAAATTACAATCTAGAGAGAAAGTGTCAGCAGTCATTGGAGTGATCAGTGGGCACTCACAGGATGGGGAGGACCAGAGTTGTGTGAACTCTGGTGCTGAGGAATCCATTCAGTGCCAGTAGTTCAGTGTGCAGCTGCAGAGGGAGCTGCAGGTTGAGCTCTGGGTGATGGGAGCCCCAGACAAGAGACCAAAACTGGTGCTGACCCTTTGCACAGGAAAGGGCACAGGGACCTGTGGCCCTGCCAGGTGACTGCACACTCAGGGACATGGCAGGAGCCAATGTCACAGAAGAAAAATCCCACACTGTCACATACAGACTGAGGGTATAAAAGCGCAGAGGTTCCTTGGTTTGGGGTCCCTGCTCAGGGGCACCAGCTCAAGCTGTTACTCTGTTGTTACACCATGACTAAGCTCTTTAAAGGATCCAGATGCGAGGTTCCCATGGGCTTCCTGGAGCCACCTGCCGCAAGGGCCTCAGTCCCTGCTCAGGTGGCTCAAGTGTGTGACTGCCAGAGCAGCTCCTGGATGGACACACAGAAAAGTTTCTTTAACCTCTGGCCAAGAGAGGGCAGGCGTTCCCCAACCACTGGCAATGCTTCAGTGACAGACAAGAGGCTAGAAGTTCTGAGGAAGCATCAGAGCTGTCTGAACAGCAGAGGAAGTAGTCATAGCACTAGGAAACTCCATCTTACAGGGGAGAGAGCCCCATCTGCCAACTTTACTTGTTAAAGAGGTTTGCTGCTTGTTAAAAAGTTGCAGTGGCAAAGTTGTCCTCTGCTTGGCTTATTAGCACTTGCTGTTTACCCACAAGGGCACACATTTTATGTGCTGCAACAGAATCCCTGAGAGTATCAAAAGTGACTCTACAAGTTCTAGGGGCAAGGAGGCATTTCCACAATTTTGCCATTAAAGGAGACAGGTTCAGAGAAGTGTCTGTAGGTCAGGAGCTGGTTATGCAACTGGTGCAACAGCAAGGACTTACCTGGCTTTTACAGACACAGGATACTCTTTGGGGATAATGGACAACTGGGGAGAGATGGAATCCACCTAAGTCAGACAAAAGTATCTTTGCCTTAAGGTAACCCAACCTGGTAAAACCTTCCATAAACAATGGAAGTGTAAATAACAATCCACAGATAAGTAGAAATTAATGGACATGGATGGATAGCAAGTGGTGAAAGGTGACAGCTACATGGGAGATGTCTAAGTGATAAAAGAAGGTAGAAGGGAGTATCTACATAAGTGCACACAGCTTGGGAAACAAGCAGGAAAAACTAGAGTTGCACATGCTATGACATTACTGGGAGAGGGCTACCTGAGGTACAGTGAGACATCTTCCATAACTGGAATACTGCTATGAAAGGACAGACATAAGCTGCTTAGTAAAGGCAGGCAGGGCAGATGAGGACAGAGGGTTGTCTTCCATGTCAGGAAGCAGCTTAGATATATGAAACTTAATAGGCCAGACAACAGGTTGATTGAGTTCTTGTAGTTCAGGAACAGAGGAGGGACTAGTAAAAGCAACAGATCATGCAATCCAGGTGAGAAAATAGATTAAGTCTTCTTTAAACAACTCAGTAAGTGTCTACATCACAGATCCTGGTTCCTGCTAATCTCTCACATCTGCTGGAAAAGCAACACAGTGGGACACAAGTAGTCAAGATTTCCTGATACAGTCACTGGATGAACCAGAGATAACCCAAAGCTGAACCTGTTACTTATCAGTTAAGACAAAAGAGTTGTGAAAATCAGTGGCAGCTTTAGCAGCAGTGACCATGAAATGGCAGAGCTAAAAGTCCCGAAGAAAGGCCAGTAGGCAAAATATAGACTTTTGGCTTAATTTTTCATTTCCTCCTGGTGCCCCTATACAGTTCAGGCTCAGCCATATCAGATGCATCAATGGACAATGCTTTCAGTACTTCACCTGCAGCCAGAACACAGAACCTATGCTGTACTTAGAGAATTGCAGATGTAGAAGGAACATTCCTCCTGTTGCAAGAAGTCATAAACTGCCAGCTCTCCCAAATCTTAGAAGACTGTTTTCCAACAGTCTTTGCCTGCATCTCCTTCAGTGTGATCATAGGTTTAGTCCCGTGGCTACAGGATGGTCTGAGGTTTGATCCATTTCCTTCTACAGTCTCTAATGCCGTGAAGTCTGATAATCTCTTCCTGAAACTCCTTACCTTGCTGACAGAGACCCTCACCCAGCACACACCTCCTGCAGGCAAAGAATCCATCTTCCCCTATCCCAACACTCTCAGTAGGAAAAAGAACCCAGGCCCATGTAACGCCAGGCTGGAAGAGTTTCATTGTCCTTTAGGAACTTGACCTATGCACTGCAGAGCCTGATGTTTCAGATTTCCTCCAAACTCTCACTAAAAATGGAAGAGCTGCATCTGAACAGATAAAGAATTCATCTCAACCATGAAACTGCACAGATTTTAAGCAATAAGACCTCACAGGGCAAAGTAAATAATTAGCATGAACAATATCATTAACAAGTTCTATTTGATTCTGAATGCACAAGTCATACCTAAAAAGATTAAACATTAATGCCCACTATTCTTTCTCTACCAACTACTAGCTCAATGTAATTCTCAGTTCTGGTGTTTAGGTCTTCACCAGAAGAAGTTTCGGCTCTTCATGGGATTACCATTCTCCTAAAATACTGATTCACAAATAGCACTTTCCTTAGAAAAGCAGTTCCACCAAAATCAGTGGAGCTGTTCCTGGCAGAATAAGCTTAGTTCTTCCAAAAGATGAAAGCCTTAATTAGTAGATCATCATTACACTATTTTCATTTCTACGTTCAATGAATTTAATAACTCTTCACTTAATTTTAGAATTACAAGCTACATTTTTATTCTGTTCTTATATTGTACAGGTTTGGGGTTTTTTAATTCTAGTTTGAACATCATGGTATTTGAAAACTTACAGAAAATACAAATCTGTTTTTGGTTGAAGTGCAAATCCTCTCTTTCCTTTTTTGTTACAACTTCAGTGAAAACTAGTTTTCTCCCAGTATTTACCTGGGATGATGAACATACTGGGATAAATATTGTACCTTGGTGTTTATTTAGGTAGTATGCAGGACTCAACATTACTGTGGCACATAAGACACAATCACTTGTTAAATTCTATATAATTCATTTAGATGTCTAAAGCGGGTTTTGCCAGTTATAATAAAGGTTTAAAGAGATCATTTTATGGGTTTCTATTTACATATTTTCAAGGTTTACACTGGGCTGGTCTCAAAGGAACAAAAGACTAGAAGAGATCTACTGCATCACCAAATCTACAGGAACTCCCATGATGTGATGCTTGTTAATCATAAGACAATCCAGGTTCAGGAAGACTTAAAAAATCCCTAGTCTTCTTTCCTACGATGATACAAGAAATAAAAAGAGATAAAAATATCTTCATCATTCAAAATACTAAATACCTTCTGGAGGGCTGATACTATCTATACAGAACTACTGAACTCTGAAGGTCTCAAACTATTTTGTTTAAAACTCTTTAACAGCAGAACAAGTAGAAAACATGATGAAAAGTATTTATGAAAATTAATTAAATGAAACAAGATCAGTCCAAGTCCCTAACCTCTCACAAAAACCCCCCAACAAACTAAAAATCCAAAAGAAGATAGTTTTAATAGACTATAGGACAAAATAAAAAGCATCAACAGCAATTAGTTCAGTAAACTTGTACTAAGATAATTCAACAAACGCTTGTAGATCAATATTAGATTTTCATAGTGCAAGCACATATCACACCAGTGAACAGCAAAGGCTACTCATGTTTTATTACTGTCATGCATACAAGCCATTTGCATTCACACTCCAGAAACATTACTTCCTATCTGTGTTATTAGATATCTTCTAGGAAGGTGAAATATGTTAAAGGAAGTTTTACTTGGCAATTCTACTGCAAGCAACTGTAAAGCCAAAACCACAAGCATTCTGAATTACAGTAACAATAAGAACAAAACCAGTACATGCAGCAAAACACCTCTGTCTTACATATCCAGTAAAAAGTCAAGCAGAATAATAACAAAATGTTCAACATTAAACCTTCTTTTGTTTTCCCCCAAAAACATACATTTCTTACCGTCCTCCTCTTTTGCCACCTTTGAAATCTAAGGGACTGATTACTTTAGGAAAACTACTGACACTGTGCTGAACCTGGGAACTCTCTATGTACTTTATGTAGTTTATCACAAAGTTCAATAAACTCACCATTTCAGTGGTGTACCTTCGTATTCAAACCATATTTCACTAACTTCCTCTTGTCTCATAACTTTCTGAAAGTGTTTCTTCACTTTGTCTGTTACAAGTGTCAAGTAGCTTACCCTTGGCAAAAGCAACTGAAAAAAAAATTATAGAAGCTTTAAGTCTAAATAAAATACACTAAACTAGTAAAAAAATCTGTAACAAGTATACATTTTCATAACCAAAATTAAGTAAGCATTCTTTTCTTCCCCTTTTTAAGGTAAGAGGTTTTTTAGACAGTTTACTTTTTAATGATCAATTAAAGCCTATAAAATGACGTACTCAGAAGATGCAGAATAGCAATATCCAATATATTAACACCGAAAAAAGTAAAACATTAAGTTCTTGATACTTTCAGGGGGGGTGGGGAAAACAGCAGACTTCAATTTCTGCTTTTCTGTATTTAAATAATGACGTTTAAAACCTCTTTCATATGAACACATAAGAAGAGATTCTAGCTTCTTATTGAAAAGAATAAGTAACTGTGTATCAGCTATTATTTCAAAATGGAAACTCCTACACAAGGTAAAAAAAACAAACAATGAAAACTAGATGCTTAAGGGTTTGGTTTCCAAGTGTTTTGTACTCCCAATAGCTGGCAATTTCCATTTTCTTTGCACTGGTTTGCCAGTTCAACCTATTTGTCAAGAGTACTATTCTTCCACTATTTAACCTTCACCCAGCAATTAAAATCAGATAGAAAACTGTAAATACTTTAATAGAAGACACATTCTTACAGCTTTGTCATATACTATCTTCTTTTCTCAGGTGTATACTATTCAAATCCAACACTGTGCTATTTTTATTTGCAACATCTTCCCTACCATTTTTTTTTTAAAGTCTTATGCCCAGGAGTGGTTAGCACTCTGTATCAATCAGTGAATTGACTGATGACTGTGTGGCACATTTACTAAAGATAAATCAATCTGTAAGCATTAACAAACAATGCTTTTCAGTATCAAAATGAGCAAAGACTAACCTCCCTGTAAAATATCAATTCACTTTAGAGCATTTTCCAGTAATAGTTTCCATCCTGTAAACTTCTGCTTCATAATTATTAATAAAATAGATGGGCCTAAGGTATATATAGATTATATTTTTCATGTTTAGAGAAACATTTGTTTTCTAGTGTTCCTCATAATCACTGTTGTTTCTTAAAGTATTTTCTGTATGAATAATGCCAGGCCCTAAGCGAATGTCTGTGGTACAGACATCCCAAAACATGTAAGGATATATTTTGCCTGACAGAAAACTTGATCACTGCTGTAATATTCTTCCAGAATTTCTCCAATAATTAGACCACGCTTTGATATATAAATCAGATAATATTTTGGCCACGATACTACAATTTGTAAACACCCAATTCATAAAGAAGTATGGACAGTACATCAAGTTCCTGAAGAACAGAGTCATCTTTTTGATAATGCTGCATCAAGTTACATCTGTGACACAGATAAATTTTACAGTTTTATAAAATTACATAAGGCCAAGTCTCACCATTATCACTATGGAGTGTCAGTTAACACTCCATTTTTCATGTACCATATGGTTTTCTTTTTTCAGCTGCTGCTTTTATTACCATCACCACATTGTTTCTACCTTGTTTCATAGGAGCAATGTAATCAAAACACAGGCTTCATTTTTAAAAGGCGAACAAACTCAATAAATTCAATGAAGTTATGTACACATTCAAATAAGAATTGTTTAGTACTTTAATGACAACATAAGCCTATCCTTTATTTACCTAATTCCACATATCTTCACTGACTGTTCTTGAGACAATTCAGTCCAGGTTATATCAATCAAACCCACATATTTTATGTTATTTCTGCATGATATGTACAGTTAAATTAATGCTGGTGTACTCTGATGAGACTTACTAGGCCTCTTAGAAAAGCCAATTTCCAGCACGTAGCACAGCTATGTTGGAATTTATAAATATATTAAAGCATTATTTATTGCAACAGTGTTTCACACAACACTTTAAACTGCTTAATTTTCTCTGTAAAATGTTCTGCTTCAGTTTATATTGTGAAAGACCAACCCAGTTTCTACTTCAGCACTATTAGAGAGCACAGACAATAACTAAACAGCATTCAGCTGAATTTAACAGAATGTGGCCAGCACTCCCAAAAGGCTTCAACAAAAGCTGTACAACTGTGCAAAATCCAACAGTTAATCAGGTTAAAAGGAATTACCTGGTTTTTAGAGATTATGAGCATTTGCAGAACCTACTGAACTATTTGTTTGGTCTCCTCTGTCCTTCAACTTTGATATAGTTATCTCCCTTCCATAGAAGAAATGAAAGGATCCAATTCTATTCACTTCTCTAGTTTTAATTATTTTAGAGATTTACAAGTATACTAAATCTCTTATGTGAGATCTTTAAAAGCAGTTTGAACACATTTTCACTTAGCCCTTTTAATATCCCTTCCACACCTATTGAAAGATAACAAATAAGATCATGAGTTCTCTTCATTAAACTAAAAAAAAAATAAATCTCCAAATACATCACCAAGCAGAATAAATCCTTGCAGCTACCCTTAAATGTCATCCCCAAAAATGACATAAGCCACAACACCTTCCTTTTGAATAATATATATTACTACAGTATTTAATCACAATAACCAGGAATGTTTCCTTATTAACCAGGAGGTTAAGCAAAATACAAAGAACTCCTAATGCCTAAATAAATGCTTGAAATATAACTCTGAGTACCTCTCCAGGTACATCCACAGGTTTTGTTGCAAAACATGCAGTATTCTTACATGCAAAGCACTAAAACAGAAAAATTACAGATTTAACAAGAACTGGACTGGGTCTGATCACTGAAGTGTTGAGGGAGATAAAACAAAACAACCTAATGTGAAATGGCTTCACATTGCTCTCTCCTACAGATACCTTAACAAAGTAATACTTTTGACGCCAAGCCAGCTAAAGAGTGGTCATGTTACAGACCAGTCCCTTGGGCAGAGCATCATTCTAAGACTGTATCCTGCTGTAATTCTGTTCTTTATACATATGACAAGTCTCAGCAAATGAGTTTCTGCTTCCTGTATACTTCTTTCATCCTTTTCTTTCTAACTGTTGTTTGCATCAAGACACAGATAGTGTATAATTTTAAAATAAAATGCATAACAATTTTAGGATGAGAGAAAAATCAAGATAAATCAGCAACAAAAGTAGTTCAAACGAACTGTTGCTAAATATGCTGTCACTCAGAACATAAGCATCTGCATGAAACACTCCAAAGAAAACTGACATATCCATTTCTAGCATAATTGCAGAAACCTACCCCACATGACATCAGAGTTTTACCAGTCTTTATGTCTTTAGTGTTTTACTGGAGCTATCCAGTCTTTATGATACCACTCTTTCCAAAAGACAGACAAGTTAATTTTAAATTATTTCTCATACCCCTGTGCAGAGCCAGAAGGTGATACACACATGCTCTTCAACTCCTCTTCTGCACTAACCCCATCTGACAGCTAGGGCTCTCCTGTCACACCACTCACAAAAACTGAAATCCATCCCACAGGCTCTTGGTTGTTTTTCTAACTCCTCACCCTCCAAGTCTATGTCATCCTTCATAAAGCAAGTTCCTCAGAGCAGAATCCTGATTATTTCTCAACTTAATGATGCCAGTATTTCCTTCCCATGCAGTCTTTCCATTTATGAAAGGCAGCCTGGAATACAGAGATTGTATCTATACTAACATGTAAGAGGAGACATGTAAAGCTGAAGAGCTGATGTCAAGGGCTGAAAATGTTAACTACAGATACCTTTTTACTTTACCCATAATTTTAGGTGTTTTCATGTTCTTTTACTTTGATTTAGCTCAAGTTTTCTCCCATACACCAAATGTTCATTAGCAGCTGAAGCCCATCTGCTGCTTCAGCTTCACGTGAAAATGATTTGGCCCATGGGCTGACTGCTCTGTGATGCCAACCTGGGCACAGGAAGTGGAAAAGATAAAGACTTATTTCAAATGCACTCCAGATGTGAACAAAAACATTAATGTAAACCCACTCTGAAACTATCAGAGCTATACTATGACTTAAAACCTTGATTGCTATTCTGCCTTATACGATTATAAATCCTTAGTCCCTCCAAAGACACAAAGCTGTATTACCAGCTCCAACATGAACTCAAAAACAAAAAAGCTAAAATTTTAGAACTGTTATCACTGAATAAATGCATTTTGCAGAAACAAAGAATTAAGCATTGAGAATTTTTGTGCACACTTTACATGGAGTAAATAAAAGAAATCCTACAACGTTAAAACTATTTCCTTGACTTAGAAAGCTGGCCAAACCGTGAAGATAGCATGGTTTCCATGCCAAAGTTAAACAGATCAAGGCTGTAAGCCTCTAAACTTCAACTCATACCTTTCAAGTAGATCTTACATAAAGTATGCAAACATATTTTAACTCCTATGTGCAATTTAAAGTCTGAGACTTTTAGGTTGCTTAGTATTTGGCAAGAGGTCAACAAATATAAAGCAAAGTGCTTATCTTTTGCCAGTAATGAAACTAAAATATACAAAGATGAGCACTACTATTGCTGAACAAAAAACACTAATAGGTTATTAGGTTTCAAAACAACACATGCAAATGAGAAACTGATGACACAAAGATTGAACACAGAAAAAAAAGTTCTATCCAGTGTGGAATGTGAGAAGAATTTCAGAATCCCATGAAAATTAAAAGCTCAAGATTTCCCTCCCATATACTTGTTACATTTCAAATGCGCATTTCACTGAATCAGTGAATATTCTTTCTTAATTACATGTCTACTAGGTGCTGAAAGAATGAAAACTGATGAGAACACTATAAATAAATACATCACTATAGAAGGCATATCCATGTTACAACTCAAATACATCCATCATCCCCTTGTTATCATCAGCTAGCAACCCTGTTCAGGCAGTGTTCTGTTTAGCCATTATAGTTGCTTCTCTTATTTCTGAGCTAGATCTCTCATGGCTGCTGGACTTCAAAGAAATGGAGCAGAAGTCATCCACAGAGCCAGTGTTCATTAGGAGTTTGTGCTACACAGGTGACCAACCCTAATGTTTAAGATTTCATAAGTTGGACTAAATTATTTCTGCATTAATAGAAGTTCTCTCCCTTCAAACTGTTCATTATCCAAGAACATACAAATTCACATCCAGCCTCCTCCTTAACCCAGACACTCACTGACTTTCTAAGAATTTTTTCAAAGATGCAAACTATGTGTACCATAAGTTCCTCACACTAGTGAAACAAGCCTGAAGTTTCCCATTTGCTGTAAAGAAAGATGAAGTCACACAACATGGTTACATGGTTACTTTCAGAAGCTACCAGGAATAAGAAGAAAAGAAGTGGCTTTTTTCACAACATGCAGTAGAACTCGTGATGAGAATGAAGGGATCAAACATGAACTATTTGTGACTACCGCTATCATACTCACATAGTAGGGTTCGGCTTCCCTTTCAGTTATCTCATCCTGATATAGTGTGAAACAGGTCGGTATTCTCCCAAACCACACATCTCGAAGTACATCTTTGTCATCTGTCATTCTTCCAATGGACAGTGAAGAACATGTAGATCAATGTGTTTCTTCAGCTACAAATGCAATCCATTCCCCACCCCCCCAAAAAAAAACCAAGTCAGCACGACTGCAAATAAAATACATCTTGTTAAAGGTTCTCCCATAACTACGTTCCTGCTGGCTGACCGACGCTGTCACCGTTAAATGCATCATTTGGTATAAAGAACGGGATTAATTAAGTTCCTAACTACAAACACATGCTGGATAAGGAGTGAAACGTAAATGAGCATTCCCTAAGGTTGCATTACGCCTCAGTCGCAGAGCTAAAAGGTCCATTCCCGTTACGGCCTCGCAGCTCCCGGCACCTCCCGAGGCCCCGGTGCCAGGGGCAGAGCCTGTGTCTGCAGACGAGTGGGCAGGGATACCAAACCGAGCCGGGCTCTCCCGGCCCGGGGGTCACCGAGGCCGCAGGACGAGCCCCAGCATCGCCCAGCGCTGCGCTGAGATCCAGGGACGTCTGGGGCCGGGCCCGACCACGCCCCGCGGGGTCGGTCTGTCTGTCTGTCTGTCCACCTGCCTCCCTCCCTCCCTCACTGCCGGCACCCGCCCGAGGTGAATCAGCGGCGCTCCCGCCCCACGGGGCCGGACCGGGGAGCTCCGGGGCGGCAGCGCCATGCGCGCCGTCTCGAGCAGCGGCCAGGCCTGGGGCGGCCCCGGCCGGNGGGCCCGGGAATCGGGCTTGCAGCTGGTCCTGGAGTCGGTCCGGGCCGCTCCCAGAGTGCTGTTGGTGCTGCAGAGGCAGCGCTGGAGGCGGAGAGTCGAGGGCTGCAGCTGTGGTGGAGGCGGCCATGGG
>VWYI01027987.1:39449-55934 GCA_013399455.1 Anthoscopus minutus
TCGCGCAGCCGATGGATCGCGCGTTTGAGGATTTTGAGCACTTAATCTCTCTGTTTTCTCTTACTCGATTATTCTTTTGCCTACTTCCCCAAAGAAGTAGTCATAGCACCAAGCCTCGCAGGGTTCAAGGAGCGTTTGGGCAATGCTTTCAGGCACATGGTGTGACTTTATGGGGTGTCTGTGCTCGATGGATCCCTTCCAACTCAGACTATTCTGTGACATTTTCTGTAGTAGATCTTACCCACCGTGATAGATGGAGCAAATCCAGAGGAAGCTACAAAATTGATGAGGACCCTCCCCTACAACGACAAGCTGAGAAAGGTTCAGCCTGTTCAGCCTGGAGAAGGTTGTGTAGAGACCTCATGGCAATCTTCCAGTATCTGAAGTGGCCTACTGGGAAGCCAGAAAGGCACTCTGTGTCAGGAATTGGAGTGATAGGACAAGGAGGAATGGGTACAAACTGAAAGATGGGAAATTTAGTTAAGGTATTACGAAGAAATTCCTTACTGTAAGGGTAGTGAGGCACTAGAATAGGTTGCTCAGGAAGGTTATAGGTGCCCCAGCCTTGCAGTGTACAACATCAGGTTGGATAAGCCCTTGATCAACCTTTTCCAGTGGGAGGTGTCCTTGCCTGTGGCAGGGCAGATTGGGACTAGATAATATTAAAGATCTCTTTCAGCCCTTCATATTCTATAATTCTGTGATTTTATACCATGATCACAGGAGGATGAGGAGCACCTGTTACGACCAGTGACATCCCTTGCATACCAAAGCATCGTTCTGGATTGATTTTTATCAGCTCAGGAGGTTCAAATTCACAGTTAATTCCACTTCTGCACTTCAAAGAACATCTCCCACAATTCAGTCACTTTGCAAATCCCCATCTCAATGTCCTGCAACTGTAGGAGTGCGAGGGAAGATCAACACTCATGGCAGGGAACATCATCATTCCCAAGGAAGGAAGATATGTAGCCTATTGTGCTACACACTAGCGGTTGTCAAAGCTGGGTTGTGGCAAAATGTACAACTGCAGCGAACATCTCAGAGCGGGAGTTTTGGCGCACTGGAATGAGAGCTGTTATGGTGTGGTTTTTGCAGATGCACGGGCGGCAGTTTCAGTAGTGCCACGTTCTGACCGTGCTGCCTTGTGGCCACCAGATGTCATGCGGTGGCCACGGCTGCTGAAGGAGTTTTCCGGAATTCGGGAACTAACTGCAGTTATTAGACTTCTGATGGGGTTTATCCAAAGACTGGTATAAATTTGCGTGTTGCTGAGCCAACAGTATGATTTGCAGAACTCTAGTATTTTTTCAGTTATCTGAAGGATTACAAAACTCTGAAAGGCTCATTTTAATCTTTTCCCCAGTTTAAGTAAGATCATAATGATGACTTCTTTTTAGTAAAATATAATATTCCAAACAATAAAAAAATAATAAATAATAAAAAAATTACCTCTTTTGCTAGTGTTCTGTAAGCAAAAAGTTAAGCTGTGGCACTTGCATGACTTGGGACATACACAAGGAAGCTTTCCTTGCCTTCTCTCTGAAGTTTTCTGTGACACATTGATTTAAAAAGGAGGTAAACTGCTGTAAACCTGGAAAAAACTTAGTATTTGGTATGGCCTACCACAAGGACAGGGAAAGAAGGCACAGAGCACCTGTGATATTGCAAGGGCTTTATGCTCTGAAGGGACCAGTTCCCTTAACTCAATATGGGCAACTACACTCACCTTGCACATGTTTGGCATGATGGTGGAAGGGGAGAGGTTCCTCCAGAAGTATTGTCTGTGCACTCACAACAGTTTTAACTAGTGTGGATGGTGTGAAAATGATTGTCTTGCAGATCTGGAATGGCAGGAGACGTGCACAGAACTGATTCCACAATTACAGAGACATCCAACCCACAAGTACTGCACATTTACTAAAGGCTTTTCTGTGTTTTTCTGCAAGGAACCCCCTTAATGCTGTTACAGGTCTGCTGAAACCAGTCTCAGAGGATGCACTGGCCAGTGGAGCTGCTGTGAGATGCCAGCACCACTGGAAAAACAAGCAAACAAACAGAAACCCCTCACCAAACAGACAAAAATAATAAGATTTTTACAAAAATTTTTCCTTGTTACAAGATTTGCAAGCTTTCAGAAAGCTTTGCACATATCGATATCCCTACAGGAAATCAAGAGCCACAGGATTAGTTTTTGCCCTTTTCTCCTCTGAACTCCTCAGAGTTCACTCTTATAGAAAAGGGTGGTTTTGGTAGGATCTGTAGGCTGAAGGGTTTGATTGATAATTGTAGCCGCATTACTAAAGGTAATGCCAGGTCATTTCTCACAGGCAGGCAGCAGTCTGCAAGCTATTATCAGTGATACTGTTAGGATGTGACTCCATGATGCTGCCTGTGCTCACATCCTGAGGTCTTACTGAACCCCCACTGCTACAGTTCTTGAAGCATGACATTGGCCAGCTAGACAGTGCAATCAGCATTCTACTGACTACTTATGGTGACTACCAAGCAGATTAAACTTACTTTTGCATTTTTGTCTTGTGTATAAGGAACACAGGCACCTGACTCAGGCATGTGGATTCCACTTCATAGGCTGAAAACTGAACTCCACCAAGCACCCAAGTCTTTTGTTTGATCTAAATACAAGAAGCCAGGTAGAGAATAGAACTCAGTCAAGTTATAAAGTGAGATAACTTGCTATTTAAATTATCTTCCTATTTAAATATCCTGCTGGTGTAGTTACCAGATACAGATACAGCAAGATACTTTGTCCATGTGAAATCTTAAAGGCAGTAAATCTGTAAGTGAATGAGGCTCTGCTACTGAGACAAAGTTGGTTGTAGATAAACACATGAAATATAATGTGACTACTGAACAAATAAACCGAACGCTAGCTTTTCTGTTATTATGACTACAAATAAAGAATTCAAATCCAAACATTAAAAACAATTGCCAGAACATAATGTCAAAATAAATACAATTGAAAGGGAATTACCTCTTTGACATACTGTTTTCCACATTGCTATCTAATGCTTTAAGTTTCACCATCACTTTGCACAATTGACTCGTCTAAATTGGAAGGGGAAAAGCTCAACAAACATATTTCCAATTCCAAGGATCCTCAAGCAGTATTCCCTCATTTTAAATGTCGTCATCAGACAACACACAGTGAGTCATTGCCTAATGGCAGCTGAATCAAAATACCTGTTATTGAGTACATATGGAATGTGAAGATGCTCGTAAAGAACAAGATTATAATTAAAGATGCATTAATTCTAATAAAAATTAGAGAAATGGAACATATGTTTTACATATTTGTGGGCAGTTATATTTTTGTGTAATGGTAGTGCAGATGAAGATTTGTAAGCAGAATCAGTGTATTATTTACATCGGAGGGAACCTCTGTAGTTCTTCCCTGACATCTAGGCCAACAGCCCTTCTGAAAGCAGGAGTAACTACAAAGTTGGAACATACTGGTAAAGGTAAACCATATCAGCATTTGATTGCTAAAAAAATACCTGAAATAAAACATGAAATACTATTTCCCTCTGTATTTTGCTAGAACTGGGATTCTGATAGTCATAGCTTTGATCACATGGAATTAATTTAATGGTGCTTTCATAGAAATGGTATTTTATGTCACCTACACATACCACAAAGCAAGGATAGTTTTTAAGTATATAATGTGTATGTCTATGTAAGTTATACATACATGGATATATAACAAATAGCCTTGGTGAATGGACAAAAGATTCCATTTATTCGGTCCTGGCTCCTCTTCTGTAAAACTCAGACTCCATTAAATCATTGGTAAAACATGCAAATATGTGAAACTTTACCTGTTCCAGTGTTGTTTCATTAGCAACTGACCAGCAATCACTATCGCTGTTTTCCCTTCACTTCCCTAACATTTTTCAATAGAAAGCAAATGTACTTTAATTTTCTAGATACCGTCTCTTTAGTGTGTAAACAAAACTAGATTGTGGAAATCATTAATGTACACCTTTTAACATGCAACAGTGAGTAAGAGTCAAATGAAACTCATAAAGCTGCTATTTATATACAGCTAAATAGTTCATTGTTGCCTACTCCCAGTGAAGAGTTAATTTGATTAATTAGATGAGAAGCTGATTCATTCATCTGAGAACTTCCTGGAAATATTACAAGATAGCACTTAATGTTTTCCAGATACAATTTTAATTTAGAAGTTGGTTAAAGCAAAAAAATCACCCTTACTGGGATGTAATTCTCCTTTCATGCTCTCCTCACCTACAAATATTTGTCTTCCATAACAGTGAATATATTTGGATATATTCTAGACTGGTTTTAAACTCTTTTTTGTTTAAATAACTGAGGTGTGCTGACAACTGTCCTAGTTTTCCCTCACAGTTGTTAACTCTTCTTTCCTTTGCTGACTTCATAGAATTACAGAATGATTTGCACTGGAGAGGGATCTTGAAGATAATCTAGTTCCAACCCTTATTTCTTAATTTAGTCCTAACTTAAAATTCCTAAGTCATATTTCAGACTATCAAAAAATATTTTATTGCTAAACGAAGTGACTGGACATTAGGAAATCCTAGTTCTAGGAAATCCTAGTTCTAGATCTGCTGCTTATTATTTACCTTGAACAAAATTTCTTGGTTTTACTACTTTGTCATAGACTCATGAAGACATCTTGGTCTCAGTGAGGAGGAAGGGAAATACCCCTTTTTAAAATTTCATGGTATGTACATGTGAAGATTTCTTATGAACATAGATCATAAGCTTTCTTTTTTAATATATTGACAATGCCAGCAGCAAATTGTTCATTTAGCTGGATTTTTACCCCTCTGTTAACTAATACCTATTCTGTCAAGTATTCTCACCTACCAAAGATATGTATCTGGTATTCAAAAGGTAATGGGATGCTGATTCCTGACTCTTCTGTTCTTTTCTGTTGGTAATACTGACAGAAAAGTTAATGGCTTTGACAGTACTATCTCAGTATGGGACAGGTTTGGCTCATCTATGTTTGATACATAAATTTAGCTATTTATGACCAAAGATCATCACTAACTTAGTGCTGAATCACAGCACAGCCAGAAAGTAACACAAAAGTAGAAGGAAGATAATACAATAATAATCCTGTGCTGTTTATCAATTGGAACAGCCTTTAGGTTGTTTACTTTTAGGCAAGAAGAGGTTTCACCAATAACCTACCTTGTTAATACCATTGAAATGTCAGCTGCTGAGACATGGGCAGTCCAGCCCTCAGTACAAAAAGACACTAAGCACCCATGTGTCACCTAGCACTTGGGAACTCCCAGAACTGAAACCAGAATTAACTGTTGTTTGTTGACACGTAATCTTTTATATCTCAGTAAGAAGACTTCTTGCTGTACAGCTCTCTATTAAAATCATTTATATAAAAACTTCATTCCTTTTCTGTGTTACACTGTGTAATTCCAAGCATCTGAGTTAGACCTTTTACAACCTGCTCTATTGGCTATATTATGAAACCTGACTTACTCTTGCAATAAAGTACCAAATACCATACGGGTTGATGGATAAACACAGTGCTAAGTGTGACACAGAGACAGCAGCTCATATTCCCTGCCCATCCAAGTCATCAAGGCTTCATAAAAGTAATTTTCTATTTTCAGTAAACATACGTGTGTTATTACATCTGATACAGACCACAGTTTATCCTCCAATTTCTGAAAAGCAGTATTACTGATTTGTAATAACACACAGGATTTCTGTATTGCAGACAAAGGGGGAGGTTTTATATGACTGGATGATCTTCAGTAGTTTTACCCAAGGAAAGGATTTTTCTCAGTGGTTACAAATTCACTTTGATAATTTTGTATTACTGAAGTGTTGATAACTCCAGTTCTGAAGGTCTGATATATCTTTGTTTCTCCACTAATAAAATGTGTTATAGAGATTTAAATTTACAGAGAGTCTTTAGTGAATTTAAAATCAATACTAGATGCTAGTTTTTCTGGTTTTCTTTTCCTCTTGGTTGTATTTGTACAATATTTGTTATATGAGTTAGCTATTAAATCACTGATTTCTTAAACAAAAAAGAAAGAATATGATGTACATAAAATAGAATGGGTGTTCGACTTGATGGTGAAAAAAAAATAAAAATCCTAAAGTCTATCTTATTCCACGAGAAGTATAATTATCAGTGATCTCATCAGTGCTGAGGGAGCAGAGGGTGGTTGGAAATCACTTCCCTTGAGCTGCTGGCCACATCGTGTCTAATGTAACCTAGTGTATGCTTGATTTCCTTGCTTACACAGGAGTTTGCATTTGCCTCTCTTGAACTCCATGATTCTTGCATCCTCTTGTTTGGTGAGATTCCTGTGAATAACACCTCAGCCCTCCAGGATATCAATCACCCCACCCTGCTCAGTTTGTATCACCCAGAACCCAAACAAATGTGTGTTCCAGCTCCTTGTCCAATCCAATGATAAATGTGTTACATGGCATTGTGGTGGGTTGACTGTGGCTGGATGCCAGGTTCTCACCAAAGCCTCTCTATCACTCCCCTCCTCAGCTGGACAGGGGAGAGAGAATGTTAAGAAAGTTTCATGGGTCAACATAAGGACAGGGAGAGATCACTCACTAGTTACCATGAAATACCACTCCTGCATGGGTCCCTTCTATGAGGGGCAGTCCTTAAGAAATAGGTTGCTCCAGCATGCATTTGCTACAGAGTAACAAGTCCTGCCAGCATTCCTGCTCCAGCATGGACTCCTCTCCATGGGACCACAGGCCTTGTCAGAAGCCTGCTCCAATGTAGGCTTACTACAGGGCTACAATCTTTGGATGTCCTCCTGGCTCTTCCACAGGCTGCAGGCAGGGGTATCTGTTCCACCATGGACTTCCATGGGCTGCAGGGGGACATCCTTGCTCACCATGGTCTGTGCCAGGGGCTGTGGGGGAATCGCTGCTCTGGCACCCAGAGCACCTCCTGCCCCTCTTCCACAGACCTTGGTGTCTGCAGGGCTGTTGCTCTCACATATTATCACTCCTCTCTCTGTTGCTGCTTCTGCAGTGGTTTTTTTTCCCCTTCTTAAATCTGTTGTCACCATCAGCTGATGGGCTTGATCTTGGCCAGTGGTGGGTCCATCTTGGAGTCAGCTGGTGTTGGCTCTGTAGGACATGGGGGAAGTTTACAGCATGTTCCCATAGAAGAACACTGTAGCCCCCTGCTACCAAAATCTTGCCACGAAAAACCAATACACACTGAATTATTAACCACTACTCTCTGATCCCAGCAGTCCAGCCAGTTTTTCACTATCCTTGCAGTCTACTCATCCAGTCCATATCTCCTCAGTTTAGCTACCAATACACTACAAAAGCCAGTGTTGAAAGTCTTGCTTCAGATAAGCTACATCTGTTACTCTCCTTTCATCCACAGAGCCAGCCATTACATCATAGAAGGCAATCAAGTTGGTCAAGGATGATTTAACTTTGATAAATCTCTACGGGTTGATTCCAGTCATTGTTCTGTCATTCTTGTGTCTAAAATGTTGAGGACTTGTTCCTGTATTTTCCCAGGAGCTGATGATGCTGTAGACCTTCCTTCTTGAATTTTTGAAAATATTGATGTGATACTTGTCTCTTACCAGCATCTGGGGAGTTCTCCCAGTTGCCACAGCCTTTCAAAGATGACAGAGAAGAGCCTCACAAATACATCAACTGTCTTAACTTCTATGGATGCACCTTGCCGGGTCCTATGTCGAGAAATACTTAAATTATCCCTAATTTGATCTTCCTGTGGGATGGGCCCCAGTCTCACAATTTGCTACTAGGCTCAGAGACCTGATCTTGGCAGTAAAAAACAAGGCAAACAAGGCTTAATTATTTCTGTCTTTCTATGCACATTGTCAATACATCCTTTGCATCTTGCCTGCACTATTTAGCAGCAAGTCTACACTTTTCTTCACCTTTCTTTCAGGGCTGCTTGTCTGTAGAAGCTCTACTTGTTGTCCTCTATGTTCCTTGGTGGTTTTGACGCCAGTTGTGTGGCTTTCCATATTTGAGTCTTGAATGCCTCAGTGATGCTGCTAGATTTCCTGGTAACCTCCTTTCTATGTCAGAGCTCAGCTAGAACTTTCCTCTTCAGCCAATCTGGCTTCCCACTGTATCTGCCCATCTTCGTGTGTAATCACAGTGGGCAATTCTAAAGCTTCAAAGAAATTTTATTTGAAGACCAACTCTTTTTTTTCTTTCTTGGCTCTCCAGTGATTCCTGCCAACCTATTCCCTGATCGAGTTGAAGTCCACTCTCCTGTAGTTCATGTCTTTGCTATGTATCTCCCTTGCTTCCCTTAGCATCTTAAATTGAACCTGTTTTTCCACTTCTTTTTGGGCTTTGATCTGCACACTTTGATGAACCTGCTTAGAAACATCTCAACAGCAAGACTATTGGGACAGCAACTCTTGCCTTTCTTTCTTATGCTGGTGCCATCACTTCCCACCAGTCCTCACTCCCAGAAAGTAATCCATGGACATAGAAGCCAAAGGTTCTCTCTGTGACACCAGCTACACTGGCTTTGATCTGCATAATACATCCTCTCCTATTAAGCCCATGTACTTAACTGGTAGGGTCAAAGAGGAACACCACCTTGGCTCTTTACCAGAGCTCAGAGCACAGCAGTTGCCTTTGATCAAGCTCTCTTTTGGCAGCAACACTTGTGTCCAGATGGGTAAGAAGGACACAGTAGTGATGAAAAGGCAGTAATAGGGAGCAATAATCCAAAACCACTGTTGGTCCTTCTGTGGTGTCCCACACCAGGGCCCAGGACAAGCAATTAGCTTCCTGACAGGAGGTCTGACCTGCAGGTGGGTACTCTGGCCCTTTAGAGAAGGAAGTCTTTGAAATATGAATAATCTTATTAGAGAAGTTTAAGGAAGTCCATTCCTTGTTTCATCTCACATTGATTATTCTTACTCTTTCTGTTTGTCTTTTTCTTTCCCGAACCCATAATAGTGTAGTTTCCTTGATAACTTATTGGGAAGGGCATGTTTATAAAGACTTAGCTTACGCATTCTCCTTCATCTATCTTTTTGTGGAACAGCTGATAGATAACTCCCTAATTATTGTTTATTAATGGTAGAAATTCACTGACCCACATTCTCACAGTCACTCTCAGTGTTTGTTTTAAATATTACATCCTTATTCTCTAATCGCAACTGATTATCCTGGGAAAAGCAAATGCTGACAAACAGCTCTACTGCTTTGTGCTTTTCCTCCCCAGGACTCACAGTAACTGGTTTGTTTCATCATGCTGTTTCAACACCTTCACTTTAGATAACTTTTCATGGGACAGTGCAAGGTTTATATTCATCTGGAAAGAGGACAGAGCTGATGGCTGCACAGAGGCTGGTGGTGTTCACAGGATCTGTATTACAGACCCTGTGTAATACACAGGAGGAAGAAGTGACTGGTAAACATAACTATGAACAGACAGTTTCAATTTCCTGGTATTATCCTCCTGTATTATCTGCAGATACATAAGAACAGTTATGCTTTTAATTACATCTGGCCAGCTTAATATTTAATTGTAGATTCTTTAGCACCCAACTAGGTTACAGAAGACTGGATAGTTGTTGGATTTGTCACAGGATGTTCGTATCCCATAGCAATTTAATCAGCAGTGCTTACATTTCATTCTTTAGCACTTTGTCTCTAGACTGTAAATGGCTGAAGATAGAGGGACCTACCTTCTTTCATGCTTGTCCATTTCCCAGCTTCTCTGTTAGTCAGTATGAACAATAATAACTGGTAATTATGTATCTAATTTTCAGGGCTATTGATTTAGTAATATACCTAGAAACTCTATGAAATAATTAATTTTAAACTCCCTAGTAGTTTCTGCCTTCTTTCTTAAAAGTTAGAAGAGGAAGATCCTATCCTAACTTAAGCCATGCTGGCTGATAGATCTCCATGAGAATATGATGAAAGTATAATGGCATTGCTGATTTAGTCAAACAAATTAAAAATTATTCTTTAAGGTGATGAATTAATTTCAACCTAGAACATAATCAAAAATTTAGACCAGAGAAGGACATGGCCTGTAGCTTTGCTTTTGGCCAAGCATGAAAGTGTAGCAGTACTAAGCACACTAACCAGTGCAAAACTGGAAAGCAAGAGAAACAAAGCCATAAAATATTAGCCTGGAAATATATGCATTTCAGCCAAGCTATATCTACTCAGGAAAACATAAGCACATCTTGATATTAAGCAGTAAACTAACAATTTGTCAGTATTATATTCCTAATGCCTCATTGTTATGTTAATTTGTCGTGTTTTTCTAATTGAATTAATTTATGGTGTTACCTTTAAATTGTGACTACAGGAGGGCTGAGTGCTAGTATTCTGATACTCTTTTTTTCCTTTTAATCAAACTCCAGAGGTGGCTGGAGCCCCTGGTGCACAGAGCAGCATTGATGATGCTGCCAGTCAGTGGCATTCTTCTCCCATGGAAAGCAGCATGTCCCACCTCCCTTCTCCTTTCCAACTAAGATGGGAAAGAAAAAAAACTAGCCACAACATGGAATGTTCTGTCCTTTGAGTAGCATCCACATCATTTGTTTCAGTCCAGTTATATAGCCTGTTTTCTCACATCTATTTTAGATTTTCCCTTCTTACAGCTTTGAGGAGGAAAAAAGATACTTCAGATGCCAAATAAACTTCATATTGAACCAACCTTGACACAGCACACATAAAGTGTTTTACAGATATTAGTGTTCAGCTTAAGACCAGGCTCAACATATTTTTAACTCTTTATGCAAACTGGTAAGTCCAAAGACTGAAAGCTTTTGAGAAACTGTAAGTTGAAAAATGCACAGAGGAAACATTAATCTTTTACAAGTGGGCAAAAGAACAAAATACTTGGATACTCAGGGCAAGAATTAAGTGATTTGTAGGTCAGTTGTAGGTGTTATCTTGGCTTTGTACTGACACTGCACTTCAGTAAAAGATAGTTATCATTAAAGAAAAGTAACATTGGATTGTATTTAGCAGGATGAAAAAACACTTGGCAGGGAACAGAGAAGAAAACCCCTGAAAGAAATGTCTTTTCTGTAAGACTTTTTTTTCTCCTGTGAATTGATTGGAGAAGGAATGAAAATTACTGACATGGATGTATTAGGGAGAATAAGACAAATATTCAACACTGGGAGCTCCTGAACATTTCATAACTGAAATCTATTTGGCTGTCTGCCTGGACTTATGGGCTGAACCTAGCTGGTGTTGAAACCAAACAGGGCACTCTCACTGTCAGCATCACGATGGGAGTATTATGTGGAGGTAGTAACTGATGCAGAAGTAGCTCACTTGTACATTAAAAAACCCTACAATGGCTCTGGTTAGCACTATAAAATTTCACATTAAAGTCAAAGACCACATGCTACACCTTGGCATTGCTGTGGGACACTTCTAATGGATGAGCACTGGAATAACCCCATGGATTATATATGACTTATTTTGTTTGCTGCCCTTGAGCTGTAGGATTCTAATGCAAAAGATTCTTTAAAGGCCCAAAGATGGGTTGTAGGACTCTTTGAGTAGCTGACAGGAGGTGGGTAGTGGGGAGGTCTGTATGACACTTTTCATCTATGGGAATATATAAGCAACTCAAAGGCTCAGATAAATTTTTAGCATTCTACAGCAAAAATAATAAGAAGAAACCATGCTAATATTGAACTGATTCATTGAGCATGCTAATTTCCCATTAAAAATTCTACCCGCACCTATCTGCTGTGGAATACTCGATTTACAGAATAAAAACAGAGTATCAAAGGGTTTGGCAGAAGTATTCATCAATAAGTGGCTTACAAATTAAGCCAAAGCTATCAGAAAAATGAAGGTGAAGTCTTGACCCTGGTAAGAGTCGCATCTGGTTTTGATTTATCTGATCAATAACTAGCACCTAAGAGATGGGCATTGCATGCTCTCAAGAGAGGTATTAGCTCACAGATAAAGCTAAATACCAAAGATCCCAAACTGAACTATGATGGGAACCAGGCAACTTAAAATAAGACCAAAAGCACCCAACACGCAAAACTAAATTGCTGCCTGAAGTAATCACACAGTGTGTGCAAGATCAAATTCAGAGCATGAGGTTATGTAAATTCACCCCCACTCCAAAATGTCCTCAGAGCCTGGGGTGCTTCCATCTACTTGAGCTCCAGTGCCTGTGTGCTCCCCTGTGTGTCCCCCCAGGCAATCCAGCCATGCGGCCGCCAGACAGACCAGGGTAAGTCATGGCAGCTGGCATGCCAATAATGATTGCCCTTTCAGCCTGAGTGATGTTTTGCCCCACCTACCATGTACATAAGGTAATCCCAGAAATGCTTGACTTCCAAATTTACTTCTTGGTTGAAGCTCACATCACTGTTCCTCGCTTCTAGATTTCTTAGTCAAGCTATTGCCATTTTTCCAAAGTCCTTTGCCTTTTCCAAAGCCCTTCCCTGTGACATGGAATTGCTCACCTTTAAGGGGTTTGCTCTCCTGTTTGTTTTAAGAGTGTCTTTGTTTCCCTGGCATCCTACATATTGCTCTTGCTACAATTCTGGCTGCCATCTTCCTGAACTAATTTAGTTCCTAGCCTTGGCTTTTCATGGTCCTAATATTTAGTTGTATTTTGCAGGCTGTCTTTAACCCCCAGGGGTGATCACCCACGTCCCACCATGTCTGATAATTTACTGAGGACATTAATTCATGCCTTTTTTTTTTCAAGGCATGGAATGAGACTCACTCCTATTTTCAGGTGGCCAGGGAACCTCTAGTCTCTTGTTGGGCCTGAAAACAAACATTAGTATTGATGACTGTGAGATAGAGCATATTTTTGTAGGTAGGATATTCCCAAATTGAGGCTACTGTTTCCATCACTATTTCTACATCATACCTGGAACTCCTGGAAAAAAAAATGGAAGCTAATGTAGCATTTTGTATGCCTGCTGTTACTGCACACGTTAAATAAGATCCAAATATGCAACCACAGGGAGTCCCAGCAGAGATTCAGGCCAAGCAATACCTAGTTTTTAGCTCCTTGCCACACTTAGGCAAGAAGCAGGCACCCAACACTCAGTCCCATGAAGACTGAGGCAACTCGGAGCATGTGGGGAAGTGAATCCCTAAGTACCTGGGGCACTTTCAAGACAAACAGGGAGGCAACCCTGGAATTTAAGTGCCCACAGGGTTAGGTGTCAAATGAATATGGGATTTCAGGACCATAGTTTGGGACTTACGTGTTTTATGTGGGACACAGGGAGGATTTTGGCCTCTGTGTACTTTATTGTTCTTTTACCACCAACTTCGAAGTAGGGATATCCAAAGCAATCTTCATATATTCTGTCAGTGAATTATCTGAATCTCAAATGTTTGCATTCATGCACCATTTCGGAAGGAAATTTCACACCTCTGTTGTATTGGAAAAGATGAAAAAATATTTGATGACAAAGTTGATGATAATCCACTCATATTTTTCTGCAATTTGTATATGGGCTTTAGATTGGAAGTTTGTTTGTTTCAGAGTTATTGTGCCATATATTGGAATAGTTTTGTATTAGAACAGAGATAATTTCTGTTTTGAAACAATAAGAAAGGAGAATCAATTATTTGAATAAAAAGTGTTATCTCAACATTTGTGTTAGCTGATTTCTATAACAACTTCAAAAATTTTGAGTCTGTATTTATTGGATTATCTTTGTAACTCCAATATTAGCATATTTCAGGTTTAGAGGTTTTTTGGGTTATTTTTAAAATCTCACATACAGTTTGCAGTCAAGCAAGACTATTGAGTATGGTGAAGTCTAATCTAGAAACTCAATCATCTTCTTTTTCACCATGCTGGAATGATACCAAACAGGAGAAGGATAATTTGTTGCATAATACCTTTGTAAGGTATGAAGTACTGTGAACTGTTGCAAAATTGTATTGGTTCAGATAAAGCTAGACCGACTTGTTCTATTGAATGTGCCTGGATTAAACTGACATAAACTGGCTGCTGACATAAACATGACCATCATTTAAAGTTTCCTAAATGACTGGCTAATTCTTATGAATGTCTATCTTAACGAATGGCCTTAAAAATGCCTTTCCTGACTCAAGAGGTCAAACCCTCCTACATAAGACAGCTACAACTAAAAGTCCAGGGCCTCAACAGATCTGTTTGGATTGAAAACACACATTGTTCTGACACTGCCATATTTAACAACCAGACTTTAATTTTGCCTGAAGTTTAAACAATAACCAAAACAACCAAACCCCTTCACTTAATTTTGTGTATCAGGATTTTTTAGGGTATGTTAGCATTGAAGCACAAATGCTGGATACCTCAAGGCTTATATGCAATGTACATTTCTTATACGTGTCTCTCCAGAGGGATATGGAACTCTGCACATTTTCTAGGTACTTTGTGGTGCTAATGCTAATCCAGACCCTGCCAAAATAATCTAAGAGGATTTGAAAAAATGTGTGCCTGGTATTTCTCCCTTTTCTCTCTTATGTCATCTAAATTGTATGCTTTCAGGCTAAACACACCTATTTTTTTGGGTGTGGAATGAAGTAGCACAGGTCTGCTGAACATGCCTGGTCTGCCATCAACTCAAGGTATCTAATGGGTAGCGTGGCAGGGAGAAGACACACCACAGCTGCAGCAGCCAAGACTCCTTTTGCTCCAGTGCTGTTTAGGTGAAGTGGTTCACCAACACAAATTAATTTACCTTTGCTCTGGCACAGCAGAATCCCAATTATAACTGACATCTAAATGGAAATGTAGCACACAGACTTAGTAATGTATTTATCTGGCTTCTTCAATGGTGAATGTCGGCAAATGCCATGGTTATATCAGTTGTGGTTCTCTAGTCAAGGAAATAGAAAGAAATAATTTTAGGCTAAAGTAAGAGAAGAGGTACAGCTATTTGAATCTTTACCATGTCTACCCAGTGTCCAAAAATCCTATCCATATATAACAGACAGGACCTTGTGCTTTGTTCCTAGCCATCCATCAAGGACAGCATCTACCTGCCATCAGGTCTCCTGTCTCCGTCCTCAGAAATACTTAAAATCCAAATGGATATGCTCCTGCATAGCCTACTCTTGCTGACTCTGCCTGAGCAAGGGACTGCACTACACAACCTTCAGAGGTCCCTTCCCATCTCAAGTGTTTTGTGATTCTACAATTTTCATGCTTATATAGCTTGCTTTACTGAAGCTGACTTTTATTCTCAATCCCCTACGCAGCTCCTGAGGGTACAACTATCTTTCTTTCCAGTTCTGCCCAATTTTGGCATGACACGTACTTAATTTTGGGAAAAATAAGTTTCTTTTTAGGTTATTTAGTTTAGTTTATCACTAACCAAATAAATTTTAAGTCAAAAGAACTGAATCTGCCTCTCAAACCGGTGTACATATTGCTTAGGGTAAAACAGTAGCATAGGTAAGACTTAGCTGCTCAGCCAACTCCTGTGTATTGTGTGTTCCCCTGCCTTGCTCACATGTTTTCCCTCCTGCCATAAAAAAACCAGCATTAATTTATATCCATCAATTTATGTAGTGTTTGTCAATTATTGGCTGATTATGACCATTGCATAATGCAGAATTTAAAGTTTTTCCAGAATACAGACTTCCAACATTTTTATTATGTCATCTTAGAATTTTTAGCAGAGAATTATAACATCCATGTTCCATCAGTAACAAGCAAAAATCAGAACCAAAACCATAAGAGCCCTAAAAGCTCCTTACATCAGACAAATGAGTGCTTGTTAGACGCAATTTAGGACAGACGGTATCCTTCAGAGCACAACACCGTTTCCTAAGAAAAGCTGGACCTCAGGGTCATTAAAGAGAAGTTCCCCAAAAGCACCGAGGAGCAACACATGGGATCGCCAGGTCCTGGCAGGGGCTGGTCACGATGCGACCTGACACGATCCTCCGCGCTGCAAGGTGTTTTAACCTGTCCCTTCCCGCGGGAGCGGCTCTGCTTCCCTACAGAATCCCTTCCTCGTCCTCCTCAGCGGGATAACGAGCCAGCAGGGCGGTCAGAGACAATTTATTCCCAGGGAGAGGGACAAGGAGCTAATTAATTAATGTGGCGGGTACCGAGACAAAAACCAGCGCTGCAAGGTTTGGGGTGTGATGGCTCCTGAGCCCCTCGACTGTACAGCTGACTTTCTTCATTCATGTTTTGCGCCTTAAATGAGGAGGGGCTGGGGGACGACCCCGGGAAGATGCGGAGCCCGCGGTGCGGGCGGGCGCGCAGCCTTTCTCCGCGGCTTGCACAAGTGTGCGGGGCGCACCTCAGGCTTAGCAGAAAACAACAACAAGATAATGGCCCCTAATGCGCACCCTGGGCACGGATCACACGTGGGCCGCTCCCTTCCTGTGCGAACGGCGGGGAGCCCGCCTGCCGCGGCGCGGCGCGGCCCGCTCCGCGGGGAGGGACCGACGCGTCCGGCGGTGGGCAGGCAGGGAGGGACG
>VWYI01027988.1:2282-33758 GCA_013399455.1 Anthoscopus minutus
GATGTATACAGAATTTTAAAGAAACAGGAAATCCAGAGAGATTAAACAAAAACACAACTAATGAACTTTCAATGGGAGAAACCAAAACTTTGAGAATCAGGCACAGGAGTAAAAAACAACATGCTGACTATACTTTAGGATGACAGGATAAACTAGACAAAGGAAAATGCTTTCTTTGAAATAGCTGGGTCAACACCCTGTGAATACATCAACAAAATATTACACTTCCAGGAGAGACTAGACGTTAACTGAACACAGGAAAGAATAACATATTTATCTGAGATTGCACTCAAAAAAAAATCTACCTAGTGAAATGACAATTAGGATTGTTCAACAGGCTAACAAATAACTTTGTCTTGACAGCCTCATTTGACCAAATTTGTACCTTGATTCTATGCAAATTCTTGTTCTAGGGAAACTTGATTGTAGATCTATGTCGACTATGGGTTTCACTGGCCTGTAATCCTGCTGTGACTAAAAAGCTTAAAAGTCTATTGTACACTACTTGAGCAAACTGAATAAATAGGAATTCCGTTCAGCCAGAATTAGAGCATTATAGAAAATGCTTTGACAGTCTGACATTTGGTTCCCACACTGCAGAAGTCACAAATGATGACGCTCACCAAACAGATGGTGTCCGACAGCAGGATGCTCCGAAATAGCCATCTTGGATAAAATAACTTATTTAAAATACTGCTGTAAGTTTCAATGTGATGAAATGAGATAGCTGCTCTTGCCATACTGATTTCTTAGGTAATGAAGGAGACCAGAAGTAGGAAAATCCTTTTCTTTCTGGAGTGCATCTCCAGATGCCAGGATCTATGCAAGGCTGCACGTGGTGTCTTACCACAACCATGGTGTTCACTTCCAGTAAAACAAGACAAGACGAACACTGGCTGTTTTCTGGTTAGAGGTCTACTGGTCTGCAAGTCTTTAACTTCATCAGAAATGCTCCAATTCCCAAATCACCATAGTTTAGGTGAGGATTTTCAAAACTTTTATAATGCCAAATAATTTCTAAGAACTTGCACTAGCTTAAGAAATTCTTCAAGCCTTTCTTAGAGGCTACATTATTCAGATTGTAAACTCTGTCCCTCATGAGTGTCCTTATATTGCAGCTATTTTCCCTTCAGCAGCAGGATACGAGCTCACTAAAGACTGCTTGACCTGAGCAGGTTCTCTGCCAACAAAATAGTACAAACATTATAATCCAGAGATAAATCTTGTAGGATATAAAAGATCCTTAGGAAAGATCAACTCTGAAAGCTAAGTAAGAAAGCACACAGCTCCTGGGACAGAATTTTTAGCAAGGAATAAAAATTATATTAGAAAATAGATTAACCACCCCTTCATTCAGACCAGGTCCACATAACTTGCCATTAGTTTTTCTAAAGATAAAGTGGCCTGTTTCCATAACCTGGTTTGGACTGTTTGTTCTCTGTTGTTCCAGATTGTATCAGAGATTTATATGTCTAACTTTACATTGCCATGTAAATAAAATGAGTTAGTAGTCTACAAGGATGACCTTCATAGTTCATGTTATTATAGAGTTCTAACACAACTAGGTAATAAAAATGTAAATAAGCTGATCTGGTATGAGTGGCACATCTCCAGACACCTACTGTCAGAGAATTTCAGAGCACTGTGTGTGAAAATTCACAATTTCAATTCCAGCAAATTAACTTTATAAAAATCTTTCATCCTGAATCAGAACAAAGAGCTGAGACTGCCCAAGATGAAATGCCCTCCTTCAAAAAATCTTTCCTTGTCAGTTAATTTGTCTCAATAACATCAAAGGGAATTATTTGAACTTCACCATTTTAAATTTCACAGGGCTCTGTCATTTATATGATGATACATTTTTTTACCACTTATGAAAATCAAGATGATATAGTCAAAGGAATTGCTGCAACCCTTTGTAAGCCAAATTTTTCATTCACTTATGACAGAATATTCTGACAAAAATCAATACATTTCTATGAAGAATTTTGACTTCAGCAAAATAGTATTTTCTACTCCAAAATTTACAGGCAGTATTCCACAACATGCTGGACAAAAGGGCAATTATCACCTACCAACACAGAAGCTGACACAGAGGTCCCTGGAATAAGCTGCTATCACCTCTAGAATATATTCCTGTTTAACAAAAAGCTAAACCACAGTAAAGGTTCAGTCATCACTTGTATATTTTGACACAGACTTTTATTTTTTTTTCTGTAAGAAGTTTGCCAGTTTGGTTAGTTTGTACTTGATGTCTTTACATTAGCTTTAGGATGCAATGATTTCTAAAGAAGCAGTTGTTCTCTTTCTGTCCCTGAAGATACAGACACCAGATACAGACACTCACTCTCGCCATTTTCCTCATGTTAAATTTGTGGCTGTAAAGCTGTGCATAAAATCAGTTCAGCTAATGGAAAAAACTAGATATCTACCAAATCAGCTAGACAAAATGACTCTCCCTGTGATCACATAACTGTTGGATCTGACACAAAGAATGGTGGGTTAAAGATAGTTTCAGTGGTACTGATGCTTTTGGTGCCAGCTCAGTGTCAGGGCACCTCAGCTGACCCGTCAAATCACACTTATGAGCTGACACATAGCTCTGACTTGCTATGTGGAAAATGGATACTGTCCATCATTGTGGCTAAAACAGCAATGACTGCGGCCTTATAAACAAAGCTGTGAACTCTCTCTCCTCTCCAGCTGCCCAGCCTCTACAAGTGTGTAAACTCAGTGTCCTGGGAAGAAAAAGAGCCCCTGCTCAGTGAAGCGGAGGCAGAGGTGCTTTCCTGGCAGCCTAGTTTACAGGGGACACACCATCTCAATATAGCCCCCACACAGAGACCTCCCATTTGATTGCTCCTGATCCATTATCACCATAATAGCAAACAAAAATAATTTCAGTATAGCAAACACTCCTTGCGTACAGAACAAATACCACACACAATCCCCCCTAAAGTGAAAGAGAAATAAGAATCAAACGATCAGGAGTTTGGGAACCATGTAATTACAAACATGTGTTCATGACTTGCTGTGCACATTTCACTAATTCAACTAGACTCCTTCAAGTGCTCCAGCATGGTAAATGACAGAGCAAGAGTTACCATTTTTTCTAATGCCCACCACTATATCTCCATATCTCACTCTTCAGACTGCAGTCAGCATGGTTTCAAAAGCAGTGAAGATAACCCTGACTCTTAATTTGCCACGTCAAGAAGCTGTTCTTATCTAGCCAAACAAATAAACCAGTCAGCCCAAACTTCTAGTTCAAAAGAGTTGTAACTCCAATTGTAACAGGAAGAATGGAATCCTCCTCCACTCCTGCTATGACTGACATTCTGCAAAAAATTATTTAAGAAAAATCACTAAAACAAGTAAGAAAATTTTCCCTTTGTTAACACTCCAGCAAGAGAGAAGACTCTCCTTGCAAATATGCATTTGGGGTGACACATACAATTAGTGTAAAATTAGTGATCATCAGTCTAAACTTAATTAAACATGTTTGTAAGCAAAAATTTTTACTTTTAGCCATTTTCTTTATGAGATGTCTATTGAGCAGAAACAAATTTGCTTGCATGTCTCTTTCCAGATATCTTTGTGTCATGTTTGGATTATGTTTCACCCTTAACTCTGAAATTACAGAGTTTGCAATCCTCATGTTGCAAACAGGAGCAATGTCTCAAATATTTTTCTTTTGGTATATATTCTCAATTTTAACTCCATCTAAGCACATGTTAATTTGGGAATATTTTTCATATAGAGGTCATCTATTCTTTAATTATTGCAAATTAAATACACAGACATAGAACATAATAAAACAGCATAGGGATATGTCTCTCCTTTTCCCCACCATGCTTTCCAACATCTCTACATTAATGGCCTTTTGAGATCTCCTGTATATAGGAGCAGAATAACATTTGTCTTCATGGAGCAGCAATGTTCAGATGCTATCAATTGAGATGATGATTCCCTGTGTTCTCATGAACCACTGCTTTGGCTGATAACAGCTGTGCTTCATCTATGTGAAAAAATACATGCTTTCTAGATGGGCATCTTCTGCAAAATTACTGCATCCTCTACACCACTTGAAAAATACAAAGATATGGCCAACATTTTGAAATATGACAGACATCTCTTCTCTTTAGATTTCTCTGGAAAGAATATCAGATCTCAAACCTTCATGAAAAAGAAGCAGCAAAGTAGAGTTACTGAACCAGAACACAGCACTTCAAGTGTCAAATGCACACAAAATTTCAGCAATTTTTAAGTACACATGGGGCTTGCACTCATCACTATTTAATTTGAGCTAGAATTCCTATCATCTCTTCATGTTTTTCTGTTCTTCATGTGATTAATGGATTACCCCGGGATTCCCCTTTTGTCATGAGAGCATATAAAAATACACATCTCTTTTCCACTGAATACTTAATTCCCAATTACAAAACTTAGCCTTGAAGATCCTCTAATGGAAAGTAAGTCCATCCTTCAGTGTAAAAGTTAGTATAGCTTTGAGGATGTTATGGTACAGCAGCAAAACTATTCATAGGGAAAAGAAATAAATTCCCTAGGATGAAGGAAATGTTTCATCATATGTGCTACTCTATTAATACATATGCTAATTATCCAAGTTTAGATCCTCATTAGGCACTTCCAAACACTTACTGTCTATGAAAGTAAGCCAACAGAACTACTGACTAGTGTCAAAAAGGCACAGAATATAATGCAACAGACTCATTTCAAAGTCACATTCACTAATTTTAAAATACCTCACTGGTATAGGTCACTTCATGCCCATTTGTCTAGCTCATACTCCAATCAGTTTATCTACAAGGATATTATGGAAGATGGCATTAAAAGCTTTGCAAAAGTCAACACAACGGCCGTTGCTCTCCCCTCTTCTACCAAGCCAGTCATTTAATCTGTTAGGCTGGTCAGGCACAATCTACCTTCTGTAAGTCAATGCTGCATCCTCTCAGTCACTTCTTATTCTTAATATTTCAAGAGATTACTTCCAGAAAGATTTTCTCCGTAACCTTCCCAGAAATCAGGGTAAGACTGATTAGTCTGGAGTTCCCTGGACCCTCCTTATCCTTCTTGAAGGTAGAATCGACATTTGTTTTGTTGCAGTCCTCAGGAACATCCTCTGACCATCATGACCATTCCAAGACAACAGACTGTCCTAGCAGTGGTATCAGCCAGCTCGCTGTGCACCTTTATGCGCAACTCATCAGGTTCCATGGACTTCTGTATGTTCAGTCTAAGTATTGCCTAACCTGATAATCCTCCACAAAAGTAAGTTTTCCTTCTTTCAGACCCTGGTATCAGTGACCTGGGACTGCTAAAGGCAGTTCTTACCAGCAAAAATGGAGGGTAAAAAAAAAAAGAAGGGACTGAGGAATTCAGGTTTTCCATGTCCTTTGTCACTATATTCTCTGCCCTATTCAGTGGCAGCCCAAAACTTTTCCTACTGTTCCTATCACTATTGAATTGCCTACAGAAACCACTCCTGTTACCTTTCCTGTTCCTGTTAGATTCTACACTAGATGAGGTCTGGCTTTCCTTACTCCATCTGTGTGGAATCAGGTAGTGCCTTGTACAACACTCCTGACCTAAACCTGCTTCCACATATTGCCAAATGCCATTTTTCAACTTCTACTCTGACACATAGCTTTCTGTTCTTGTTAAGACCTAAAAGATTTCTGCCTTTGTCTTTTATACACAATTTATGGTATAAGAAATAATATTTCTCCTCTAAAAAAACATTCAGCTTGTATCCAGAGAACTCCAATTGTGCATTCACAGAGCACAAAGCATGGATCAGTCAAGTTTTTCACTGACCTCCAGGAATGGAAACAGAAAACCTTTAAATGACTCTTAAGACGTGGGAGAAAGATTCCGAGTCTCATTGTCATAAGAGAAGGAAAGAAATGGGCATGAAGAGAAAAAATCCACTATGAAAAAAATAAAGAGATTTGGAGATGTTCAACACTCTACTATTCTAGTGGCTGTCAATAGTTTTGTAGGCACCATAGAAATCAACAGCTAGAAGGCAGTAATTAAAAGAAAATTGCAGGAGGACTTTGTGTACAACCTTATAGTTATAATCCTTAGTAGAAAATAGCAATAGAAAAATACAGAAAGACCTGGATCTTCAACGGTGCACAGGCAGTGTATTTGCTGGCTCTAGTCTGTACTCACTTGAGAATCTGGGCTAGAATTACTTACTTCATTATTTAACAGTTGGTAACAATGTCTAAAATGAAGACTGTGTGGGAGAACGGGATATGCATAAGAACATCACAGGGGCAGCCATTTAGGTCAGTTCCTTTTTGGTAAGGCATCCCAGCACTCCCCTCTAGTTATTATAACACCTACTCCAGACACTGTATTCTGTACAGCCCTAGTGTGAAAAGAGAACATTAAATTATACAGCAAAGCTACAAGTTAACTTGAATAAGCTGTAACAAATGTGATCAAACTGGACATTTGTAAGTATGTTAGGGAAAAGAAACCTCAGGGAAGAGAGACAGTAGCAACAACTGTAATAAAGAATATCAGGGTTTTTTTGTGTAAAAAGTCTTAGGGGACATGAGGATCATCACCTCCATTTTACAGCTAGAGAGGCCAATGTACTGAAAGGCAAAACAACTCATCTGAATTCACTCACGAGGTAAGTGACAGAGCAGAGAATGGAATCCCACTTTCTGACTCAGTGCCCTGTTCACAGAACCATCTGATAATGGCAAATCACCTGCAAGCAGTTCTCAAAAACGGAGGCAATAGCCAGGGAATTCTTTAAAGTTATTACTGTGAAGACAGTGGTGGAAATATTTCCTCCCTTTTAAGTCAAGAGACAATTTATGTTCATGTCACTTAGACTTCGGAAAGATCTCCCATCATGTGTCCTTGGAGAATCATCCTCAGAAATATTGAAGAGAAGGGTGATGTATACAAGGATGCTATGCACACTGATCAATGCTGCCTTCCAGTGATTTGATACAAAAACTTCCCGTCTGGCTACGACATATCAATTGAAATATCTTTTCACGCTACCAAGTACATCTCTGGACTTAATTTAAAACTTAAGGTTTTTTCTTTGTTGAAATTGACATTTTAAAATTAATTAATTAAATATTAATATCTCCAAACCTGACTTCCATCATACCTCAGATTTGAGAAACACCTTTCTCCCTTTTACCAGTTACTACAGCTGGCCAGGTCACTCTCCTCCCAGCCACAGGTATCTTCTACTCACTATCCTGTTGCTCTCCCCACATGACACAGAGTCATCTCCTTTCTCCAATCAAAATGTGAAGTAAAGCATCAACACCAGTCCGAGAGGCTGTAAACAGCTAAGAAATTGAACTGATCAAAAATCTAAACCATAAGCACGAAAGTAAACTTCAAAAACACCACACGCAATTAAAACCCGAAATATTTAATCAATATTTCCCAACTTATAGCAACTCCTGCTGTATTTATGTATAGGGATCACATGAGGTATGAGAAGTAATCACCATGGGATCTTGGATCATCCTGATACAGGAGTAGCAGACAATCAGCTGAGTAAGGGCAAGCCATGGCTGATAGACTTGGGATTCAGGGGCGGTTTTTTGCCTGGGTTGTTGCTGGGTTTTTTCTAAGTACAGTTTTCAAAGATGTTTAATTTGGCTAATGTGCTTAACCCTTCACTTATGTGACTGATCCTTCAGATTTCTACTGAACAGCAGTGATGACTCAAAACAGGCATTTTTACTACTTTGTTGAATCAGCACCTGGGTTTGCTGGAATGAAAGAACAAGGAATTCTCCAAAGCACTTCCAAGAGGATTCTAAGCAAGCTTTCAAACTGCAGATCCTCATAGTGAATCTAATCCAACTTCCTGCAACAAGCCTGCAAAATTCATCCCCTTAAACTCTGAGAGCAATACCTGAAGTTCAAGAAGAGCAGGCAATCTAAAAATCAATTCTGTTTTGGTATAGAGAACAAAGATAAACATAAGCCACATTCACCAAAACAGATGTTATCTTCAACTAAAAGCTGCTTGGGTGGCTGGCGTCTTGATACTGCAATCTATCAGCCTCCTTACCAATAGCCAAGTGTAAAATCTGTTGTATGCTTTGCTTTAATTGAGACATTTGTGTGAGCTGCTGGGTTCTGACTCATCCTCTTAGCTCATACCACTGCATAACCACATGGAAAGTGCATAGGGATGGTCCAAGGGGGGTACAGACTTGCCATTAGAATACAGAGAGGGTGGTCAAACCCTGGAGCAGTCTTCCTATAGAGGTGGTTGATGCCCTATGCTTGCCAGTGTTTAAAAGACATTTGGACAATGCCTTTAACAATCCGCTTTAACTTTTGGCCAGACCTAGAGTGGTTCAGCCCAGAAACATAAAAGAGAAAGACGAGAGGGATGGAAACATCCTCTCCATGTCTACACACCAGCTTGGGTCCAGAAGAAATCTAATCATACCTACAAAGAACTGACAAAAGATTTCAATTACCTACTCTACAGATGCAGACAACTTGATGTGTGTCTTAAGCCTTAAATTTTGGCCTATCAAACAGAGGCACAAAGCCCTGCTGTTCTAAAATTAGATCAACCTTTGATGGCAGACTTTGTCAAGAAGGAGGTGGGAAAATGTAACCAGACAACTTCCAAGCTGAAAAATCTGTCCTTTTTTGCTCATCACCGCAAGTTTTCATGTCTCTGCCATGTGCTTTAGTTCATAATAGAAGTATGTTCCTAATGACTAGCACTAATTCTGATAGCAACATGATGTCTTATGTTGATTTAAGGATGGAGAGAGCACCAACTAGAGATATTGCTCAAATTAACTGTCAAAAAACCAAACACCTACAGTCCACTCTAAGGCTGCTCTTGGTTCCTTCACAGGTCCATTGGTGACTGGAATGTTGAGGGAATGCACAGGAGCCAAGTGCTGGAGGCCTGACCTGGAGATTGCTTTCCTGCAAATTGAAAAGAAAAACACCAATAAATGGAGTGTATATATGGAGCGTATACCTAATAAATATATCTCTCCAACATAATTACCCAACATCCTCCCCAGCCTTCTCCAGAAATCAGAAGAGGCAGCAACACATTTCATTTCAGCTTCAGTGAAATGGTGTTTGAATGCCATCTCCTGCTAAAGCAGTTTAGGAAAAGAATAAAGTAACCTGATCACTGGAAATTACTGTTTAATGGAGATCAGTTACTCATCTTGCACTAAGCTGAAATATCAAATCCTATGGACTATTTGTGGTTATGTTCGCCAGTGTCAGTGGAGTCCTCATGCACTACACCTATTCCTTACACACCAACTAGATCTGTTGAATCAATTTATGCGTAATTCCAAATGCTATTTATAGGAGAGACAAAATATAAGTTTATACAAAGAATCAAACCCTTGCTGCTTTCACTTCATTTATAGGCTGGAAAAAGTCATCCATTCACCATCCAACTCTAAACCAAGACATGGGGGTGCCACCAGGAAGGGAAGTCATAAACTGTTACTTTCTTTGATCATATAAGAATCTTTCAAGGAATTACAGCTTTTTTCCACTTATATTTCAGTTCTATGTTTTTGGTCCAAAGTACAGCTCTTGAGGCAGAGATGTGACTTTCCTCAGAAGTTATAGGTGGTGGCCAGAAATACTCCTGAAGGTGACTCAACAGTGCTGAGGGGATATCCCCCTGCCTGTCTCCCTGCAGATACCCTGCAGCCCTGACTGAGCTGCTTCCACCAGTGAGCCCTCAGGTGGATGCACAGTATGCTTCCAATACAAAGCTCAGCTGCACCTGAACAGTCTGTTTCCTACAGCTTCCCAACATTATTGCATTGTATGTAATAGAACCTGATTGTAGTGGCCAAAATAATCTCACAGCTTCAGCTGCAGTGGTTCAGAAGACAACAAAAATAATCTCAGAGAGACACCTCACTTTGTTAGCCAAATATACACATCCCCCACAAAGTAAAATGACAGGCTGTTTGCATAAAGTGCATTTTTGTGATACTGCTCCCACAGTGCTGCAGCTATTTATAGCATCTCCTAATCTTCCACTGTCCCAAGGCAATAAAGGTCAATTGAGCCAGTGGAGACAATCCAGGTCAGCCATATGCTAAATAAATCTTTTCATTGTCCTGAAAATATACAGTGCAATATATATATTCACAGTAAAGGAGCTTGGAAGCCTCACTGCTCACAGTTCACATCTGGAAAAATCGAGTGAACTGAAGCAGAATCTCTTAAAGCCCATCTCTTGTGAGCAGCACGAACAACACAGAATACTAATATCAGCCTCTAATCACCCAATACCTTCCTTCTAATTAATGTGAGCAAGACTTTTATATTAAGGGGTTTTTTTCCAAAAATATTTTGCATTTAATAAAAAAAAAGGAAGAAGCTCAAGGAAAATATTTTTACCATCTGGCGATGTATCAGGAGGGAACAATTTAGAGAGAAAGATTTTTATGCCAAGTATATAAGTACAACATAAGCTACACATCTCAATATTTGGATTAAGGCCTTAGAGAAATAAGCTACAAGAAACTAAAAAAATCTTTTTAAAATATATTTTTCAATAAAACTTCCCAACATTTGGCAGTCTCCTTCCATGCTGTTTTGTGCTTCCTAAACACAAGAGTACACTCTTGTGTCTATTTGTGGTTCATAACATGTTAGTTTATTTGGGTGGAAACAGCACAGGATCACTTTTTCCACTCTGCATCACTGATAGGGGTAAAGCCTATCACTGATAGGGGTAAACCTACTTAGGCCTGTCCTCACAACCGAGGAAGGTAAATATGTGTAATGAGTGTTTGCAGACATCTCAGCACCAAGCCTCAGATACTATTTCAAGTCAGAATTAGAGACGTGCAAGCCTCCCACAGGAGAACCTGAGACTTGGCCCACATTTCTTTAAGAGCAAGATGAGGCTGATGAGTCTTTTTGCAGGAGACCTGGCACAGGTCTGTGCCAACAGTCTGCCCTTCCTCTGCATGCCAAGCTGGATTTATGGCTTTGTCTGGAAAGTACACAAAACACAAGCATGACAATAATGCCTTTTCTTTTTAATTTTCTACTCTGTTTTGTCATAAAAGCCTTAAAATTATCTCAGGGATTGAAAATTTGCATGAGCCAGCCAGAAATGACCCTTAGTCCCAGGAACAAGCTAAAAATGTCTAGTTTTGCACAGCTTCTTATCAGAATTTTCTCTCCAAACAGAGATCAAGTGTCAAAACACACTGTATGCACTGCCAAAGCCTTTCCCATTATAAAAGGAGGCCAAGCTAAAGAGCAAACACATGGCCTTCTAATAAATATAAGACAGACAAGAGAGAGGAAAATGGGGGGAAAGAGAAGGCATCGTGAATCTGATAACAGAGCAGATGCTGAGTATCCAGGTGATCATATCTCATATTACTTTGACAAATTACACCACTTGGCACTTTTCCAATAGCAAGGTAAGAGGATTGGATTTTAGTTATCTTTCCCAGAAATTTCATCTCCACTGTGCTGAGTGCATGAATGAAAACACAAGCATGACAGTCAGTCTTTCCCATAGAAATAATCACTGTTCCCCGATAAGAGACACACAGAAAAAGTGAATCTGTGTTTTCATCATATATTTCATTACTGAGACTATGAGGAGCACAACTTTGTAAGAATCAGGCCAGTTGCTGATGTAGTGTGGCAGTTTCAGTTCAAACCACGCAGAAACACCCATTTCATGTAATGGTTTAGATTTGCCAATTTGAATTTCCTGGCCAATGCACCAAATAAATGTGCTGGGTTTAGAGCTGGTTCAACTCACCAGTGTAATTATTCATTTTCTTGCTGTGAGATATGATTTTAGGAGAAGGGCAAAAACAGGCTCAAACTTTAAGACTATGAAAAAAGCTTTATTATCAAAACTAAAATAATAGAAAAAGAAAAAATCAGAATGAATTTTTCAGAGCACTTTCCTTCCCCTGGCCACCTTCTTTCCAACTGACAACATAAACACAAAACCTGGGATTTTAAATCAGTTATCACTTCTGTAATAGTCTTTCCTCGGTTCTCATAGGGTGGAGTTTTCGCTCACACCATGGGGAAATCTCCACAAGAACACAGTCTTCTCATGGCTTTGCATCTTCACAATCAGCAGCTGCCCGCTTTAGAAAAAAACTCTGCTATTGTGAAATTCCTCCCATTTTCACAGCCTCCTCACAGCTGAGTGAATGGGCCATGTCAGCTTATGGGGTGTCATTTTTAAGGATGAGCTGTTCAAAGGAAAAGTTCTCTTCATTGATTTCTGCAATCATCTTCATCTCCAGGAACAGAGGTCTTTTTCTCCCTGAGTCACAGAGTCCTCTTTACTCAACTCTGTCTCTCCACTCAAGCTCTTCAGAGCATCACTGCTTCTTCAACATCTGCTGCCTCTGCTCAGGCCCACAGTTTGAACTCTCCATCGCCCCGCACTTGTTTTGTCTCATGAATTAAAGGAAATACTGTAGTTATTATAGTCCATCTCTATGGCATTACCAAAAGAACTTTCAGCATCAATACTAGGGTATCTCTTCATTCTCCTTCCATCTGAAACTTAAACTCTTTCTTTCACTGATCCTGGTGTCTTCATGTTGTCTTTCCACATGCCACTCTGTGCTTTCCTCTCACCCAAGGGAAGAACTGTGCTCTGCAGGTCTCATCTGTGCACTGACAGGGTTCACATTTCACCCAGGCTGGCAGGTGCTGGTGGGCAGTGGCTGAAGCAGTCACGGTGATGGATGCAGCCGTGCTGGGCTCCTCTCTCTCTCTGCCCAGCAGCCGCTGAGGGGCTGCAATGGAGGTGGGGGAGCCTGGCCCAGCCCCGAGCCCGGGGGATCCCGGCTCGGCACAGGCCGGGGGCACCGGAGGCAGGGCCTGGTGTTACCGAGATCTCAGCAGCTGTGACCTGGCCCAGCTCCAGCCGGGGCCCCCCTGGCCTCCCATCCCCGCCCGGGAGCCGCTGGGGCCCGGCCCGGCCCGGCCGTGCAGAGCAGGGCCGGCCCCACAGAGCTCCCGAGACCTTCTGGAGCCGGAAGCTGAAAGGAACTTTTGGAACTTCCCGGGTTTTAAAATGTGGCGCTCACAGAGGCGGACCCAGCTTCTCAATGGTTTACAGAGCTGTCAATTCTCAAAACTACACAGCCATTGGCCTTTCTAGGCACAGAGGAAGCTCCCAGGAGCCTCTCTCCGGAAAACCATTTCTGTGAATGGTTTTCTTCCTTCTTGCTAAATATCAATGACTATCAAACCAACATATGTAGTAACCAACTGCTAGGAAATATTTCATCATAAATAACAAGTTGTATTTCAATAGCTACTTTTTCACATCCAGTAATCAATTATTTGTAATAAATGTTATTATTGACTTAGCTAACACACCACCATTGAGAAAAGGCATGGCTACACATAAATGCCGATGTCACTGAACATACAACTAACAAAAATATCTGATAGTAATTCCAGGGTTGATACCACTAAGGAAATTCTTTAAAAGAGCAGTCAGCTGTCTTAAAAAACAAAAGCAATCAGATGTTCAAGACATTCAAGTACACTAATATACTTTTTTTAGTTTTTAAAAGCACTACATTTGCATTTTGCTGAAAAGTCAGGTGAGACTCAACCTACTTATTAGATCAAAGGATATATATTTGATCAGGGGAGATTTGAGCTTATATCGCAGACTTTGGCTTTATTGAGCCTTTTCCTCCACTGAAGGCATATAAATATCCTCCAATGATTTCTTTAGACTGAACAGTTTTACCTGAACCCTCAAAGATCACAACAATTAGTTAATAGTATGCAACCTATTTAAGTGCTAGAAAAAAGTCTATATGGAATAGAAAGAGTAAATTACTGTTGCATGTAGTTAACAGCTTTGACTGTCAATTTAGTTGTCACTGGTGTTGGAGTTGCTGCTGGGGTTATCATCCTTCTTTGCATATGAGCATTACCATTGGAGTTGTCTCTCACCTGCAAGGTGGAGAGAATATAAAAATGCAGAGAGACTGGCTTCCACAGATCCTCTGGCTAGGACATCTGCCAGGAAAGATGTTTTTGGGAGTCTTTTCTCAAAGTTAACCTAGATATTTACAAAGAAAGAGATAATCATTTGTATAATGATGTTTAAGTTATGATAGTCCTGAATTTCTTTGAATATTCAATCTGGATAAACCTGCCAGCCCTCAGCTTTGCCAACTAGAGCTTGGAAAGCCCTGTACAAGGCCAGGCAGCACCTGTATGCTGTATGAACAAATTATATGTGCCTGAGTTTATTTGGAGGTGGTTTTCACTCCTGCCATTTGGTGCTTATGAATGTTATGAGGAAAATGTACTGGCTAATCTTTGGTATTATGTAAGTTTTCCGTATGCATCTCTGCATCAGGACCTTGAAACCTACTGTTCCCAGCCTGCCTTCTGGGCATCTATTGTTCTCCTTTTTAGCTTACCACTAGGCAGTGATTATTTCACTGCAACATAGATTCCCAGATTTTTTGCATTTGCTATGAAAGGAGCCAACTACAGCCAAATTAAATAATCTGTCTGGTGCACCAATCTATTCCTGACAGTAGCCAGTATCAGGTGTTTAGAGAAGCACTGGCACAAATTGGGTGATCCTTCCCCTGACATACTCCAGTTACAGTTTCCAGTAATCAGTAGTTTAAGGACTTCCTGAGCTGGAGGATGCTTCCAGACTTTTGCACTTAATAGCCTGTAATGGCTCTTTACTCTAGGAATGTGTTGGTCCTTCCCTGAATCCATTTATAGTCTTGGTCTCCACAGCAGGCTATGTAATAAGCTCCACAATTTAATTATGGGCAATGTAAAGTACTTCCTTCTGTCTGTTTTTAAAATTCTTCCTGATAATTCAATTGCTGTATCATATTGTAAGTAACAGCAAGTAATCACTTGCCTCTCTACACCTTCTGTGATTTTATGAATCTATTGATATACCCCTTAAATCACCACAAACCCAAGTGGAAGCACCCTGGACTACTTAAACTTCTGTTAATCCTGAATCTGTTCAATTTTTATCAATATTCTACAGCTCAACTATGTTTTTGATCTATGATTGCCAGAACTGGAAAAAATATTCAACATCTGGCTACCACAGAGTGGTGGTATCATCACACTTCCTGCACTGTTCTCTTTAATTATCTAAAGATCTCTTTCCTGAGTGTTAAAGGACAACATAAAGTCCAAACCTGATAGCTTTTTAATCCTGCACATGCATTATTTTGCCTTCACTGATCTCATATTTCAACTGCAATCTGCTTCAGTCAATCAGCATCATACATACTTCTGAAAATTTCTGCAGTCAGACCATGCCCACTCTAATTGTGCAAAGCAACTGGAAGCTTTACCCCCTTTCATTCTGCTTCCAGCACTGCTCCCACCAGAGATCCCCAGTGGTCCTCACCAGCAAACACCTAGTTAAACCCGGAACACCATCCCATTGCTTGCTACACTTAAACACTTGGTTTAACCAAGTGTGGTTGTTTAACCATGAGGACACCATGCCTTTCACTCCTGGTTTCTGTACCAGAAACTGTTTTTCTTACCCCATCAAAGCTTCCAGGAAGCCCACATGTGATACCCTTGTCCTGACCACCCCAGTTCACAGGCCTCGCTCATGCCTCTGTCTGCAACCTCTGCAAGATTCCTCAGTCCTGGTATCAAGAGAGCTGTGCTGTCTCCTCCAGCACATCATGCTCAGCTGTACATTTACTAATCCCTGCATCTTATCAACAGCTTTACCAGTTTCTCTGATTAAAACTTGCTGCTGGGTTGCCCCATCAGCACTCTGTGAACCTATGTGACCACCCCACTCCTTTAAGAGTAGAGCTCACTTAACAGAGGATTTATAAAATCCTCTAAGCAGTTTCTTATTGGAATTCCACCAGAATATTTAGCAAAATCAAACCTTAGTAATTAGTTACTGGCCCTTTTGTCAATGTGCTCATAAGCCTCCTACATTAACTGTCCCATTTTCCTCAGGTTCATCCACACAAGCAGCTGCTCAGCCTAGAACACTCTCAAGCACACTCAGCAGTGAACACTGATGCAAAAAAATTCAATTAGCACTAAAAGAAGCAGACTTTTCAAAATCCTATTAAATGCTTTCCTAAGCATTTGTCACTCCCTGCTGCCCAGGAAAAGCCAAGATTTGGGTAACTTCTTGACCAATCAACATCCATATCACTAGAAACCTAAACAAACCTTTTCTGCCTCTCTCTCTCCACCCTCCACCACACAGAGCTGTCTGAAAAAAGGTGCATTGAAACTGGCTAATATCCCTAAAATACTGCAGCTCCATGCAGCTCTGGGCAGCTTTGCTTTCAGCCTCAAGCCCAGCCTTCCTGTACCTGGAGCAGCTCATGTCTACTAGAGACTAACCTGAAGAGAGTGAAAAAAATTTCCACTACAACAAATCTTCTCAAGTACCTCAAACAGTAATCACAGAGCTGTAACACAGTGCGTCAGCTCCCTAGTAGGTTCTGGTAGGAATATTTCGATCTACCGCATCAAAAAGTTTATTCAGCACATGCAAGACCAAACAGAGCCAACAAGCTTTCTGACAAAAGGAATTAGGAGGCAAAGCAAAAGGAAAAGAAAAGAACTCTAGAAAGCTGGATCAGGTTAACAGAAGAAATGCCTTTACCACATGATGTCTTTTCTGCATCAACAGTGTTGTTCACAGACACTTCTGTGTTATGCACATGAAGGGATATTCTTTAAAAGGAAGCCTTTTGGTACTCTTGCCCCTCAAATTCTGGGTTCAAGAATGGAAGGTTACTTTTCCTATCCCAGAAGAATAAAATGGATTCATTAAACAGGTTGTTTGTTACAAGAGGCATTCACAAGTTATGGCATGAATATATCTGTAGTTTCTTTGATGCAAATCATTGCCCTGGGGTTAGCATCAAAACAGTGCAAGTCCAAATTCCAAGGATCTCTACCATATATTTTTTTCTCTTGTCTGCTTCACTTGACCAGTAGGCATACATTAAACACCAAATTTTACCTTTTGGAAAGCAATTTATGGTTTCAATTTGATCGTGAACTGCACTAAATTATTCAGTCCCTTAAATCTTATCTTACATCGAGAGTTCATCTTCTCAAAAGCCAGAGAAAGCACACAGTTTTGTGGCAGCTCCTATCAAGGTGACCAATATATCTTGTCCCAGATCTGTAAATCACTTCAGAGTCTCTATTGCACTAAAATCAGGGTGACTTTGTTCCTGCATGCCTTCATTGGCTAGGCCCTGGATCCAGCTCATTGCCCTGGAAACTCTGTAACAATCTTCATCCACAATGTGGATACTGAAAATGGCTCAGATCCAAGACTTGAGTAATTAAAAAGATAATTATAAGAAAAAGTCAAAGTCATGTGAAATTCTCTCCGAGCTCCTATCAGAGCTCAAATTTCCATATATCAATGGTTACCATCCATTTCTTCCTTCTGGTCACTTTAGGGATTTTTTGCCTTTACTCTTAATTTATTCTCTAGATTTCTTAGCAAATAAGATAAAATGTAAAGGAGATTTAGGATACAAGGCAACAGGATGTGTCCCAATACTTTGTTTAAAATTTCTGAAAAGATACGTACAAATAGAGTGATTTCTCTTGCCACAAAAACTGACAGGTGCTGGAGGACTCCTTGTAGTAACAGAAATGTCAGCATTAAGTTTCATGGGGAGGAAATGAAAAAAAGTGATACAGTTGGTGATGCAATAAAGATGAGGAATATTCTCTATCCCTGTAATTTACTGAGAAAGAGACTGACAAAGGAGCCTAGGAAAGCTGGGGATAAAAAAAAAAGATACAAAAGCTTTCTTGAACTGATTTATTTTGCTTTATTTTTGTTTCAGTCAAAACCAATTTGTTTCAGAAAAGGGTTTAAATTTTTTCTAGCCTTTAGCTTTTAAAGCTATGAATATCAGATATGGAAAAGACCTTTCAGGTCATGAAATCCAGCCAACTCTATTTCAAACTTATCATATGTTTGAATTCACAAAGTTAAAGACCCGTTTCAAATCCAGCCCATTTGTACCTTCTCTCTTATTCCTACTGAGAAGCTGTGCTAGATATCCACTCTTTTCATCATTAAAATCTTTTTTCTTTGTAATTTCCATCCAATATGCATGCTCCTGCAAAATCTTCCTTAAGTTCATATTATTAGGATTTTCACATTTCATCCAAAGAGTTACAGTTGAACTGACAACCAATGATTTTATATGATCCTTCTACAGAATAAAAGGCACTTGAAAGTTTTGATCCAGAAATCTTTGGATCAAAATCCTTTGAGTGAGTTTATGTAGGGCAGAGATGTGCATAGGGAGTTAGAAGTTCACATTTCAAAGATTCTGGAATAAATTGAGTAACCAAGATGATAAAATTTAATCACTGTCTTTCCAAGCAAACAACAATAAATGCTTGAGAGAACTCTGAGCATAAATGATTTCCAGCTGCATGACTGACTGGACATCAGCATTAGAGAAGACTGATATATTTTTTACTATTTCAGAAAACAAAATAAGTCTGAATGGGTATAATTTTCATACATTTCATTCAGACAAAAATCATAGGATATGGACGACCTGCGTTCTGTAGTTCAAGTATAGGCAAACAGTGGTGACAGCAAATTGGATGGACATTACTATGGTATGACTGTGGGTTTTTTTTTATAATATTCCAAAATAAAAAAATACTGCAGATAGTCTATGTTTTCACTCTGTGAACCAGATTAAAGAAAAATTAAGCTCTTTTTTCAGAGTACTTCTTGGCGGCATCATTTGATCTGGAAGATAAGGAGAAGGAAAACAAAACAAGACAGGGAGGAAGAGAGGCATTTAGAGCAGCATTTTAACATTAGTCTTGTAAATGTTTTCTTGTCACTCAGACACTAGGCACATGCTTTCTAAAATAATTTAAGGAAATTTCTATATCAGAACAGGATCCACCACCGGCATAAGCTATTTACACAAGCATTATGACTCAAGCACTCTATAGCATTACATAAACTATATGACAAACTACTACGTTTTAGTTCTTTTCTACAAATCCAATGTGTGCCTTGCAGTTTTGCACCGTAAGCATCAAACAGTTGTTTCAAATACTGATTTTCTGGACCCTTTCAATGCCCCTGAATCATTAAGTGTTCTTTTCCTTCTTTGTGTAGTATCTTTCCTTGAAAATGAAAACATCAAAAATTGTGATTGTCCATTTCCACATTTTTTCCCATTATAAGCTTTCATTTAGCACACAAGAGTCTCAGAGGGCTTAAAAAGAAAAAAATTCCATTTCTGAGTATGCAAACAAAAATTGAAAAGTTAATGGAGATTCATACTTATTAGACAAAAGAAAAATAATTCCATAGTTTATAGACTGTGGATTTAAGAAAAAAAAATATTATAAGAGATTCCAGAATGAGTTTATTATCAAGTACTGATATAAGAATCAAATTTTCTTCCTTTCAGATATATAAATACCTAGTACTCTAGGAAAGACCCAGAATAAAAGTAAGCTTTAAAACAATCCAAAACAATTTTTTTTCTAGCAAAATATTTTGCAAGCACATAGGACAGAGAAATACCCTCTCTTCTGAAAAGCAAGTTAGACTCCAAACACAGAGTCTAGAGAACAGAGCAGGGAAGGGAGTTGAGGCATTCCCTGCATAGTTTTTCAGGGAGAATAAAAAATAAAACAGAGAAAAAGAAAAAAAAAAGAGGGGAAAAAAAATCCTTCATTTACTTTTCATTAGAGTGACATTCAAGAAAGACAGATAAAAATTAACACCACCATTCACTAACCAAATAAATTCTATTTTCTCTATAAGGAAGTCCAGCAACTAAGATGAAGACAGGTTTATTTCCCCCACTTTCCCTCCCCATGATCCTATGAGATACAAAAACTAATGCAAAAAAAAATTAAACAAGTGTCTTTTTCTTTCCATTCCTCACCACAAAGGCTACACGGTTTGATGGCATCTACTGCTGTGCTTAAAAAATATTGGTTTGAGCACCTGGGACAAGAGGCCCCCAATGTCTCAGGGGGCTGGCCACTGCCAGGCAAGAATAGTACCTTCTGAAGCATCTGAACCTTCATCCTCTCTACATCCTTCCCAACTTCCTTCCTTTCCCTCTGTCATGGTTTTTAAGCATCCATCCCAAGGAAGCAGATGTGTGTCCACCACTTTCAATTCCCTCTGTTTGAGGCAAATTGAAAGACCTCAAAAGAAGGTGGAGAAAGAGAATTTACTGCAGTAAGTGAATGGCAGATGAAAACAGAAAGCATCAGTTTCCCGGCAAGTCTGTGTAGAAACCTATCCCTACAGGACCCCATCCAAAGCTCAGATTCTAATTGAAAGGTTTTGATTACTTTTAACAAGTTTTAGGATCAAAGAACAGAGTCTTAGGGATAAAATTTAATCTGAAAAAATTTAAACCAGGAATGAAGGATTTGTGTAGAAAACCCAGTAAATCATCACCTTCCCCTATCCTCATCAGCAGCAACAGTATGGCAACACAGAAATGAGGAAAAGTGCACCTCCTGACAAGAGTCTCCCTCTCCCTTCAGTCCACAGAAAGCAGAAAACTTAACAGCTTAAAACTAACTTCCAAAACTGGAAGAGAATCTGTCTCAAGCCCCGCTCTGAGATGTTAACCTCAGAACACCCAGTGTTTAGTTTTTTATAAAAACTAATTTCCCATTCAGAGAACCACAGAATAAGCTGAGCTGGAAGGGTCCCATCAGGATCAAGGCCAGCTCCTGGCCCTGCAGAGGACACCCTGAGAATCACCCCATGTGCCTGAGAGCACTGTCCAAATAAATGCTTCTTGAACTCTGTCAGGTACTGTGACCAATTCCCTGGGGAGCCTGTTCCAGTGCCCAGCCACCCTCTGGGTGAAGAACTTTTTACTAACATTCAACTTATATCTCCCCATTGCAACTTCAGGCCATTCCCTCGGGTCCTGTCACTGTCACCACAGAGCAGAAATCAGTGCCTGCCCCTGCTCTTCCCCTCACAGGGAAGCTGTAGCTGCACTGGGGTCTCCACTCAGTCTCCTCCAGGCTGAGCACGCCAAGTGCCCTCAGCTGCTCCTCACATGGCTTCCCCTCAAGGCCCCTCACCATCTTCATTGCCCTCCTTTGGACTCTCTCCTATAGTTTAATGTCTTTTTTGTATTGTGGCACCCAGAACTGCCCCCAGCACTGGAGGTGAGGCTGCCCCAGCTCAGAGCAGAGCAGACAATCCCCTCCCTTGCCTGGCTGGCTGTGATGTGCCTGATGCCCCCAGGACAGGGTTGGCTCCTGGCTGCCAGGGCACTGCTGGCCCATGTTCAACTTGCCATGGATCAGGACCCCCAGGTCCCTTGGTGTGGCACTGCTTTCCAGCCTCCCATTCCCCAGTCTGTCCATACATCCAGAGTTACCCTGTCCCAGGCACAGAATCCGGCACTTTCCCTTGTTGAACTTCACATGATCGCCCAATGGGTGATTGCCCAGTCCCCTAATTTGTCAAGGTCTCGCTGCAGGGCATTCCTGCCTTCAAAGGAGTCAACAGCTCCTCCCAGTTTGTATAATCTGAAAACTTGCTCAGTATATCTTCCAGTCCTACATCTGAGTCATTTATTAAGATGTGGAAGAGCGCAGGGCCTCAGACAGAGCCTTGTGGAACGCCATTAGTGACAGGTCTCCACCTTATGTTACCCTATGTGCAAACCTTTGTGCCCAACCCATGAACCAATACTCACCCATTGCATGATGAATTTATCCAGCTATTTAGCTCTGAATAAAACATGAATTACTGACCAAAAATACTTACTGAAGCTTGTTCTTGGTAATCAACTTCTGAGTTACACATAACTTTTTTTTAAATCAGACTTTATGTAGCAAACCTTAACATTTCTGCCTGGAGGAGAAATCACACCAGGTTTCACATCAGATTAAGACAACAACATCGCTTGTGTCATGCCTTGTTACAAATCTCACCAGAATCACAACGAGGGTCTTCTCCCTTCACTATGCAGCAGACACTCAATTGTGCTGCAGGGAGAGGCAGACACACTCTCCATCAGGAGAGAGATGATTGCATTCCCTCCCAGCCCCAAGGGACAGCTGTCACAGGGTTGAGCCTAGGTCTCAGTCTGGGAATAGGGAAACTTTCAGGAACACATTGAGGCAGAAAAGTGCCGGCAGTACATCAACCAGGGCAGTGATCTTCATGGCTGAGATGAAAGTATAGGTCTTTAGCTTTTGTTAGAAGCTCTGTTGATCTAGTTAAACAAAAGGTATAACTGGAGTTTGGGGTTTGTTTTTTGTCTTTTGGAACCAATTTAAGAAATGTTCATTTTTCTCATAATCTTCCCTTTTCTTTTTTTCATCTAAATTCTATTAAATTATACATATGTGATTCTGCTTCCTCCCTGTTGACTCATCAGTTGTATACAAGCAGGTTAAAATAACCTCCACAATACAAAGCACTGTCAAATGCATATAACAAACAGCAGGGAAGAAGGAGACTTATTTTTCTTCTAATTTCTTTTTGGCTATGCTAATACTGGGTGCTGCTCCTCTTTTGCCTATATAGGTTCAGAAAAGGACACAGGAAATTGCTGGTGCTCCTTCACAGTTGGATAAATCCTGAAAGCCTACCTTGGCCTGGAAGAGATCCAGACATTAACCTTATGACAGGACATGCCCTATTACTTGGACATTATTTTAATTTGAAAGAGATTTTGAGTGTAAAACAGGGATTTGTAATGCCACACTCTTGTGTTGGTGTATTGTTTAGTCGATGGGGTCAAAATACTGATTTGAAGTCTCTGATAAGACCACAATAGAAAGAAAATATTACCTTTTATGCACTGGTTTCATTAAAAAAGAATAAGATCGGTATCTGAGGATCTTTTCTATCATTGAGCATTAAGATGTGAAAATAACTGACAGCACAAGAGATTAAAATCCTTTACCACAAAATTACCGGAGAAAAAGGTATCAGCTGTACAACCACCCACCCACTTTTACCCTAGATTAACCCTTGTCGCACTGAGAAGGTAGGTTAATCACCAGATTCAATCCAACTTTGACCACATATTTTCTTGGGTTTTTTCAAGAAGCAAGCCATGGATCCAAGTGTCTTGGTCCTCTTGCACAGAGTAAAACTACTTGTCCTGTAAGATGTGACCTGTGTGGGAATGCTGAATCATTTTATATTGGCACACAACTAAATAGTCTTTAAATCATGCTGGTTTCAGGCTCTGGTGAATCTGGATTAAAAATCAGCTTGAGGGAACTGCTCATCATGCCTTGAACTGGCACTATCTCCATATACAATGCTATTAACTCTGGTGAATTAAAACTAAGTAGCACTTTCCTTGTTTCATTACATCAGCCCTACCAAGCATAGTAGGGTACAGAAATGCAGTAGTTTATTTTTCTCCCCACATATTTTACTGCTGCATCACCTATTCAAAAACACACACACACACACAGAAACCATTTATTTAGATAGCAACCATATGTTGGATGAAATCACACCTTTATCACAAAATGACCATTGTTCTATCAAACAGGAGCAAAAATATCCCAGCTGCCTTTTGCCCCTGGCAGATACAGAAGCAGCCAGGCCAAGATACCCTTTGAAGCTTACTGCACACATATGAGATGAAACTTGACCTTTTCTCAGCATGGAAATCCAAACTACCTTAGACCATCTGATCTGATGCGATCAGAGTGTAGATGTAAAAAACACCCAGGCTCAGGACCAGGTTACTTATGGTTATTCACCATGCCACATTCCCAGCACTCAAAAAAGGACTGAATCATTGGGTGTTATTCTGATTTTGGTATTACATCCACTTTAGAGGGAGGAGTAAATTCTCCCCTGAAACTCCATCTTGTGTGTCCCTTCAATAAAGCCTTCAACAAAATACTAATGGACAGTGAAGAGAAGTGAGAGAAGTATTTTGAATGGGGTGCTAATAGTATCATTACTATTTCATCTTTCTAGTGATATTCCTTAGCAGGAGGGACTGCACAGCTTGGCCAAACCATCCAGCTTGCTTGGGAACCTGGCCCACAGCATACGAGTCACTGAGGAGGAGGACATGAAGGAAGATACACATACCCACCCCTGTGTGCTACTGCATCAACCTGCTCCAGCTGCCTCTACCAGAGCAGAAGGGCAGAATGAACATGGTTAAGAAGAAGAGAGAATGTGAATAGAGGCACATAGCAAAAGAGAGAAATCCTGACATTTTAAGGGGAGCATGACCAATTTCTGCTCAACCCAGGACTAAAATGTACTTTTTAGGACTGATTTTTGTTGCTCTAAAAATGAATTTAATCATCCCAGGCTGATGGTGGGACAGAGTTCACATCCTGACACATCTACGTGAGCAACAGGGAAGAGAATGGCAATGCTCTACTCCCAAGTCTGGCAAAAAGTACCTAACTGGTGGAGTTATTATGACCACAAAACCCATCCTTGCTAGCTGCCCTCACAGCAGATTATTTTGACAGCTCCACAGGTGATGTTTCTTCCCTACAGCCACATTCAGGCTTTCAAGCCATGAAGTGATATTGAAAGGTTATGAAAAGTTCCTACTGAGAAAAATCCACCAGGGAGGCAATTGCAACTACACAGTCAGATCCTTCTAGATACAGGTAGATAACTTCTCTTAAAACAAATACTGCGGTAGAGCTCTTGCACAGATAAAGTTCTGGGCAACAAAAATGAAAGAAAAATAAATGTCTTCTGTGGAAAAGCAAAAAAAGAAAAAAAAATTAAGTGAAGTACTCTTGCTATTCTTTTGCCCTAGATTTTCTTCAGTATATGGTGTGTTCCTTGATCTGAGTAGGGATAGCCACTTCTGAACACAGAGACCAGTAGCTGCCTTGTGGGATCAAGAGCCTCATCCCAACTGGCAAGTATGACACCGCTCCGACTTCAGTGAAGTAATACCACTTTGGATCACTTGAAAAATTATCCACAAATTAGTTCTTAACAGACTAGCAGTATTACATTAAATCAATTATTTATAAGTAACACCAAGCAAGAACTAAGTGAAACAAAAAAATTAGGCCTTGTCAGGAAAATTAAAAACAAGAAAAAACCCCAATTCCCATTGCTGTTGGGAGGCACAGAATCAGATAACTTCTTTCTAAGGTGGGGGCTAATAAAACATTATAACCCTTACAAAATGCTTCAACTTAAACTTTTAGACTACTTAATTCTTACTAGTCCAAATAAGAGTGTGAAAAATTGCTATCCTTTAATAACATCTTACTGCAATTGAGGTCAAGTCTGTGCCCCTCAGACTACAATGACCTGAAAAAACTGCTAAGGGCGTGCCTACAGCAGACAGTGCTCTGAAGCCACTCCTTCACACTGGTATGTAAATCAAGTGCAAACTCCCAATTAGCAGTAGTGTAAGGAAAACTAAGTAACAGTAAATTGTGCACAATAATAAAACCAGAAAAACCTACAGTGAAGTGAATACCAACTCAGATTCTCTTACAAGTTCTCCAGTACGTCCACTTATTTTGTTATTGTGATTGCTTTTTTTTTAAGACATCTGATTGCAAAAGGCAATACTGAAACCATAGCCCATCCATAATGCAGAAAAGCCTGTCTGAATTTGCAGAGAAACTGATGCAGTAATTTTGGTTATAAACGGGTCATTATTCAAATGCCAATGACATTACTTCAACGCTGTTGAAAATGCACTGCCAATTAAAGCGTACAATGAGGATGAATACCTACACAGCGGATTTGAGTGACTGCTCATTTTGGGTAGGCTTTTAAAACAGCATTGCTGGTAGCAGCAATACTGCAAGCCTAATTTTCTTGACAAGTCAGGATTCAGCTTTCCAAACTTGAGAGATGCTGCATTAACTGATGAAGACTGTAATTCCATCTGGGGGAACACAATAAATTTGAGCTTTGTTCTTGTGGTCCAGCATGTCACCAGAAACCTTTGCCGGAGTTACAGCAGTACTACATGCAGACAAGAGTGCATTACCTCATCGATAAAATGTTTCAGGAGCTTTTACAGAAGGAGCAGCAGAAAAACAAAGAGCAATGAACTTGAGAGAAGCTATTTTTTCTCTTATGAGTTAATTTGTAATGCCAAAATATACCATTAACTAAAATAACAGTTTATTTTTTAACTTCATTTTAAGCCTATAAGCAAAAAAAAAATTCCTTACAGCACTATAAAGTGTGACATTCAGTTTCTAGAGAGTGGTTCATATTGCAGATTTTGAAATGTGTTATTAAACAGGGAGCAAGCCAGCATTGTGTAGATATGAACCAAAAGCTACATTTCCCTCTGATACAATTTTTTCCCACAGAGCTCTGGATCTCAGCTTTGATCAGAGCAGCTAATATTTTCAACAGATGCTGAGGATTGGATTTTCTTATTTTAAAACAAATAAAAGGCATTTGCCATCCAAATGACTGCATCCTAAATATAGAGCAGTATTTCAGTCTTCTAATCTGTACAAGACCTTGTTCTGAGATCATGTTCACTTTAGTGTATCCATTGTCACTGGCTTGAAATTCAGATGAGAAAGGAAAGCACTAACAATTGTTTACTGAAAAATATTGCTTTGGAGAAGGGAGGAGACTTATTCAACACTCGTGCACATCATCTGTCTCACTAACATTCCAGTCTTCAAAAAGTCCCTTGAAAATTAACTTACTGTTGAATTTATCATGCCTAATTGTACAGCTCACCAACCTCATCTTTTCCCTTAATTTCATCTGACAGGGAGACACTCTAAAGAAAATTAGCCAAAGTCTATACGGAAGGAACCAGACCAGCTAGAAACCTGCAGAAAAGGTAGGTTGCCCAGAAGTAAGAATTGAATTTCACATACCCTGTGCCTTTCCCTGCAATCCCCACTTTTAGGAATTTCCTCTGTTGCACTGAAGACCAAGTGACAAGTCTGGTGCTACTCTCTGCAGATGGAACATTCTCCCCAGACACCTACACACCCCTATATCTTCTCATAATTTTTAAGATCTGCCTGACACTGAAGTAAATGCAAATACACTTGACACCTCTGGTTCAGCTCCATATGTGATGTCCTAAATTCAGGGAGCTCCAAGTGAAATTATTTACCCCCCTTCACCAGCAAGGTTCAGAAAGGCAAGACATAACTCTTCGAGTCTTGCAATAAAAGAGGAGGCATCAGATGGCAACAAAAATTAAGGCCATTGCTGAACCCAAAGCTCCTCTGTGTTCTCATTTTACTACTTATCGATAATATTATCCAGGTGTCTTATCACATACATTTTGATTATCTGCTCCTTTGGCACTCTATCAAGAGAAACATGTATGTAATGGTCATTATTCCAAGAAGGTTTTAACATTTGCAGCTGCACAGTTTTCTGAAGGTTATCAGAAGAGAGCAAAGTTCAGATGCAGAATAAACTGGAACAGTTCCTATTTGACTGGTGAATGAAAACTTTTTTTAACATCAGAACAGGGATTTGATTCGTATCTGGAAAAAAATTGGTGATTTGTAAGGTGAAGCAATGGGATGTATAATGTTAAAAATCTTTGGCTGAACTAGGTTTCATCTAATACAATAACCCTAGCATCAACATTGACTGGACTTGTATTTTATCCCTCAGCTTCAGTAGCTGTGTTATAAACTGTAATTTCCCATGCCACTGGTTAAGCCTTTTTAAACATATTCTTTACTTTGCCTTTTGTGCAGTCTATATTTCTATGCACTGTTCATGGCACCATGTACCTTTTGAAGTATTTTATTAGTCTTTACTAGTCTTTACATACTTCAAATAACTTACAATAAATCAGAGATCAAGGCAGAGAATTCACAGGACTTTAATTCTATTTAAATAGTCATTGCAATATCATGCATCTCATACTAAACAGGAAACAATATGTATCCACATTAAAACATAAAATATCTGCACATTTACTGGTTTCCTTTTTCACTAAACAATGCAAAAAAATAAAGTAATTTAGATATAAATAAACCTTGCATCAAGAAATCCATGAGCATAATAATAAATTCTAAAGAAATTTGACTGCTTTGTTCATCTAGAGCTGAAAAAGAACTAAAACTCCCCATACCTCTTAAATAGCTTATATTTTCTAGATATGACTTTCAGGTGATGAAAGTCCCATAGCTTTCCTTAGGAATGTAATCCACAGGCTACCAGACCTCTGGGACGAAGTCCTGGCTGTAGTAAATTAGTCTAGTTCCATTGACTTCAGGCTAAGTAGGTTGATTTTTCACCAGCTGATATATTTTAACAGCAGCAGAGAGCAACACAAAATTAAATGTCATTTTTATAATTGTCCCCTTCATTTAACACCATCTCTCTTAAAAGACTCCAGCACTGCAGACTTCTTTTAAATGCTTAAAAAGGACGTGAAAATGCTACCCAATAAAAAAAGGACCTTTATAACTCCAAAGGCATTTCCCCATGTTTCCATGGAAATGGGACTCTGCTCTTTAACCAAGATGACATTAATGATCATATGTCTGAAGTTACACAAAAGAGAGAAAGAGGACAGAAATTGTCGGCTACTCCAGAGTATGTTGATCTAGAGCACAACCTCCCCAGTTAGGTTTAGGGCTTGATACGCCTTCTGCAATGCAAAACTTCAGCTGGAGTAGCTCTCAGAGTGTTAGAACAGAGAAGGATTGCTGTTTTATTTTTAATTTGGCTCAGTAACCATGTTTGCTAACTATAGAAGTAAAACAAATAAATCAATGTCATCATCATCTGAGGGAGGAAGAGAAGTAGGATAAAGAAAGGTCAGCTTTAATAAAAATAGCACTCTAAATGTATTGTCGTGCTCCAGCCCCCTTGCAACATGTCTGTATGTCAGTTTTATCCAGCCCTGCCACCCGTGGCTGTATGCTGAGGACTGGAAAGGATCACTCTGGATTGCTGTGTTGGAGACCATCACTATTACAGCAGGAGCTGACAGCACAGCTTTACTGAGCTAGGAATGCAAGCCATGAACAACAGACCCTGCTGTTACAACCTGTTGGTCTAATGGCGAGTAGAAAGGAAGCAGAGGTGTGAAATGACTCGTCCAGGTTCCATCTTTTCCATGGCCAAGACAAGAGTAGTCAGGTTTCCTTGAGATACTCATTGCATCCCTCACCACTGGATAGCACTGACTGTGCTGTGCTGAGGAGACTTTCAGCCTGGCAGTCTGAACCATGGACGGTTTAAGCCATATCTGTTTCTTTGTTCATTTGTGCCAAATTGTCCTGACTCTCTCCTAACTGCAATGCCATCATTTTTTCACTGAGCAGAGTTTGAAAAGGATTCAGTAAAGAATGTGTCAGATCAGTTTGCAGAGTACCCACCCAAAGGCCAAAGAGACATCGCACATTACACAGTGCTGAAGTGTCAAGGAAAGTCTACCACAGTGATCAGAAAACCTTCAGCCTACCTTGAGATCCATACATAGAACAAATAAAGGACAGATCACATACAGGTCTGGTTAATTAATATGCTCTTATGGGCATGCAAAGCCTTAGAGAGACAGCATTCAGAAGAAAAAAATATATTCCTTTCTTTATCCCAAATTAAGATCCATAGAAGAAAGTGGCCCTTGGTCAGTCTAGAAAGCAGAGCAGCCTGTGATCCTTTGCACCTGGACAACCACAAAGCCAAATGTTGAAAGTCTGGGGCAGCAGATCTGTGTGGAATATTTTTTCCCCATATATTCTGTACAAATATGTATGCCTTACCTCATACTAGCTCAGAGCAGCAGAAGGTAGAAGGAGTGACAAAGCTGATCCTTTTGTGCAGATTAAAATAAAAGATTAGCAAACATTCAAGAGTTTTTAGGTTTGTTTGAACATGAAATTCTAAGTAGATTTAAATGTGAATCAGAAACAGAAAATATATGAAAACCAAAAAAACCCACCAGAATTTTCCAAATGCTGCAGTGATCCTACACATTATTCTGGAAACAATTTTAATTTTTCAAAACCAAATATTTACAGTATCTTGTATAAAGAGATGGAATTCAAAGAACAAGAATAACCTTCAGAGTAAAATACATTATATATTCATACAGTACTACTGGAAATAGAGGTTTTAGTGAAAAGCTGAAATTTGGGTGACTCATTTAACAGCTCTGGTATTTCCCTTCTTTATATTTCAAATATGGTCAAGTCAAAAACCTCCACAGAAGTCTAGTCACCACTCTCATTGTGGATTGACCACCATGCAAGCGGGTCAGCCTGAAGTCCAGTTTTAATAACAGTAAATTAATTATACGGCACTGAATTAAGACTCTCAAGAAACGCTGATGGAGTTCCTAATGCAGACAAAAAGAACAGTCAGTTGCTTTGTTTTGGTTTAGGTTCTACTAATCAAATACAGCAGTGCTTTGCCAGCTCAGTCTCCAAAACTCAGCCTTACGTAAAGACCAGGACTAGAAATAACTCCATGTTTTGGGTAAATTCAGTGAACATACGAAATGTAAACACTAAACACAATCTCTAATACTGACTACAGCAAATGTATGAATCATTGTGATGCAGCTACATGTCAATATATTTTATACTGGGATTGCCTTTGAAGCTAATATACTGGTAAATCAATTCAAATGTAACCAGCTGAGTATAAAAACAATCAGATTATTTTGCTTTTGCTGCAATGAGTATTCCAGCATCCTCTGACATTCATTGATTTTTCTAATGGTACTACCAAGGTAGAGAAACAATAGTTTGGCTACTGGAAATTAAAAATGAAACAAAATTACACTGATGACTTGTTCAGCTTCCTACAAAAACTCAAGAGCACTGAAGGAAATCTGAGCTGGGCTTTCAGACTCACCTGAAGCCAGCAGCCCCATACATTCTTTTCTATATCTATTACTGTTTATTGGCAAGAGATTTCTGTGCTAACCTACCAACTAAAATAAAGCTGGTATTTGCATCTTCTCAAAGCACTACTTAAAGGGATAAAAGAGAGAAATTTCACTGAAACAGACAAGACAGAGAATAATATTAAAAGAGGTGGAGTGTGGGTGTAAAAACAACTTTACCTTCCCTATTCTTTAGGTTTTTTCTCCCCTGTGGTTCTCTAAGCATTATATTTACAAGAGGCTTGGTGTTCTATTCTGGCACAGGATATCTCCAAAAATAATTGTAAAATCTCATATAGGTAATAAAAAAAATTACCATATCGGTTTATTTTTTAAAGCCAGGTAAGAGAAGGAAAAAACTTGGACTGTGATTTGAAATGGGCCACTAAGAATGAGGAGAATAATGATTAAATCAGAAGCAGTTTGTAAGTCTGTTGGTTCAAAGCACATCCTCAATGTTCTTGCATTCCTTTGGTTCGTGAATGGGGCCAGGGCAGTACCCAGGACCAGACAGGACCACTGAAGAGTGTGTTCATGAAACACTTAGGCTGTCATGAAGATG
>VWYI01027990.1:3079-44109 GCA_013399455.1 Anthoscopus minutus
GTATATGTATATGTATATGTATATGTATATGTATATGTATATGTATATGTATATGTATATGTATATGTATATGTATATGTATATGTATATGTATATGTCTATAATTTACCAAGCTTGTACTGACAGGACAAAGGGCAATGGTTTTAAACTGAAAGAATAGACTTAGATTAGACATAAGGAAGACTTTTGTGGTTTGGTTTTTTTTTTAAATTAAGGTATTGAGACACCCTAACAGGCTGCCCACAAAAGTTGTGAATGACCCATCATTGGAAGTGTGATTTATGATGATTTAGAGTCCCCATATGTCCCTTCAGATATATTCAACACACTTATAAAATCACTGAGGTTTTAAAAGTTAATTTTGCTCCTTTGGGTGAAAGGATGTAGGAGATAAATTGTATTGAGAACAAAAGATACGTATAACCAGTACTGAAGAAATCAAGTCAACATTGTGTTAACCTATGAAAGACAAAGGCATCTGGGCGTCCCCCACCTGGGCATGCTCACAGTCTGAACCACTCAGGAGCAGGGTTAACTCCAAGCTTATCTCTGTCTTTCTATCTTTGAACTTCATTGCATTACATTTTAAAATCCTTGTCCAAAAAAAAACTTAAGAAAAATTTATTAATCTAACTAACCACTCTTCTGCATTGTTTCCCTGTAAATATAGATAATAATAAATAAGGCAGACTTAAAAATAAATAGAAGAAGCTGATTTACAATCCAATCTCTCCAATTTATTAGTTAAAAGCACAGGAAAACAATTGAACTCTGTTGAATACCAGCATATCTGAACTACTGCAGACAGAGGGGAGTCTAACTCAAGGACTTTGCATTAAGAAACTAAACTCCATTAAGAGTCTCATCAAAGCAGTAGGAAGGAAAAGCAAGAACTGAGATTGCTGAATGAAAGGCAGAATCAATACTTCTTTTTAATCTTCTCAAAGTCTGTCCTCTTTACTAGGAAAACAAATCACTCTTCTAGACTATTCAAAACTGCAGGAAGAACCCCAATGAAATTTAAAAATAACATGGTTAAGTAGCAATATCTGGATATTTAAAAACTCTGTGATCAGATCAATATTTGGGGTATGTGAGTCATTGTCTAATACATAGAAATCTTTAAGAAACATTTCTCAGCTTCTTGTCATGTGCTATGTTTTGGTTTTTTCTTATTTTTTCAGAAACAGACCATGTAAAAAGGGCTTTTATGTAAGTGCTCAAAGGCTTGAAGAACTCTAAGTAGACCAGACAGGGTGTGAAAACCAGCTAAAAAGTTTTCTAAGTAATTTTATCTCCAAATTTCTTGTTTTGGCCCAAGTTCTTACCCATCTATTTTCATACTGAAAGCAGCTCATCTTCAGTGCTGGTGGCAAATTTTTTACAAAGAGGGATTTGCTTAGTGTGCCTAATGTTGAGAGCACCTAATGTTCTGAAAAATGAATTTGGAAAACTTCCCAGCTTGCACATCTGCCCCTAAAACATGACAATAATGGACTGAATATGAGGAGGGAGGATTAAGTGGATACTTCCTCTCCTCTGCCTTCCCTTTTCTAAACCCATGTGGTCCCTCTGGATGACCTTTATCTTAATCACTGCCTCACTGAATCCAGGCCACCAGCTAGCTTACAAAAGCAAAAGACCTCTCTGACAGGCAGATGTATGGATGTGATACTGGTAATCAGCTGGTTATGTGAGCACCATATGTCAGCAGCTGGAAAGAAAGTGCATTGGAAGAAAACTCACACTGATTAATTTGTAACTTGAGAGGTCCTTTCTAGCTGCTACTCTTTTTCTTTGTTTTGTGTTAGAGACTCTCATATTGCCCTGATAATGAAGAAAGTGCATCAAAATACATGAAGAACTGAGCAGTCTCTAAATTAAGTAAAGGTGGATAATGGAATCACAGCAATAAAAGATGAAGAGGATTCTCAGATCATCACTTCCTTTTCCTGCTTTATGCAGCTGTTTCACAGAATGTACTTTCTTAACCTCCATCTACTTGGCACTATGATCCAAGAAGTTTGGCTTTAGCTATTTTCAGTCTGAGACAATCCCAAAGCATAATATATATCACTGTCAGAAAACATTTTCCTGATAATAGGCCTAAACATTCCAGGCTTAGGATGATTAGCTTTTACAACAGATATCAGATGAAATTACTTATTCTATCCTCTGTGTATAAATTTAGGCAAGGAAAAATAAGTAATGAATTTAAAACAGATCTCCAGAGGACAAGCACATCCAATATCTGTTCTAGTTCCACCTACTTACCAAAACTATTGAAACTACAGCTGGTTGCCCCTCACCTCAAACTGTCAATTGATGTTTTCTCTTACTGATCACCTTTGCTATTGATGCTTGCAACAAGTGATGCTGAAAGACACTCTGAATGTCTGCCTCAAGCAGGTATTTACTCATTTATTTTAGACCATTTAGAAAGATTCCACTGGGAAATGAAGGAGAATTACTAGCTTTTAAAAATATATTAGTACCTCTGATGCGAATAGGAGAACTGAAAAATTGTGAATGGATTGAATGGGATATTCAAAACATTTATTAACTACCAAACAATGACCAAATTTTGGATCAAAATAAAACTCCCTTGGAAATTTCACAGCAACCACTTTGCTAAAAACAGAATCCTCCTCCAGGTATGCACTACCACTTCAGTGAGCTGCTATCCTGGTAGAAAAGACAATGTAAATACAGTCTGATCCGTCTCATACAAAATCAACCTAGTATGAACAGACAGCATGGAAAATTTGGAGTGCTCAAACAGTCCTTACATCTTCAGATGGAAAGGGCTAGTCAACTCTGGCCAGCAAGCAATGCCTCAGGGCAAAACCCACTTCAGCTATCACACTGATATCTAGAATGGACTGTCTGAATTTGACCTTGAGATCTCCTTACTCTGTACATGCTTCCCGGAGCATCAGCACTTTGTTTTCAAATATTTTGTCTGTTTTGTGCATTTTCAGTTCAAAATCTTGTACTCTGAACCAGGGTTTCACTATATTCATTTCTATTTTATACAGAAGGTATAAAATACAGTGGAAGGTAAATACAGTACAAATATATAGTGCACTCCATGGAAAGATAAAATGGATTTTGGATGCTACTGTGATCTTCCTTAATGTGTGTGCAACAACTGACAGTCTCTAGCCTCCACACAATACACATTCCTTTTAGAAAGTAAGAAATATATCTGTTATCTGAAATTTTGAGGTTTTAACTCAGATCAGTAATCACAGCCCCAGTACACTGAATGTTCACTGACATCAATTATAGGCAAGTACTTATACATTTTCCTTTCAGCAGAAAATATTAAAAAACTACACAGAACAACATAATTTTTAAGGCAAGCACCAAGCAGAATTCACTTCCAAATTATTTCACTTCAAGCAAATCTAGTGTCAGAAAAAGTCGAGGTAAGATGAATAAATAAAGATGTTTTTCTTTTACCTTCTAGTTTTCTCCCAGGCCAGTCTGCTCTTGTGGGATTTTTGATGGTGCTGTTCTTAGCAAAATTTATCATACCTGAAGGACAAAAATATAGCCAGATGTTTGCCTGTAGACTTTGTAAATAGCTGCAACCAGTTTTTATCTTAAGATTGTTCTGCTAGTTTGATTGCATAATTTAATTTTATGTCTGGCATTGAATTCTTTTCTTCATGTACCAGCTACAGAACTGCTGCCTTTTCTTTGTTTCTTTGTTTAAGTCAGGAGTTATCCTCTCAGATAAGATATTAAAGCAAAATTCCATTTATATTCATTAAACACAATGTTGTTATATGTGAATCATATGCCCAATTGTACTTATAAAACAAAACATCCATTATAAGGATTATAACAACTGCTGATACTTTGAATTTAGAAATATACACTAGCTAATGTTAGACAGAAGGTCTTATGACTAAATACTCAGCCATTATTTTGCACACAGTAATTTTTCCATCATATAATGTCTTGATTTTTAAACAAACTCTAGAGAATTAGAAAAGTAAGGGAAGATATCTGAACTGAGAAGCTTCTACTTAAATTTATATTTATACACACACATGAAATTATGAATAAATAAAGCATTTCATAGATGTATTAGATTGTGGAAACATCTTCTAGGAATCAGTCTCTTTCACATGTCACACTAAGATATGAGCCAAAATAACATTACAGCCACAACCAGAGTGCTGTGGAGTGAACCACCCTGTGAAATCAGATGAGTGCCCATTGGGTCACCCAGGGACACACGCTCAAATGATGGATTTATTTGGACCTTTGATTGAAGTCCAAGAATCAAAGCAAAAAAAATAAGACACCGTTTGCAGTGAATTTTCACATCAGCCATTCTGTTAGCCACAGGCAGTCCATTAGCTAAACTTTGCCCTCCTCTTAAATGTATTATAAAACTTACTTATATTTAGAAAGTTTACTTATAAATTTGTAAATGTAAGTACTTTTAAGGCCAGATTTAAAGAAGCTGACTGTGAAAAAATGAGCATTTGTGCTTAACTTTAGGATGTTGTCTAGTTTTATTGTACAGTCCCAGCCAGTGAAAAGTGATGCCCTTATGGTTGTCTGAGCCTGTGGAGGATACTGTGATGGAAAGAAGCAGCTAATCCATGGAATTTGTCTCATTTCATAATGATTCTCAAGGAAAATCTCTCTGCAGTCCCCTTGAGACACTAAGATTCCCCAAAACTTGTCTTCTATCACTTCTGTTGTTATCAATAATCTTACCTTCATCGACCTTTCACAACTGTCCTTCCCACTCATATTTGCATAATGTTGAAAATAGCATTTGGCTTAATTATATCCTTTATATACTAAAACAATGGAAACACTATAATTAAATAAAAATAATTCATCCTCAAAATCCAGGATAATTAAGCAGAAGGAATATACAGGGAATATAGTCTATCACTGAAGTACCAAGTCCTGTGCCAAGGCAGCTGCAATAAAGTATTTGAAGATTCATTTATTTTGTAAAGCCATTTTTGTTGTTATTTGGATTTACCAAAATTGCTCATCCACTGAAAAATTTTACCAGTATTTATCTAGATTTTACATAAAGGTGTCCATAAAAGCATTGTTTGCTTCTGCTTCACTGTCTCTTCTTTTTAGCTCTTCATTCAGTTCAAAACATAATTTTGATCCATGTAGTTATTTTTAAAAAATTCTAAGGCACTCCACAAGGAAGTATGGAATATTCTAATTAAAATATTATTTTAAAAAAGAAAAATATTGTAGAAGCTTATTAAGTGGAACAGTTAAATTCATAGATTTGCTCACCTTTAGCTACTCTTTATGTTTTGTGAATCCTTTTTCATGCTATATTGGTATGCTCAAATGTACTATTTTCATTCTTGCATGTTTCCAATCTCAGACACACTGATGGCCTGTAACTACCAGTTAATAAGGCTGGCTCCTAAACTAGCTGGTATTCAGCCCAGCAATGAAGCCAGGCCATGATTCTGTCTCATCAATAACAGAAATAGTACAGAGTTGTGTCAATTGCTGCGTCCTATAATCAGCACTTTTCTGTGCCAGGACCCTTTTTGTTTGACAGGAGATTTGAATACATCATATACATGGTATTGACAAAAATTGTTTTAAGAGCACTTGTTTTATGTTGAGTTCATCCCTGGCTCTGTGTTTTGTGTTTTGTGTTTTCACAATCTCTATTCATTTTGCTATCTGTCCTAAAGGCCCCACACTGCTCACATCTCATGATAAAAATACACCCATGAAACACTGATCTTGCTGATTTGGCACTGTAATAAACCTACCCCAAGCCAGTCCAAAGACTTCAGTATGTTTCCAAGTCAATTGTGTGAGTGTAGAGTAGCAATTTCCTTTTACTGCCTTAGTTTGCAATATATCCCCTAAGTAAAGGCAATTTGGGTAAAAAGAAAGAGTCATTCTCTCCTTTAACTTTCTTTAACAAGTAGGATCTAATGATAACAACATTCCTGTTGAGAAGCACAGACCACTGATTAAAAACAATAACAAAAACAATATCAAAAGAGAATATGTAAATGCACTATTATTCAGTGTCAACAGATGTGTTAGGGTGCAGGATTATTTATACCAGACCTGAAAATAACTGATTTGTAATAGCCTTGGTGTTTCTTGTTCTGCAGCCAACACACCCCAACCATTTTATGTGCAATTATCATGAAATAATACACCAGAACTGACCAACTGAAATATTCTTAGTCACAGATTTACAATTGAAGTCAATTAGTTAAAGATTTTTTTAATAAGTTTATTTCTAAACCACAGCTCTGTGATTAGTTTATAATTATTAATAGAAAATGCATTAGGACAAAATGTGCATCTTAATTATTTTTTTTAAATTTACATTTACACTGTCTGGAATTATTTATGTCCAATTTTCACTCCTGGAACCAACCCTGCTGTGAAATTGCAGCCTTCTGAAGCATTTGGCAACTGAAAAACCTAGCTATGAAATTTTGCTCATCATTACATTTTTCTCCTTTTCAATTTTACACTTAATTATAGACTATTAAATCAGTCCTCAATAAATATATAATATTTTCTGTCTTATGCAGAGTGGTTCTTTATTTACCATCATTGACAGAATGTTGGAACACTCAGAAAGAATTCCTTTAAACATTTATTTGTTGTAGTACTTACTATAGAAAATGCAGAAGTCCTTAAAATAGCTTTATAGTCACAATGCTTGGCAGTAACACTCAATCCAAAATTGCCAAGCCTCCTGTATTTGTTCAGGTTCTCTTCAATCCCATATATAACACTTCTCTTTCCTCTTCCTTCACCTCTCTATCTATCATCTTTTCAATATAAGAATATCTTTCAGTTCATATTAGTAAGTTCCTTCTTTAATTTTTTTTTCAGTAAATTTTCAGATCACTGAGCTTGGAAGCTATGGTTCACTGCTAGAACTAAAACCCTGACTTTGGTTTAAGTCAAGATGAAAAAGAAATAGATAAGAAACGGAAACATAAGTACAAGATCAGAAAAAAAAATCCTATTTCCTGTGCCTATTAAAATACAGGACAGAGATTTTTAAATCGCCATTCTCTCCAATGTTCTAACAATTCTCAGGCCAGCACTTTACAAATACCCCTCCATTTTAAACTTCCTTGTAATCCAGAGAGAGTGCAGAGAACCTGAGCCTCTGAAAGCATACTGGGAGCATAGAAAATCACACAAATAGCACTGCATCCATCAATTAGCACAGCACCTTGTTACCTTTCAGAACCAATACAGAGAGGCACCTGTTTCTATGGGTTATCCATTAATCAGCACAGTGAAATTCAAATATATGTCTCCTGCTCCCAGGGAAAAAGGGTCTGTACCACTGACTTAAAGACTGAACAGAAGTGCCTGACTTCATCCTATGTAATTGGTGCAAAGACACCAGTAGCACACAAACAGTATAGTCTTTTAAATTTAGTGATCAGGTTATTAAACAACAGACCAGAGAAAGATATTTGGATGAGAGTTCCAGCTACAACATCTTGTTATGCATTTAAAATGAGACATTTCTTAGATAAAACACAGTGGTTAAGGTCTGCAGTAATGAACTGTGTCCATTTTAGTTTGTTTTTGCTTATAGAAACTTTATATACTTCCTATTTCTCTACCTCAATCAAAATCCATTTATTTCTACAGGAATGTATTGGCAAAATCAAAGATTTGAACCCAAGTTCAAGAATGTTTCTGGGTACATTTATTTTTGAGCAGAGTAGTACCCCTGAGGATTGTGGGGGTTAAACTCAATATGTAGTAAAATGTGAACACTGACATGTACCTTAGTTACTTCGGAAATCAGATTTCCTGATTTTGATAGAGAAAAGCAAGTATTAGTTGGACCTTATTTCTGTTAGGCTGGCCAATGTAGCACTAAATAGATGCAGTGAAGTGAACTTTCTTCCAACTTGAGTGCCATCAGTGGGACAGAAGCTGTGTCTGGGCAGCCTGTGGAGCCAGGGTGTGCAGCACCACGGGTAACCCAGGAGGCAGAGGGTGATACCATGCATGAAGATGAAGAGGCGGCAAATGATTCACCAGAAGTATTGACAGAGATTTGTTATGTGCTGATGAGCAAAGACTATCTTAAACTTCCAACTCCAACTCCAACTTCCAGTCATATTAAATACATTTGGATGAGGGAAAAGAGTATTTTTTAAATGAATTGAGCATGCTGGAGACTGTTGAGAGAATGTATGGCTAAACTTCACAGAAGACCTATTCCAAAGACTTTTACAGAGCAGTGGTTCAGTTAATGACGCAGAGTATATGAAGGAAAAAATGACACATTATAATGAAACAGTAATGGCCTACCTGCATAATGTGAGAATATCCCTGTGATACAGAATAGATGGAATCAGTCACCTGAATAAATCTCACCTCCACTGCGCTGAGAAAGCACAAAAACAGCAGCTGAGGAGCATGAATGGAATGGGGAAACCAGGGGGAAAAAGTGAATTAAATTAAATTATACAGGAAATAAAGTGGCTGAGGGTTTTTATCTTTCTCCAATAACAGATCAGTGGAGTAGAAAGCTGACCCTTCAGCAATGAGGGTTTCATTTCTGTTTACGAGCTTGTGCTGCTTACAGTGATTCAAAGCCAGAATTCCTACACAGAATTCCCTGTGGAGACCACCAGCATTCCAGTGACTTAGAGAATGCCTGCATAGGATGGAACAACAACGGCTCACCACTTGCACTAAGTGCTGTGCAGTGCTCCAAACACTTGCCAAGGCAGCATACCTCCTTCCCTACACTCTCCAGTGAGGATGGAGATATTTTACATAAAAGGGCCAAAAGACAACTGGTTTTCTTTGGCTTGTATTTCACATAGCCATTATTTTTTTGCCTATTTTTTCCTAAATCTACTGTTTTATCATACAGGAAAATATCTGTAGATTGTTTAATTGATATGTCCTGATGTTTCTTTTCTTCTTGTTATGGCATCATCAAATTCCAGCTTCCCACAACTATAGGCTGTAGCTGAATTAACTGCTCATCATTTACAATTAGTTGCTTAAAAATACTTATCATTGCTCACAGAATTCTCAGACAATTAAGCTGCTTAGTCTTCTTCAGTGCTGGAGTGTTTTCATAATGCATTTTTGTGAAAAATAATCCTGCCTTACATGTTTTCATTTGGGAATAAAATCTTCATAAAATTAAAAAATATTTCTTCCATAACTAGAAATTCTCTTAATTCTATAAATTTCAAGGTACAGTACTGCACATTCTAAGAAAAGTATAAATCTCAAGATTTCATCCTAATAATTTCAATTAATTGCTTCATTTATTTGGGAGAAAAGACAACACTTATTTCCCAAGAAGACATTTTTATAGTCCTAAAATGATTATCAAAGAAACATACAGGCTCAGAAGTGCACTCATTGATAGTCTTCTAGGCAGGGAACCAGACTGAAAGATCTCAGTTCTGTTCTCAGATATCCAGAAAGTATTTTCTGTGATATTGAGCAATGGTTTGTGCCTTTGCATTTCCTCCAGAAGAAAGAAATTCCTATATTTCTTTTTCATATTACATTTTTCCTATACAGTGCTTTCTAGTCTCTGTAATAAAAATAACTCTTCCCCTCACTTTTTGTTGAAACTTCTCTCAATGTCTGAGCAGCAACCTGGTCAATAATAAGAAGAAATATCTAAATCATTCCATGTTTTAATCTTTTGAAGATCCCACCAAAGGACATAAATAAATACTAACTTAAATAATTCATATCATCACTATGATCAGTGCTGTTTACAACAGTAAACTTAAGAACATTTTCTCAAAGTACCTCATTTGCATGAAACAGAATTCTTATCCCTTGAATGGGCGTTTTAAATCCAAGCAAGAATCTGCCATTGTAGCTTTTGTGTAAAACAAAATGCAGTAAAGAGCTAAAAACCCTCTAATTTTAAATGTTTAGCAAGAGTAGAGATATAACCCCCAAATGTGCTTGTGAATTTCATGATAGCTTACAGCTATCAAAACTAGAGACAGTATTTTAACGTAATGAAAACCAGGTTTAAAAGTGAGGGAATATAGCTGATCTATGAATTACATGTTAGTGAATTTCAGAAGCATTGATTAAAATAATCATTTAAAGTAGAAAGATTTCTAAATGAACCCTGTGTAACAGGAAGAATCAGTCTGTATTCCTAAATGAAAAATCCTGCTTCTTTGATAAATCATGATTTTTATAGGTATCGAAAAAGCTACAGGGGAATTGTTTGAACTTTCATTTATTACTTCTTTGAACTTTCATATAATTATTGGCAATATTCCTCAATGTTCAAGAAAATGAATAGGTTAAGAATCTTCGGATGTAACAAAGTTTCCAGGGTTGAAAGCAAAAGCAGGAAAATCTCATCAAATACTGAATGATAAGAGGGGATAATAAGGGTCTGTTTAACACCAATCCCAAATTTAATACTTACCTGAAAACTGTAACTTCTCCTGTCTTTCTCTCAATTTTTAACACTGATAATATTCACCTGCAGAATAATAGCAAGGTTGGTTGCTTGTCCTTTATTTTGAGAAATTGCTTTTGAACATAAATTAATAATTTTAAGAAAGGCCACAATTATGGAATCTCTTAGATTTTCTCTATGGAAGAATCTCTTGATGAAAGCACAGTTAATTATATCTTAGTTTGTCTATACAGGATATTGTTTTTCTTCCCAAAGATGTGTACAAGCAGATGTTATCTTTCTTCAAATACAGAGGAAATATTTCTAGATAATATCTAAACTTTCTTTAAAAGTAATATTTGAAGTAGAGATAATTTTCTTTACCATTTTTTTTTTTCCAGGAAAGACTATGTCCCTCATTTTCCCCTTCTCACCCACACCCTCCAAGAGAAGAGATTTAAAGAACTGAAGGACCTACTTATGTAGAAAGAGTAGATCAGTAAGATAAAAAAGAAAACATTGGAATTTCTGTGAGATATATACTATTCGGTGTAAAGAAAGACACAAGCATTTCACAAAATAAAAATCACAAGGATTATGTTCTTAGCTTTTTTTTTCACCATTAAGTATCTTTCTACAGAGGAACTGGAATGCTATCTATCAGCATGTCACTATTTCAAAGTGCTTTAAAGTCAAGTGCTGCATGCAGCACTTTTCTAACTGACCAAATGCAACTTGTGCCATTATATTAAAGCTCTGTCTGCCTTCTTCTCAGTGGCTCTTGAGATTTGGGGGTTTTTTTTTCACAGAAATCTCATGAGAAACCAAAGATGTCTACAGATGCATGCCTGTATCTTGAGCTGCAACATTAAATGATTCTTTCTGGTTTTTTGTTGTATCAATCCCACGATACCTTCCCAGAGAAGCTGCATTCAATCAGTGTAAGCTGTTTGTAGTGATGTGCCTCCTAGTAACTAAACAGTTTTGTGCTATCTTTGGAAAACCAAGAACAAACCCAAAACTTTACAGTCACAAAAACTCCTGAGTTAAAGATACCAAAACTCTGGAGAGAAAGAACCAGTGGATGAGAAGGAAGACTAGAATTTCTGTGTGGTTTTTTTGAACCAGACTGATGACACAAGCAACTATTGAAGGCTTGTCTTAGGAAAAAAAATCATTCCTGGGAGAAAATTCTACAGTTTCTGTGACACAGCTCCACATATTGTTCTAGCTCAGACCAGAAGTGACTGTTTTGCTAAACTAATCTCCAAATTCTTCCAACAGATTGTTAGGCAAATTTCAGCCTTCTCAGATGAGACAAAACTGGAAGGTGAATTTCAGGAATGCAGACTCTGACTCTGCTCTGTCCTTAAGGCATACAGTCCCTGGGTCAGATAAGAGCTCATCACAAAGTCCCCAAAGTGGGGGAATACTGAGCACCTGAAGTTTCATTGTCTGGATCATTTCCTGTACTTACCAGCCAATCTCCTGCCCACCTTACACCCAAACTACATCTCATAATTTTGGATGTAAGGATGCCATAGAAGATTACTTCAAAAGAATTTCAATCAATTACATTAGCCAGGCAGATTTGCCCATGGTGAAGAATTGCTGGTCATTCCCAGACATCCTCTTAGATCATCAGAGATTTCCTCTGATCATGATACAATTAAGTTTAAAAAATTAATTAAACATGTTAAAATGGTAAAATGTATCAACTGGTTCCTTTATAAGGTATAGAATGTGAAAATTAATATTTGAGGAAATATAAATCCTACATTCAGAAAACCTTAGAAAGAGCTGGAAAATCTGGAGGGAAACTTAAGAGATACAAGAAATTTTACAAATTGATATAGAAAATTAACTTGTTCTAACAAAAAAAATATTCTTCTTCAATATAGAAAACTACTTAGCATTTCTCTAGAAAGCTCTTAAAAGAAAATTCACCAACACTAAAATTCCATAATTAATGAAGACAAGCATAGAGCATAATGACTCTCTTTGGAACGCTGTTATTTTGGTGTCAATGAATTCTATGCAAATAATCTTATCCTTGTACTAAGAGTAGCAGAAAGGAACATATATGAGAGTGTAATCAGACCTCTGGGACATGGCTGCAGGTAAAAAACAGGATAGAAAGAGATCAAAAAAGACAAAGATTCAGTCCAAGGTCAAGTTACCTACCTGAGAGATTTATATATGGCCAAAGTCTCTAAGCACCATTATAGTTGATGAGTATCTTCTAAATGCAGTCAGTGGTGCCTAAAGAGCCCTCAGCTGGTCAGCAGCTGGACATGCCCTGGAAGATGAGCTGGTGGCCCCCTGCCCAGCAGAAGAGGGGCCATGAGGTGGCACTGCTGCAGTACAGCTGTGTGGCACCAGCTCAGCCTTACCAAGAAAAATTTGTTGCAAGGGTGTGAGAAAGTATGTGAACTGCAACTCTGCGAGAAACGTGTAAGGTAACTGCTGAGGCAGTAGAAGCTGTTTTAGAATCAAAGTGGAAAAAATACTGATGTGAAGAAGGATAAATTGCAGGGGGAATAAAAGAGGCAGAGAAAAGACAACCAAGTATTACCAACTAGTCTGTTCCAAGGAGCAAAGCAGACCCACCTCTCCCCACAAGGCTGGTAACTGGCTGACCAGCAATGACCTGCTGGGTGCTGTGGGTAACCAGCATGTTCCTGCTCAGTCTGGTACACCACAAGTCCCAGATACGTTGCCCATGTTAGCACATAGTGGAAAGATGGATAAGGATAAAATTAGAGGAAATGGAGAATTTATATTCACATCCTAACAGAATTTACAACAGCACAAAAATTATAAATTACAGTTGCTGCTCCCTGGATAGAGTTGTCATGCTTGTAATCTATCCCAAGGTGATTCCCCACACCCAGAATCTGCATCCGCAGATGCAAAAAGGGATGGAACAGAGAGTGCAGCAGAGTGCAGGCACCACTGCCAGGCTCTGCTGAAATCCTTGCAGGGAGGGAAATGGTACTTGGCAGCTGAAAAGCCAAACAGCACCTGTCAGCCAGGAGAGAGAAGAGGAGAGAGAGCAGCTCCTGCTGCTGAGCCAACAGCTGTGCTGAAATCCCTCTCCTCAGATGAACTCGGTTCACTGTAACCAAACTGTAATATTAGGACACACCTCCAACCCAAAGGTACTCCCTCCGAGGCACAGCCACTGGATGTTTGCTCTAAATTGGATTGACTATCTTTAAAAGCGAAGCAAGAGAATTTTACACCAATCCTTAACAAAAGTATGTATGCCTAGAGCCACACAAGCTCCAGACAAACACAGAGAAATAGTATAAAAGTAAGTTGAGAATGGAGAAAATTTAGGGAAGANGGTACTTGGCAGCTGAAAAGCCAAACAGCACCTGTCAGCCAGGAGAGAGAAGAGGAGAGAGAGCAGCTCCTGCTGCTGAGCCAACAGCTGTGCTGAAATCCCTCTCCTCAGATGAACTCGGTTCACTGTAACCAAACTGTAATATTAGGACACACCTCCAACCCAAAGGTACTCCCTCCGAGGCACAGCCACTGGATGTTTGCTCTAAATTGGATTGACTATCTTTAAAAGCGAAGCAAGAGAATTTTACACCAATCCTTAACAAAAGTATGTATGCCTAGAGCCACACAAGCTCCAGACAAACACAGAGAAATAGTATAAAAGTAAGTTGAGAATGGAGAAAATTTAGGGAAGACTCCATCGTGGCTGCTAGGATCAGTCAAGGGGTTGAACCTGTCTTCTCCCTTGCAGGGACACCTACAGGGTAAGAACCACACTCGTGTGTGCTGGATGCTTTTATTGGGGATTACAGCTTGTCTGTGTGTTGCTTTAGATACGTTTTTGCAGTCAGATACTGTCAACAACAGTCCTCAAACCTTAGCCCGTCACAATTTTATATTAATAAAGATTGTTGTTCCACACCACAGCTGTTGGTGTGAGTCATTCACAGGTGCTGGCAATCACGGGCAGCAGGGAACACACAGAAATGAAAAGGAAGACCTGCTAAGAAGTCTCCCTTATGTTGTCTCCATATTTCCCCAAACAAGTCAGTCAAGCCACCCCTCGATGCAGCAGGACTGTTCAGTAAAGGGTCTCCCCCAATGACACTGACAGACTGGTCAGGCACAAGGGTCTCCGTTTTCCTGGGATGCTGACAGACAAATCAAACAGTAATGGTCAAGTCCATCTCCCCACATTAAGGGTTGAGAAAACCTCCCTTTTTCACCTGACATAATAAAAAACCACTCAGTATTCCTGTCCGTGTTCTGCTTCAAAAGCAGTTTGAGGCACGGTAAAAGGCATCCAAAGACCAGTAACACAGTGAGAGAGGGTTATCAGCCCAACAGCTCTAAGAGGAACCTAAATGTTCTATGCCCCTGAGTAAAACTGAGTTACCTCAGAATGGTCATCTGCTTTCATTTTAAGATACAGATTTTACAGGGCCTAACCGTGGGATGCCCATGCCCAGAGGGGCAAGATTTGGTTATTGTTAAAGTAAGAGGCACGGCTATGAGTGCCGGGAAGAATGGACTCCACCCCTCTGCCTTGGGGAAGGTGTCTTCTAAACCCACCCACTGGGAAAGGTAAAACTCCACCCTTCCTCTATAAAATCCACCACTCTGCCCCTGTTCGATGTTCTCTGTCTCTGGATTAAGCTGAGCTTGCTCCTGTACTGGTGATGCCCCAATAAATGGATTTTTGAGCTTAAAGAGAGACCCATCTCGTTCTGTCTCATGATGGTCACCAGACCTCCCTGGTCTTGATCTTGCTGCCACGGAACCCCACACCTACCCAGCTGCTAGTTCAGAGGGCAGACTGCATTTGGTTTTTATCATGATAGGACATACTTTCTCCTGACGCCTTCAGCAAAACCTCTCCAACTATCAGCTGCAGACCTGCCTGCTCTGGAAGGGAGCTGTTGTGATTTGACAAAGTAACAACATTATAAAAGAGTAAAACTCTGGTTTCCATCTTCTTATCTTTATCTTCTTCCTCTCTTTCTCCCCGCATGCTCTTTTTCAGTTAAAAATAAACTTTTTCTTAATCACAGCAGATCGATTAAGTTGATTTCTGTGCTGTCCTTTACCCTTTCTCCAGTGAAAAGGAGACCACACTCATTTTGTTCTTATTGTAAACAATAAGATCTACTTTTTTCTTACTTTTCCCTCCTGAAAGCTTTTCTCATTCCCTCAGCTTGTGCATGATAATGCAATATAGCAAAACAGAGCACAACCCAGGAAGTCTTCTCCTCTTTAAGAAACTATTTTGTGCATTTACCATTTCCATTCCAGGCTTAACTAAAGCCTACTAAAGATGCAAAAATAAAATTTCATTTGGAGAGCTACTTTCAGGTTAATGAATACTCTATCCTTACAGGGATGCTTTTTCTGTAAGCATCTACATATGAACCAAGTCTGATGCCACAGAAAGGTAAATTAGAGACAAACTCTGTTTCACTTCCCACTGCCTGCAATAACTTGCTTTAAGTTATTTTAAGGGGTTTTTTTTATTACTTAAGTTTTTTTTATTTAAGTTTTTTTTTAACATCTGCCAGAGGATGGAGTTGTGCCTCCTTCATGGGCTAAGCTTGGTGCATTTACCACAGGCACACATTAACAATCCTTACCACTACCACCATACTATGTTATTTCAGGGTGCCACACCCCTGTTGCCTGTAAAACAACAGGAAAATAGAATGACTTACTGTGATAACATCATCGTTGCATTTAGGCTTTTGTAAACTGTGAAAATTGCGGGTTTCCAAATGTTGAAGTTTTATACGCTTCAAGTGATGCCTGCACTTCCTTTAAAAAAAATAACAAAATTATGTTTTCCATAGTTTTCTATCTCTTGATGTAATTTAAGAGGTGTGTTTTAGACTGATAAAATTGGAACATTGCTAAGTGTGAGCAAACACTTTTCTTCAAAATTATCAAAGATTCATAGCATATCTTCTGGAACTTCTGACATTTTCTTTGTAAGGCAGACTGAGATCAGGAATCAGGAAAGCATTTCTTTGGCTCAGATCTAAGCCAAATAAATACAGAACTTTGTTAATTTTTATTAGGGTTCTATACTGATAGAAAAAATATTCCTGACAGTCAAAGAAATTATATTTTCTTTTAATCTCTCCTACTTAAAAATGGATCAAATTATCATAATAAAACTAAATTATTGATTCATTAACTAAGTTTGGCTCATGAGCAGAGTCTAAGGGCTAAGTAATTCTGAATTGTCATTTATAGAAATGTATTATAAAGTTGCCTCACTTAAGTAGCAAAGAAGAAGATAGATTGTGAGGTTTATAGTACATAACAATATATAACTATATATAACTACATGTAAAATAATTCCTGGCAATACCTCATGTGAAGAATTAGCAGGATCAAGGTTACCTTATTCAATGCCAGCATCTAATTTCATGATTACTGCATTTTCAAACAAACTATAGGTCAATGAAAAAACAGTCAAAAAACCAAGAGTTCCTGAAACTTTTTGAAGTGACTTTACCTCAAAAAAAAATGTAACAGCACACTGTTCAAGTCTGAATACATGTATGAGAAGAATTTGAACAGGTAGTTAACAGCTGTTATTGATTAAATTGTATGCAAAAAATAAACAAGCATAAAAAAATAAAATAAAAAATAAAATTTATCCTTGAAAACCTGAAACCCAGCACACCATGTAATGATAGATGAAATATATCAAGACCTCTGACAAAATCTTATGTGTACTCAACCCATTTTTTTATACAAGGCTAGGAAAGCCGTGAGCTGAATCTCATATGGCTCCTGCCTGAGCTTCTATTCAAAAGGATCTTTAAACATTTGCTTAGCTTCAAATACTTTTATTGAATTCATTATATTTTGTGACTCATGCATGTGCTTAAGAGTCTGAATAAAAATCACTTTAAATATGTGCTGTGTTTGACTAAACTGGACTGTAAATATATCTGGTTCTTCTCCCAGTGGGAAACAGAACCTAGCAAGATTGTTAATTAAGGTCTAAATTAAACTAGTAATCTATGTTTCCTTGTCACTGGAGACATGATTGCTCTCCAGAGGTGATTTTCTTCCTCGGCACAGAGCCGTTCCATCTGGACAAGTTTAGACAGACACATAATTTTGAGATGGCTCCCATTAAGACAGTGCAGAGCCAGGACTGATTCAAACATGCTTCCAGGGTCCAGCAGGAGACTGCCAATACCAGTATGGACAATGTCCCTGCTTGTTGTGTCACTCACACCTCTCCTGCTCCTTCAGCAAGACCAGGAATGTCTTCCATCTGCTTGCATACATGAAGACCAAGCAGTACAATGTCATTGCCCCTCCCAAAAATACATATTCTTAATTGCTTTTTAGCACAGGTTGATTCCCTGAAGTATTTTGAAAAAGAGGACAGCAGGGAGCACTTTGTGACTAGAAAGAAGCTGGAAATAAGAACTTATGGAAGCATTAAAATGCAAAAAGGAATAAATCTTGGGAGTCATCTTCATCCCCATCAGGTTGCCTGCTCAGTCTGCCACTTTTCATGGAACCCAGTCTGAAAAGTAAATTTTCCTCCTATCTGTTTTTCGGGAAACCAAACTGTTCAATCCAGGTGTGGATTACAGTGCTGAGAGACGGCAACCTAAAGGTTATCCCCAGCAGTATCTGAGTGAGATGTGAGTGCTGCACCAATGAAAGGGTTGTGACAGTGCTAGAGCCCAGAACCAGCAGACTGTCTCAGAAAATACTAACTTTTGGCTGAATCCTGAATTAGGTGAATCAAAATGTACCATACACTTCTTCAAACCAGAGAGGCAAATCCTTACATTTCAAGATTAAAAAATCAGGATTTTGTGAGAGCATTTATGTAGAGATTGATGAGAAAAAACAGTGAGAAAGAACAGTCTTCCCTTTACTCAGCACTGCTGATGTCAGACCTGGCACACTGTGTTCAGTTATGTGCTCCCCAGTACAAGAGAGAAATGGACACATTGTCTCCAGTGAAGGGCTGCTAAGGTGGTTGTGCTGGGGCATCTCCCCTGTGAGGAAAGGTTGAGAGAGCTTGGACTGTTCGTTCAGCCTGAAGAAAGCTCAGGGGAGATTTTGTGTCGTGCCGGTGTGAAAGGCAGGCTAGCTCAGCGTCTCTCTCCGGCACCACGGCAGGCGGGGGCCGGGTCAGAACAGCGATCTGAGTCCTGTCCCGACTTTAGAGCTCTTAGCCCTACTGTATGCACGAGTCCGAGATCCAGTGAAGAAGCGGGAGGAGGCTTTTTCTGTTTGCTGTCCACGGGTTTACTCTGAAGGGGAGCAAACTCCGAGAAAAAGCCCCAAACCACGCCAAACTTCATCTTATAAAGGGTTAACACCCAGCGGGGAAAGGTAGTCGGAGGACCAGTCAGGATGTTTAGGTTTTCTAGCAGGTGGGCTTATAAACTTTGCACGAATGGGGTACAGGCAGGTTGGGACATGGGGTAACAGACATAGGGATCTTCTAATGAAATATCGGGGATTAGGGGATTCCACAGAGCGGACAGAGAGACGGCGGTGGAGAGACGGACGAATGACACAGAATTTGCGAGAACATCGGCTTGGAATTGGGGACAGGGAATGGGGAAAGGCTTAGTTGCGGACTGACACCTCAGGGATGGGGTACTCAGAACCTGCTGGAAACCAGGGCCGGGGGCGGCGGGGCTCGGGGGATGTGAAAGGGACAGTTCCGATTGAGCGCGGCGGGAACGGCGAGGCCGGGCCGGGCCCGCGCAGCCCGGCCTGAGGGGAACAGCGGGACAGGCAGGGAAGGAAGGGGGACACAGAAATTTTCAACTTAACAAGCAAAATAAAGATCCACAGCAACAAGATCTCATCAAGGTATGTAAATACTTGGAAGGGGATGCAAAGAAGGCAGAGCCAGGCTCTTCCCAGAGTGCCCAGGGACAAGACCAGAAGCAGTAGGCACAAAATGAAACACAGAAGGTTCTGTCTAAACTTGAGAAAAGTTTTTGCTCTGCGAGGGTGACCAGGCACTACCACAGGCTTCCCAGGGAGGTGATGAGTTCTCCCTCCTTGTAGATATTCAAGAGCCTTCTGGACATGGTCCGGAGCAAGTGGCTCTGCTTGAGCAGAGGCAGGTGAGGCGAGATGGCGCCCAGAGGCCCCGGCGATGTCCAAACCCCTCCGTGTGTGGGGTAAGGAGCTGGCGCCTGCCTGGGGGTCTGAGCAGTGCCCTCCGCTGGAGCGGTACCAGGAAATAAAATGTGTAGTGGCCTGTCTGCCCATCCTGACACCAAGCAATGCACTTTACTTCATTCTGTACAGAACAACTCTGCTCTTCCTACAATAAGGTGGCTTCATCTATTCTATCTTATAGGTCCATGACTTTTATTAAGTCAAAAACTAGCATTACTTGGGCTAGTGCCAAGCAGCAAAACCAAAAATGTGCCAAGGACTGCACTAGTGATTAAAGACTATGAATAATCCCATCCTAATGCTGGGACAATGGCTTAGGCTTGTTCAATTTAATGGTATAGATAATAGCTTTTATATTTATAAAAAAATAAAGGACGGAAAAGGGAGCTTTAATTTCATTGTAATAATATTTAGCATCAACTTCCTTAGCAACACCTTGTCCAGTGCTAAATCTTATAATGATGCCCTTGGTTCGATATCTAACCACTATTTCTTTTGTTAATAAGATCATGTTCTTCTTACTCTGTTTTTGGTGTGAGATGCCTTCAAGAAAATCAAGAAAAAGTTTTAAAAATATATTGTTTTTCAACATTGTCATCAGATTTGCATCTATAAATGCACATAGGGCAGAAATTTCTATACATATATTTTACTTTCATGTATTTTCAAATTTAAGCAATAAAAGGCTGCTTTCTCTTTCTGAAGTCTACTATTAAAAATGAAAATACTATTTAGAAAGCTACAACTATTTTTGCCTGAAATCTCTATACATTTGTATCAATACATATTTTTTAATAGGAAGATGTTTTGTATGTATTTCAATAAGCATGCCTGAAAGCACATTTATAAGCATGACAAAATAAATTATGCACCACTGATTTAAGGAAAATACATGTTATAATTAGGTATGAGCAATATCAGAAATTCTGGGTGAAAAACAGAGATGGAAGGCTTTGTATATTTTTAAGGCAGAGATTTTTAACTCTCAGTTAAATGCACGGTTGCCAAAGGAAAGCAGTCACTTCAACTTTAGTCTGAAAATATATTACAACTCTTTGTTTTCTTTCTGGCTGCACTGGTATCAAATTTAAGGCTCCATGTTCTTACTAAAATTAGTCATAGTTTTGACAAACCAAGTCTCTTGTTTCACGCTGTCAAGCAACAGTAAATTTTCTTCAAATACTCAAATACATGAATAATTGCAACTTCTTAAAATATAATTTTAATATACACAGTTACTGGTTTTGAATATGGACAATGTAAGATACAAAGCTTAAGATAATTCAAAAATAGTTTTACTACTTTTTCAGTTCAGACAGTGTTGTAGAGAAACTGATGCATCATTATTCAAGGAGCCTGTTTTTCTAAGAACTAATGGATGTGAACCTTTTCTCAGATGTAGCAAATTGTCCTTCAAAACAACAATCATTCTAACAGGAAAGGTCATCTTCACTTCAGCTATAGATTAAGTATAATTTCTTTCTTTTTTCTCTCATTACATTCTGGTTAATTTATATGTTGATGTTGAGTAGAGGAGTTATGGTTTGGCGTCTGCATGAACATGAATTTGTCTCTCAAAATACACAGGGTAGTCAGAATTTTTTCTTTTAACAACTACCTACCTGCTAACACTTTACAGCTTTTAACCTTTAACAAGGAAAGAACCTCAAATTAAAATTAATAGCTTCTATCCTACAATTTCTGTTCAACTCCAAGCCTCCATTTATCTTTTCTTCCTCCGCCTTAGTTGTTTCAGTACAGATATTTACTTTACAAGGTGTATAAGATTTCATCCTATTTGTCCAGTCTACATGCCTTTGAAAACAAGGAGCCAGGGTCAAGGTATGAATCACTGAAGGGGAAAGCTGGAATCTCAGCTTTGCCTTGACAGTTTGTGAAATCTGTGTAGGATTCACTGTATTTTATTTTCTGAAGATATAAAGGGAAGAAAAATAACCCCTATTATTTTCTCAAGTGCTTTTAGGACTTAGAAATGTGAGATGGAATGTTAGATTATGATATCCACAAAAAAATATTCTTGATATTTCTGTAATCTCTGTAGATACATAATAAGATGTAGTTTGATATGAACAAATAACAGATCAGAAACACATTATATTATGTGTTTATAACTTAACAAAGCAAGTAATGTTTCATGCTGATAAATACTGAGGACATTTTTTGAATTGGAGTTACCTTTAATTTGGGGTTTTTCCACTAACCAGAAATTTTGAATTTGCTTAGTCATTAATGGAATTAAATTTTTAAAAATATTTCTAGATTTTACTTAGCTGGCGTGCTTTCATTTTGTCATAGACTTTCTGTTAATACTACAGTCTGGTAAACATCATGTTACCTTGTTCACCATTTTGTGTTTATTAGAGATAATTATTTCAAGTGTTCATGTCAAACTCTAGCTTTCTTATTTTTAAAAACATAGGAAAGGGAAGGTAGTATGCCTAAATTATTATTCCCCAGTCTGGACTCTGTGTAGCTCAAACAGTTCTGATTGTCCTAAGTCGTGACATCTGGCCTTTCATCTCTTAAAAAAAGATGGTCTAAGTTTTTGAATTGGGACATGATTCTTCTCTCCAAATTGTAAGAAACCCCAAGAATGCTCCATCCAACATTCATTTATGCTCTTTTCTATTTCAAATGTCTCTTGCTAGATCACCCTGTTTCCTGGAAATTTTCTACTTGTAACTTTCTAGTGTGACTTCAGTAGGAAGAGCCCATTATTTAACTAAAGAAAACAGACACTGGGACAAGGATGTGAGTAGAGATTAAAGCAGCTCAAATTCATCACTATCTCCTCCGTCACCTTCCAGAGTGAGATGAGAAGACATCAAAAATGTTATTTGTCTTTTTCCAGTGTAACCAGTTTCAAGCTTCCTGGCTAGGAGAAAACACTTTTGGTGCAAGGCTGCAAGAAGCTGCAGGAGTCAGGGAAATTGCAGGAAACAGAGCTGCAGAGGAGGTGTACATGTAGAGTCCTTGAAGAAAGATGTTCATCCTCCCCAAACATAGACTGAGTGTGCTATGGATGAAGTTTGAGTGGGAGAATGGAAGGTAACCTAATCGATGGGAAAGTAGAGGAAGCACTGGGAGTTGTACTGTGAGAATTCTCAGGGGACTGTACCACACAGAGGCCACAGTGTGCCAGTGGTCAGGCCCAGGTCAGTTCTGTGAGGGAACAAGGAGCATGGCCACCACTCCAGAGGAGGCTGGATGTCAGCCCATGGCTATGCTGGAGGTCCAGGGAGAAGCAAGTGGGAGGATGACACAGGCAAAAACATGAAAGACACCCAACAATGACATTTGAGGACAATGGCTCTGAAAGAAGTTAAGCTATAGCTGAAGTTTCTCTATTGGAAAGATTCATTAACCTTCATCACAAATTATTCACTTAGCCCTGAATTTAATCAGTAACCTTTTACTACACCATAATATAGCAATAAGAATGTTTAAATTCTGTTTTAAGTCGTGTTCTGATGTGAACCTAAGCAAAGTAGAGTGGATATTTAGGAATATCACTGGGTATTTCAAGATGCATGCTTTTAACAGCTGACACCATTAAAAATATATATCTTTATACTTCCATTTTGAAAAAGGTAAAAGCATCAAAGAAATTATTGATTCCATGTTCATTCAAATGATTTGCTAATAGAATCACACAATACCAGGTTGGAATGGGCCCTCAAGAATTGTCTGGTCCAACCTTTCTTGGTAACAGCATGGTAAAATCTTGGTCTAGGCAAGATGGCCCAGCACCCTATCCAGATAAATCTTCAGTGTGTCCAATATGGGGGAATCTGCCACTCCCCTGGAGCGATTATGACAAGGGCTGATATCACTGTGAAAACTTCTCCCCTAGTGTCCAATCAGAATCTCCCCAGAATTAATTTGTACCCATTACCCCTAATCTTTTCCACGTGACTCCTTCTAAAAAAGAAGTTTCCATCTTCTTTGTAGCCACCTTTTAAATTCTGGAATACGGTGCCAAGGCCTTCTCGAAGTCTCTGCCCTTCAGGGGTGGGCACACCCAGATCTCTCAGCCTTTCCACATACATCAGGCTTCCCAGTCCTTGGATCATCTCTGGACCCTTTCTTGGGACCCTCTGCATTCTGTTCATATCATTTTTGTGTAGGGGGACCAAAACTGAACACAGAGTTCCAGGTGTGGCCTGACAAGCACTGAGTAGAGTGGGATACCTTCACTTCTGCTGGTGATGTCCCTGCTGATGCATCCCTTTGGCTTTCTTTGCTGCAGCAACAAATAAGGTTTTCTGCACTTATTTTCCAAAGTTTGTAAGGTACTAAGATTATGTTTTCAAGACATAAAGCTTCCTCTCTTGCTTATAATCAGATATTTACCTCCTACTCCTCCTCCTTCCAGCTTATAATGGGAAATCATAGACTCTTGTTTCCAAGACCATCAAGGCAATTACATGACAAAACTTGCAGCCAGTAGTAATCATGCTCTTTGTAAAATGTAAAACATTCAACTATATGTAGAAATTGCTTTAATTAAATCTTGTCAAAGGAATAAATTTTCAAAGCACAAACCCCACAGCATGCAAGGAAATACCATCATGCTTTTCTAAACAAAGGCACTTCATGTCAAATTAATTTCTTTCTAAATAGATTAATAACTGTCCCTTCTGTACCTGATTATATATCCCAAACTACACATAGGGAAAATACAAACAGAACCACACATAGGAAGAAACAACAACAAACAAATGCAAACAAAAGCAAACAGACAAAAAACTACGAAAAAAAAGGAAAGAAAATAGAGGGGAGATAAGGCTAACCAACTACTTTCATAAAAATTAATGATTATAAAAACTGAACAAAACTCCCATCGTGCCAAGATGTATATACTATCAAGAGATTAATGAGACATAAAGCCTTTCTTTATGAAATCTGTTTCAGAGCTCGTTGTCATGACACAGGACCATCTAAAAAACAACTAAAAATCTTTATTAAAAACATCAGATTACTTATGTGAATAGAGTTGGAGCCTCAGTTCATTCCCTAATGGACTTGTTAGTCACAATATGTAGAAAATATGTGAAAAATCAGGTGGAATTCTCTCTCATCCAAAAGCACATCTCATACTATTCTAAATTTTAAATAGTTCCTCTTTTTCCAGCAGTAGCTTATTGTGTTTGATTTTATTCATTTGAGATGTGTCAAACCCCAAACCAGAGTGTTTATTATATATATAAATATTTATGTCATGATTCACACAAACTCCCCAATTTCTTTTTTATGCTGTTCTTTTACACTGTACATAGGACAGAAAAAAAAGAAAAAAAATCAAGCCCCAAAGCTGTCCAAGCTAAAGGCAAAGAACTATAGAACATAAGTAGGGTGGAGACCTTCTACATCCCAGGGGCACTATGTAGTTCTCTTCTTTAGGAACATGGCAAAGAAACAGGAAATAAAAATATGTTTCACTTTGGGGAACACAGGAAGTCCCATAGAAGCCTACAGCAGCTATCTAAAGTAGCCCATAAATCCCAGGTAAATTATTGTGTTCTCTGCACAGATTTCTTCCTGTATACAGTCAAGTCCTATTCTTATGATTTTTTACATAGCTAAAACTACAATTAATGAAAAACAGTTGTGTTCTCAGGTGACTAAAAAGAAACATCAGATTTGCGTTAACCTGCACAATCTCAGCTCTTTCCCTTTATATTTCTATTCTTTTCACTGAGTGAGACAGGTATTTTGTTAGGGAAAGAAGACTGGTGAGTGTATATGTAGAGTTTATTACACACTGTATACCCCACAGCTTCTGAACTGAAATTGGGAAAGGGCCAAATAGATATGTCCATTTTCTAATTTTTGACTACTTATCTTTACAGTTTACAAGCCTTCCATCTGTGGCAAGGAGGTTCTTTACTTAGAGAGAGGATGTAGTTCTGGTTCCAGGTATAAGAGAATCCAACCCAGTTTCAAGGAATTTCTTCTGTGATGAAGAACATCATTCCCAGAGAACTCCTGTAAGAGAAGCTGGAGCTGTATATGAGCTTCAGGAACAGATTCAATCTTGTCTTCACTTTGTCCTCTCAGACCTCAGTCCCATGACAACTGTTCTGACAAAGTTCCGGTGCAATAAATTTTGTTACTACTGCTTTTGAAGTGGTCTGTTTCACGCCTATAAATGTTCTTTCTCCACTATTGTTCCATTAAACTAGTAAACCTTTCCTTAAAAAATCAACTGAGGAAGGAAAGGCCAATATCAAAAGGTGCATAATTGAATGAATACAAGGCAATGAAAATATATATGAAAGAAACTAGGGAATAAAGCTTACCAATGTCAGAAGTTAAAAAAATCTCTCAACAAATTTCAGGTTCTAAAAAGGCACCAAAATATAGTCAGGAAATATTAATAACAATGCACAGAAATTTAATGTAAATTATTAAATTAACAATAAGTACATGAAAGTATAAATTTTGCTCTTTTCTGCTCTAAAGCTTCAAAAGAGACTTCAATTTCATTATAAAATTCAGGTTGTCTGCCTTATCTGATGATGGATTGCATTACGTGTGATGAGGTGATGAGCAGTTGTATCATTCACAGACAAGAAAACATCTGATCACCATCTAGAAAAGATTTATCAAGATTTATCTTTATGTTAAGAATATGTAAAGGCATAGAAGACAATCAGGACTGCAAGTTTTCATCCAAGCTGGATCAACATCTTACTTCATTACAGACCCATAGAAAAAATAAACACATATTAAAAACATCCCAGGTTGGTTTTTTTTACGCACACACATACACAAAAATTCAAACACATCCTGCCCCAAAACATCATTTTGTAACTTATATTTAATCCAAATAGGTGTAAAAATAGCTGTTATTCTCCATCTCAGATGCAATGGATGAGAGTAGAATCCTATACGGGAACCAAGGTCTGTAGGCCTGCTGAGGATCAGTATGATGGGCTAAGAAGGATTCACCAGTGAGCAAATAAGCAGTTGTAAAGTATTTGTATAAGCAGTTGTAAAGTTGTAAAGACTTTTTAATAGATAGATCCTGCTTATCCCACAAAATTTGTGTCATATACCTTTTTTTTAAAAAAACCTTCTAGCTGTATTTCTTTCATCCTGTATTCTTCATATTTAATTTCATTTACTCCCTTTGCTAGTGAAATAGCAAGAATATTCTTGGGTCAAAAAAATACTAGGAGAAACATTCACTCTCACTGAAAATAATATTGAACTATTGACATGGTGTGGGAGCAAAGGAGGGCCAGCTCAGCAGGTAAAAGTCTCTGGCACTCACACCAGGCATGGGCCAGCCTTGAGCAGAGCTCTGGACCCAAGTGCTGGCTCAGAGCCACGCTCTGCAAACACCCAAACACCGAGGGCAGGAGCAAGGATGAGAGAGAGGCAGGCCTCTCATGGGATTTCCAAAGAGGTTTATTACATTAAAATCTTTCCCACAACAGAGCCCACATCTCATATCTCATCCACTGATATATGGGGGAGGAGCAAGGGGAGGGGATGAATGAGCCTGTGAGGGAAACTCAGGGGAGGAGAACAAGGAGGGGTTTACAGAGTATAAACCAATAAAGGATTACAATGGGAGGGCAAAGGTTACATAAACCAATGAGGGACTGAATAACAGGGGATGGACAGGGAACATTTGAGAACAAGGGGCAGTTTCCAGAGTGGATTGGCAGCTGGAATAAGAGAGTACACCTGGGATAAACTGTTAACATAAGGGGGGGTGTGTGTGTGTACAACTTTACAATATAGAAAGTAATTAAATCAAATATAGCAACCAAAAAACATGCTGCAACGAACCATGGGTTATTTTCAGCCTACAAGAAGCTGATAAAAAAATACTGTATTAGGGAAGATAGCAGGATATAAGCAATGATCCTAAAATTTTAAGTGCTAAAAAAGTCTGGTAAAAAGTTAACCACCTACTACCTTGTAAGCAACAAATAAGCATTTTTAAAGCCTAGCTTGTTATTCTACTAATGTAAATTATTGGCTTGGATCAGAAAATAGACTCCAGTTAGGAACTGTCACATGGGATTTTACAACCACTTTAATTTTTTTTTCATTATTACTTGCAAAAACAATAGATTAAAAAAGGGATCAAGCATTTTTCAAGAAAGCACATATCCACAGCTATTGCTATCTAGTCTTTTCTATGGAAATAAGGAGTGAAAATTGGCCAATGCTAAGAGAGGTATTCAGTCAATAGTGAAGCCAAGAAATTCATACTCTGCATATCTTCGATTTATGCTTTCCACAGAAAACACAATCCACCAAATTCACAGAGTTAAAACGTTGCAAAAATGGACCTGAAAAACTTATCTAAACTGACAACTTTCAAATGTTTTCTTTTGTTAAAATTATTCAGTGGCAGGAAATCCCCAAAATTCCCAGGAGATTTATTCCAGTATTCCATTATGGTCAGAGTTCAAATATTTTTCCAAATGTGTAAACTGATTTTTTTCTTACTGCATCTCAAACAGACTACTGCTTGTCTTATCCACCCTGATTCTGTAGAAAAGGTCACCTCCCCTTCTTTGCAACAAAACTATGTAACTGTGGGCAGTAATGGTGCCCTCATTCACAGCCTCAGTCATTTCTGGACATATATTGCCTTAACCACCTCCTGTTGGTCTGTATCCTTTCAGAAGAGTCCATTCCTACCCAGAAAAGAACCACACCTGGGAAAGGTTTTTGAGTAACAGACAATGCAGTTTTATCACTTTACAGATCCATATCTGTAGTTAGTTGTCCCCATTAATTTAAAGTACCTTGTGTTGTCTTGAAGAGCATTGTCTTATTTTCATATCATATCTTCAGTCTCTTAAAACCTGTTGAATTCTAAACTGTACTTCAGAATTATTTCATTATCTCCCAGTTTCAAGTAGTCTGAAACAACAATAATTAAAATGGTTAGTAGAAGTACTTAACAATACAAGAACTAGATGTCTCACATTTCCATTAAAAAAATAAAAAATAAAAACCAAACAAAAAAACCCCACTACCATGAAATTCCTCTTTCTGTATATTTGTATAACCCCTTTTTCACCCATGCTATAGTACTTCCCTAAAGAACATCTCAACAGCTTTTCTTGTAAGTAAGACGGGTGAAACAGTGCCAAAAGCTTTATTGAAGCTAAGATGTAGCATATCTACAATTTATTTCTGTAGAAAGGCCTCTTACCTTCCAGAATTATTGAGGAAATTGAAGATAAATGTCAGGTTTATAATCCCCCTTTTCTTTTCTATTTCCTACTTCTTCAAACTTGCACACTGTATTTGTCTGGTTTCAGTCTTCTGGCATTTCATAAACCTTTCAGACATTATCAATGAGAACACTTCTGAAACTACCTCAGACAGTGCTTTACAAATACTCAAATGAAAGAGTTTTCCAAGGGATTAATTATTTTTTTAGGGTCAATATGAGAAATTACACTTTCAGGGAAAAAACACTCCAGCATAAGCTCTCATTCTGTATCTCTACATTCCAGGACAGAAGGGCTTAATGTCCACTTTATGACAGTCAGGCACTGATCATAACAGCATGTCAGGACCATGGTGGCTCATAGAGAGCTCTCCACTTGCAGTTTGGGTTACACAGAAAATGCGATGGAATACAGGAAAAACTCAGGGAAAAAATGTGTTAAACGAAGTGTCACATTCATAAAATCATATATTTTTCTATTCCAAACATGCTGGTAGGGCTGAATAAGAACATTTTAAACCATGATGTGTAATTTTCAACCCTTCATTTTCAGTTCATCTCAATCACAGACTTTTCATAATAAAGCAAATAATTCCATGATCACACAGGTGCCAATTAAACCTGGCTTATCTGGGTTCATGCCTGTTGTTTACTGATTGTACCTTTCCCAAAAACTGAGAATACTTGAAAGGATTGCCCAACATGTGAATTCTCTACTGCCTGTGCTGAAGAGGAGCCCCACAGAAAGGGACCTGGGGGTCCTGGCTGATACAAAGCTGGCCATGAGCCAGCAGTGCCCTGGCAGCCAGGAGGGCCAAGCGTGCCCTGGGGACATCAGGGACAGCATCACCAGCCGGGCAAGGGAGGGGATTGTCCTGCTCTGCTCTGAGCTGGGGTAGTTTTAGGTGCCACAATGTAAAAACTATTAGATTAAACTGTTAGAGAGTGTCCAAAGGAGGCCACGAGGATGGTGAAGGGCCTTGAGGGGAAGCCGTGTGAAGAGAGGCTGAGGTCACTTGGTCTGTTCAGCCTGGAGGAGACTGAGGGGAGACCTCACTGCAGTTACAGCTTCCTGTGAGGGGAACAGGAGGGGCAGGCACTGATCTCTGCTCTGTGGTGAGCAGGGACAGGATCTGAGAGCATGGCCTGAAGCTGTGTTGGGGGAGGTTCAGATTAAATATCAGGAAGAGATTCTTCACCCAAAGGGTGGTTGGGCACTGAACAGGCTCCTGAGGGAAGTGGTCACAGCACCAAGCCTGACAAGAGTTTAAAAAGCATTCAATTGGTGGTCAGGGGTTAGACTTTAATGATCCTTGTGGGTCCCTCAGTATATTCTATGATTCTATGATCAAGAAGTCCGTGCTGCAGCCTCTGCAGCTGACAAGATCCTTTGTGTATTATTCTTTCTCCTGTCCACAGCTTTCACATTATTTTTATGACTTTATAAACTCTTTTCCTGCTGAAAGTCTAAATCAGATCATCTTGCCCTCAATAACTAAAAAAAAAACTCAGAGAGAGTGAATCCTGCAATAAAATATCTTAAGTCAGATGAGACGATGCTACCTTTAGAATATTCTTATAATGGACATGGATAGTTTAATATTTTTCTGAACCATCCTTTGCTTTTCTACCTAAATCACTAAGTATCATTTAATAGGAAAAGTCTTCCTGGCACAAAACTTGAAGACAGCAAAAAAGTAAAAATATTACATCCTGGTAGTGAATTTTCCTTGCCCTAGATTTCACCTTCAGTATCAGGAAACACAGAGAGACAAAGAAAAGGCTTGGACACCTGAGGAACTTGTCAGCTCAAAATCTTCAAACTAAATTCAATCTGCTCCTTCTGTGAGTTAATAACATGAGCTGTGGGAAATACAAGGAACAAGGTTTTGCAGACAAGAGGTAACCCTGGGATGACACAGCAGCGAGTTAGCACAGCAAGACAAGACATTCAGCAGGTTCTTTTAGTGAGTACAAGATTCAGCAGTGCAAGACAGAGGGTTAGATCAGCCTGCAGCTCACAGGATATCATGTGCAGAAGTGTGCACATCAGATTTGTGTTCATAGGAAATAGCATTTCTACTTAATTATTCCAGAAATGGAAACTCAACAGAAATGTATCTGCATAATCAAAACAGGGACTGACCAATTTTTCAACTTTAAAAACAACAACAAAAACCACAGTAAAGTAGTGAAATGCACTACTTTAAATGCACTAAGACTTGTGCTGCCTACAGAAGGAAGTGCTTATGGATTATGACCTTTTTATCAAAACATCTCAATTAAAAGTAAATTATCTTATTCCTTTTAATTGTCCAAATAAATAGTCTTTTTACACTAAGAAAATTTTTCCTGACTTTTACCTCATAAGGGCTTGTATTCACCTAACAGTTCTTTTGTAGAAATTTGGAATGTCAGCTTTACAGTGGAGTCACTACACTGCTCTACTGTCTCCTGCAAATACACCTCATGCCTCTAAGTGCTTTTATGAAATACATTTTTTCTTTAAAAGTGAAGGAAGGTAGTAGACATGATGTGAGAAGATATATGTACTCAAGGAAATAAAAAAATAAGCCTTCATTCTTAAGCCTTGAGGATGAAATGTGAATTTGTTCCCACCCAAATTGGGTGACCACACACAGACTGCCACTAGGAATCATCCCTGAAAACTGCTAAATCATGACCACCAAAGCCAAAAACATACTAGGGATCATGATAATAATTCATCAATGTGATCAGACAGAGTGCTCACCCTGTCCCCTGGTTGTGCTTGGTTTGCTGCTATGGAGCCAGGCAGAGTCTGAAAGGGAGCTACTGCAGATTAACTGGATACTGGGATTGCATAGCTTCTCTTTCTGGGAACTAATTTCTCTTTTAAAGAAGCCTCAGCCAAGGAATGGTGCCAAAATCTGTTTTATGGGAGATAAGTAACACTGCTGAATTTTCTGACACAGAAGCTATTATAAAATTGACTAATGACACAGAATGAAACCTGACTGTTACATTCCAAACTGACAAAGCTTCAAATCAAAATCTATCTCTGACATGTCTTTGTTCTGACTAGGTCTGAAGGCTTTAATAATTTACTCATGTAAAATGGCTTTATTAATATTTAAGCTCAAAGATGGTTAGGCATGTAGAAAATAACATTAAAACCATGGGGTATTTTTTTTCTTTATTTCCCCTTTAGTCATGTTTTACAGCTGTAAATATCAATGGAGATGTATTATATTCTGTATTTATATTCTGCCTGGCATAATGGAGAAAACCTTAGTGACATATTCTACATGCTATATCATACAAACCACTAGGTAGCTAGTTACTCTTAAAATGTGTCTGCTCAAATCCATGTGCAGACAGAGACACAGCATCGATACTTCTTTACCACACACATATTAACTTTCTCTGTATGCACAATCAACAGAAATTCTACAAATTCCATAACATTTGAAATGAGATTTATATATTCCTTAGCTTAATTATAATCTAGGGAAAGATTTTCTTTTTTTCTTCAAGAGGTAATTTAAAATCAGAAACATTCACAAGAGCTAATTAGTGATTCTTTCACTGCTTTCCATTTCTTTGTTCAGACAGACACACAACTCCCAATCACAGGCATTCTTTTTGCACCAGCCTCTGCAGGACTGGCTTTCAATCACTGAGACAGCTAGGCAACAGAGTAGATATTTTGGTTTTTTTCCAATGTCTAATTCAGAAACCAACGTAGCTGTCCTTTTCCCTGAGAGAGTGATGAAGGCAGACTCACTGAGCTTAAATGCACCTGTTAGCTGAACTCGCTCAGGTGGACTAATTGGCAAAGATAACTGTCATACTATGTTAGGAATTCATTATTTCTGCAGACTGGCTGTTAACAGGTTCAAGCTTTTCTTGGGGGAAGAATTGAATGTTTTTTCATAAAATACAAGGAAGGAAGACAAACTCTGGTGATAAAAATATTCTTTTAATGTGCTTAATCCTTAAACTACAATTGAATCATTATTGTTTTTATTATGTAATATCTTAAAATGAAAAGAATGTATTTGGGATTAAATGGGAATCATCCAAATTAGCCATATCTGTTTGAGGAAATAAAAGGCTGAGAGCACAGGCTAAAGAACTGACATGCAATTGTCTTTTGTTTTTGACATTTAGTGAGCTCTGTGTCGCTACATCTGCACGGGCTTCCCCCTGTGCCTGCATATAGTTCAGGGGTTGGCTGAACCCCAACAGACAATTTTTGTGCTGGGGTCTCAGAGAATCCAGCTGGAGGGATATATCTGTGCCATGCCAGCTGGCCTCAGGCCAGAAAGCAGCCCCTCTGTCATTTCATTTATCAGCCTGGCTGTAGCTGTTAGTTTATAGAGGAAAGCACATGAGCAAATGTGATAATGGGGATTCCTCCATGTTTATTACTTGGGACACAGAAAAGGCTTGATGTCCTTGACAGAGGTAAACAAACCTAGAACTGGACCTAAGAGAAGACTCTGGGAAATTAGGACCATCAAGCTATGTACTTTATATGCTGAACCACAGGATACAACTGAATTCTTCCTTTCGGATTGTCACATCCCACCTGCTTTATCTCAAGAGCACTTTGTCTTTCTGTTTACTTCATACTCAGGAAATAGCTGTGAAATTGTACTTAAATCAGTTGAGCATTACTTTGAAAGTTTATTTCCTCATATAGTCTCACAAATCCAAAGAAATTTAATTCCTTACACCACTGGTGAAGGTACAGAGGGGATGAAGTCTTTCTTCTGAGTCACTGAACTAACAGAGGTACAGGGGCAATTTGCTGTATTCTATTAAGATGGCAAGATATTACCATAGCAAACATCCTGTAAAGCTACAAACAACACATATAAATGTAGGACAGCCCATGTACCCATGGGTGAGGGATGAAAGTAATGGTCATAATTGCAAAGGTAGGAACTGGCATTTGAAGGGGAAGGTGCCACACCACACCTGGTCCTGCAGGATTGGTCTCTGGTCCAGCAGTCACCAGGCACATGGAGTTGCCCTGCTGCCACTTGTGGAATGTGCAGACTTTGTGGCAAAGTCTGTAACTATTGAAAGAGGTAAGAGCTCTGCAAAAATTCATTGGAGCTGTATCACCAGCCCAGGACTTAATGACTTGTGAATGACCCCAGCATTTTCTCAGCAGTGTAAAAGCACAGGCAATAAAGAGCAGACATGTCAAGCACCAGTTAAACCAGGAGATTCATTTTCAGATATAAAGGCTTTTATGTCAAGGTCATCAGCTCAAATCCAGCTAATAGTGGGTCGTCCATCTACAGCACTTCTTGTAGGCACTCATGGGAGGTGAGGTTTCCCCAGTTACTACTCAGGAAATGCCTAACACTGGTATTATCAAAGTGAAGCACACTTTGCCATCCTCTTGCAGACCCCCTGAGCTTTAGGGATGACATCATGATGCACACATTTATGCATAAATGGAGACTGTTTTACATGGCTGACATGGGAGATCTTATACATATTCCATTTTTCTTAGAAACAAAATACGTGCAAGCTTATGTAAAGCCCATCCCAGGCATCGGTAACTTGGAAGCTGTTCAAACTGCAATAGCAGAGCTCTGTGATGGAAGTCCACAAGGAAATAGATATGCAAACACAGTGGTGTGTGCACTGTTGTGGAAGATGAGGACTACACAGCCCTAAGCTGCATGTGAAATTCGTCCCAGAATGCAGAAAGGCCCTTTTATTAACCTGCACATTGAAATGTTTAACAATGTCTGAGTCTCTTTTTCTCCAGGCTAAACACCCCCAGCTGCCTCTGCTGCTCCTCACACAAATCCTCTCATCAAAATGTGAAGTTAATTTCATTAAGGTCTCGTTTCATACCAGATAAAGATCAACTCAACAATGGCGTCAACAACTGAAGCTCTCTGAGCTGTAACCATAGAAGTTTGAGCTTTTAGCTACTGAAACCAACACATGGAGCACAGTAAGAGCACAGTTTGATCTGCTCACTTCAAAGTACATATAGGATGGTCAAATAAATATATGTGGGAAATGGATTTTCTAATGAGTTTTGGACTACCACTTGTAAAGTTTCACTTGTAGAAGCATATATTCAGTCATTCCTTGAGAAAAAAGGTAGTGAAACAAAGTGTGCTGACTCTAAAACGTCCCCTTAAGAATTAGATTATCCAAGCCTGCTTATTGAGACATCTTTTGTGATTATGATTTCTGCTGACAGTTTTAAATTGGAGGGTGTAGTTGACTGAAATAAGCTAATTCAATTTATAAATGCAGACTGCAGGAAAGAAATAGCTTCTTTCAGGTCCAAAATTAATTTTATTTTACCTTAATTAGGAGAATATGTAAAGCAATTGTGGGGAAACACCTTCTAATTTACAGTAAAATTGTAAAAACAAGTAGATTTTAACAGTCTTTACAACAAGAAATAAGACAGTTTGAGACTACTATTCTTTATTCAATACATATGCTTCTGTATTTATCATGCAAATTCTCTGGAATTAGATTAGAAAGCTCAGTTCATTTTCAACTGCTTAAGCAGCATAAAAAAAGCTAAACTAAGGTCAATGCATATGACATGGGCATGAATTATTTTTTTACACTTTAATATTAATATTTAGGGAAATATTAATCCTCATGGCAAGATCCATGGTGGATTATATCTCAGCAAGTAGCAAAAATCTTGCACAGGAAAGAAACATTAAATCCTCTTAAATACTAAATATAATAGTAAATGACACAGTTTATGAGATGATCCCCTGCTTCACTGACAAAAGAACCTTTGAAAGGAGAGAACATGAGCATTCAGAGTTAACAAATCAGATTGTACATGCAGAATATGCAGAAGATTTATATTCTCTGTGATGGGAAGAAGGACATATTTCATATATACCAACTTGCAAATTATACCCAGCCCTTGGCATAACTGTGGTAATAGATTCAACCTCCATCAACAGATCTGTGACCAGAAGGAGATCTACATATACTAATAGAAATAATGCAGATGCTAGCTAGAAACAGCAATTTATGTCCTAGAAGCAACATTAAATTAGAGGGTATGTTTATCATGACACCCAGTCTGGAGTTCTGCATCCACCTCTGGGGTTCCCAGCACAGGAAGGACATGGACCTGTCAGAGAAAGTCCAGAGGAGGCCACCAAGATGATCAGAGGGATGGAGCATCTCTGCTTTGAGGAAACACTGAGAGAATTAGATTTTTTCAGCCTGGAGAAGGTTTCAGAGTGACCTTCCAGTATGTGAAGGTAGCCTACAAAATGGTAGAGAGACTCTTTACAAGAGCCTGTAGTCACAGGACAAGGGGGAATGGCTTCAAACTGAAATAGAGTAGGTTTAGATTAGCTATTAGGAAGAAAGTCTTTACTGTGAGGGTGGTGAGGCATTAGAATAGGTTGCCCAAATACGTTATAGATTCCCCATCCCTAGAAGTGTTCAAAGCCAGGCTGGATGGGGCTTTGAGAAACCTGGTCTAGTGGAAGCTGTCCCTGTCCAGGGCAGGGGAGTTGGAACTAGGTCATATTTAAGGTCCCTTCCAAACCAAGCCATTCTATGATTCTATGACATCATACTTTCAACAGCTTTCCTATTTCACTGTAACCTATATAGAGAACTAATACTAAACTGGGCTTAATTCCTTAAAGTCATAGGGCTTTAGTAACAGATTTTTTTTTCATTTCAGCTCAAATAGTATCACAAATACAAAAATGAAATCAATGTGAATATGTTGAGTGTACCTCCATCCCAGGAAGAAGACAGCTATTCCCTTCTATCGGCCTGGTGTAGGCATTACATAGCATTAAATAGTAAAAGAGATATCCCAAAATATATAACAATATAAATAAAATAATATGATGCAATATTAGGTCTTTGAAGAGCATTAAGAAATGGCAGTGAACCTGAAATTGCCATAGTGAGGCACCATGACTTCAAAACATGCTGCATGGAAACTTGGAGCCTTGCCCTTCCTCCACCGAGCTGAGACACATTTATTGGTTTGGTTCACTTTGCCTTGATGCTGCTGGAATTGAGGAGCAGTCAAGGTGAGATTCACAAGGAAAATGAAATAAATATAAAAGTCTGCACTATATAAAAATATTAATCTCTGTCTACAAGAGTTCATACTGGAAACCACACTTTGTGCTGGTGTTACCAATGGCTTTGGGACCTCCTTTCAAGTTTGAAGCAGGAGCTTGGGACTTGGTTATGGCAGTTTGGGGCTGGAGACAAACTGGAAGTCTGTGCCAAGGACAGGATAAACCACACCTTTGCTGTTATTCTGACTTTGTCCACAGCAGATTTTTTTCATTAAAAATCACTTTTTTCATTCAAGGCTACAGCAAGTATGAATGCCATGCCTTTGTGTGCATACAACTCTCTGAGGAAGGAAATAGCTGGCTCCTGAAATTCATACTTTTCCCAATCACATAGAAACAAAGGTGGCAATTTTTTTTCTTAAATAAAAAGACAAACAATGACAATAGCTACTAAAAATTACTATAGGAAGAAGATAATAATGAGAAGAAAGTATTCCTATTATCATAGCATTTCATAGGAGAAATAGCAATCTCAGAAGTAATACAGATCAAAAATCATGTTATTTGTCTGTCATTATTAAAAAGAAATGCAAGTTTTACAGCATTTCCCCACAGCCAGAGGTTATTAGAAGGTTGCTAAATTATAAAAACCCTCTGGAATTCCCACCACCTCCCTCTACCTTAATGAAAACATATACCACAACTTCCAGGGCAAGGGGTAAGGTTGCACTTCCTCCCCCAGGGACTCTGTGAGGGAAGCAGAGGATCAGAAGCTAATTTTGAACATTCTAGGACTTTGAAATGCCAATATATGCTCTTCTGAATATATATTTCAAAAATGCACTAGGAGCCACTTAAACCACAATAAAAGCAGGGCCAAAGCCAGGCAGCAGCAACACCTGAATGAAGCTAGAATGTGACATACAGAGCCCTGAGAAACAAGCATCCAGAGCTGAGACATATTGTGGGAAGTTGACTCTTGGCTTGGGAGAGGAGGAAGAGCAGCTTGTCGGGTGTCTGCAGCATCTCTCTGTAATTATGGTCCTTGCTTGCACTGTTTGGTGCTCATATTTTTTCATGCACAATGCAGTCTAGGGGAGTTGCAGGAGTGCATATATTTGTCATCATGACTGCTGAACACAATTAAGTGTGTCAGTGTCCATTATATTGTCACCTTCAGGCAGGTTCAGGTCAAATAACACACTCATTTCACATTTTTGTGTAGGAAGACAAAAGTGTACTCTGAGACCACCAAAAATAAGGAGCTTTCATTATCAAACTCTTTAGGCAGCCATCAGTCATTTGTTTTGCCCTACACTGACATTACATCAAAAAAACCCAAAACAAAGAAAAAAAAACCCTAAAAACCCCATACCAACCACATACTTGGGAAGGTGCATGAACTGGCAGTCATAGATTGTTGCCAGCCCCAAGATCACAGCCACCCTTCTCCTCAGTCAGAGAAACAGTGATGTATAGACAAGAGGCAAAACAGATTCAGCCATCTGGGGGCATTTGGCAACATTGTTCTGGAGCATGCTTTTACAGTAATTGCAGACTTCTTGTTTAGTAATCATCTTCCCTATTTTATTTGTTTTGTATCCTTCCTTTTAAAATTAAAGTCAGAAATAAACATCAAATTTACTTCTGAAACAGGTAAACTTATGGAAAAGTTTCCAGGGTCCATTATTTATTAACATATCCCCACATTATCAGTGAGTTTAGTTTTATTCTTTGATATTTTTTAAATCAAAAAAGACAAAAAAACATTGCAATGGACACAGGAGACAAGAGGATAACCACTATTCTGCCATGACAGGGACTCCTTCAGAATTGTATCTTTATAATATGTGTATGTAAGCTATTATAAAGAACTGTTTTAATGCCTGATTACCAAGTACAATGCAGTTTTCAGTTTGCACAAGCTGTCATGGAATGATGCCATTATTTGCAATTTAAATTTTTTACTCACAGAGTGTTCAACATGAAATATTTAAGATTCCTGGTAAGTTAACATTTTGAGAAAACACCTCTTATGTTTTTTCATTTTTTTGTAAATATTCCTGTATTTTTTACAATTTGAGAAATTTAAGGTTTCTGCCTTTTCTTCTCCAGCTGATTCAGCTCTGAGGATCAGCCTTTGCTACAGTTACCAGGGAAGGTGGAACCCACTTGATTCTACACCAGCACAAAACTTCCCAGGAAGTAAATGCAGTACTTTCAGGCAGTAAATGCTCCAAAAAATGAAAACACACAACAGTATTATGACTTTGTTCTTAAAAGATCAAAATTCAATTTAGGCAACTAAGTAAGGGGAGACCACAATTATAACTCTTAATTTTTGTATATTCCTGGACTATTGGTATTGATATGATATGCTAAGCTTCCTAATATCTGTAGCACAGGCAAGTTTGTAGGAATATAGAATTTGAGTATTTTATTTTTATTTTTTAAAAGATGGAGATAAAATCAAATATTTAGTACGATTCTAAATATTATGTCCTCTTAAGAATCAAAGAACTCACTACTGCCTGTAGAGTCCTTAAAAACAGTGTTTCCAGAAATGTGCAGATTACCTATTAACAGAAATTATTGAATACTTATTTGCAAATAAATTGGAATTAACTGAAAATCAGAATTAATTTGCTACAGTATTAAATATTTTTTCAAGTCTATCCTAATCAAAAGTTTAAAGATGAAATGTAAATTACTACAATAAAAATACTGATTGTACAGTATTTTTCATCCACAGTTCTAAAAGTATTTGAAAAGATGCTTTTTAACAGCTTCAATTTATCAAGCAACTTACTAGAACCAAGTCCTTGAATTTTATTCGAGTCTAAATAATGCCTACACAGATATGCTATCATTATTTGAGAGATATATATATATATATAGTGTTTATTATTGATCCACAAAATTGAATACAGTCATTTTACCAGGGAGCCCATAGTACTGTTATTAATTATACAAAACAAAACAGTATTAGACAAGCCAAGGGGAGGCAAACACCAACTGCTTTTCCCTTCAAACTCTCATCTCCTCTGATACTGCATTTTAAACACAAGCTCCCCTTTCATTTTTTAAATAATGCCAAATAAAATTTCTTTAGCATGAAAAGACTTTGCTTGAATTCAAATACAATCATAATAGTCACACTAACTGGTTTTACTGAAGTGCTTTTCATCAGAAAAGGGACATTTTGCTTTATTTTCAGGAGGCTGATACAGATTTGGTTAAGCACATATGAAACAGATCATAGAATTTCCTTCTTGCCACAGAATGAACTTCCAAAAGCAGAAATCTCATGTTTTCTTATTCTTCTTTAATGCTTTTGAGGTTTTTAAAAGCATAAATCTAATTTTGGAGTTACCATGAAGATGTTCCTCACCTCAGAAATGAACAAATTGTTGACATGAGTAACAAGGATCCATCACAAAATTAGTTAGTTAAAACACAGACCAAGATCCATTACCTGTTCTGCCAGGTCTCTCTTGTCACTGCCAGTGCTCAGTCACCCTCACCGAGGAAAGTGACCTGGCCTGTCCTGTGTTTCAGTTTGTGTCTCTTGGCTCCTGTTCTGCCTGTTCTGAAAATAATCTTGTTCTTGTTTGGACTGCTTCTTCAGGTGTGTATACACCTTCACTGCTCCCTCTCCACTATGTCCTTATCTCCCTGGTGCTGGAGAGCCTGAAACTGGGCACAGAGCTTTGGGTGTTGCCACATCAGTTCTGAGTCCCCTCCCTCACGGCACCAGCAGCGCTCCCAAGGACAGCCAGGGGACAGTTTGCTGCCTTTGGGGCTGGCTCATTTTCCATCTGGGATCCACAAAGACTCCAAAGTCCTTTGCTACAAAGTTGCTTTGCAGATGGTCACCTTTCCTGCCTGCCTGCACACCTGCCGTGCCAACAATTCCCAGTTCTCATGTCTAGGATTTTCTACTTAAAGAGAAAAGCGGGGGATTGTGGGAATCAGGGACACAGGGAATATTTCTCTGCCTGTCCTGAAAGCTCCTGACCCCCAGGAAAACACTGGTGTCCCGGTTTTTGAGACAGGTATCTGTCAAGGAAGGCAGGAAAAAAAAAATGTAAGCCCCCAACATTTCCCTCCGAATTATTATATCTCGAAAACACGGAGCTCT
>VWYI01027990.1:44741-119280 GCA_013399455.1 Anthoscopus minutus
ACTGGCCACAGTGCAGGCATTGTGTGAGCAGACAAATAATTAGTTATTGGTAGTAAAGTAATAACAATAGACATTTTAAGAACACAGTGTCAAGTAATTGGTTTGCTTATCTTCTATAAATTCAGACATTTTGAGCTTCTCAGCACTCTTGTTGGGATGTTTTTCAAGAGTGCAGAGCCTGTGCCATCCTAGGCTCGAAACAGATGATAAGAGACAATAAACAACCTTTGAAGACTGAAAGCAAGGCCCCTCTGCTTCGTTTGTGGGTGTGACACAATTTATCAGGGGATGCTCAGTTCCTGCAACCCACAATGGCAGGGGAGAACCCCGCAGGGGATTATCTGTACATGGTGTCTTTTGAATTTTGCAGACAGGCATTTAAACTCTTTGGAAAGGCAAAACAGAGAAAATGACAACACAACTCTGAAGCAAACTGTAAATCCAAAATAATTCAAGAGGCAAAGGTAGTTAATGACACAAAATTGACTACTTCAGATAAAACTCGCCTCTTATTCCTGGTAATGTTTACTGATATAACAATGAGGATTACCCCCAACTCAGTTTTACTCTAAAGATATTTACCCAACCTAAATCATTGTTGACACCTGACACAAGGGCTGGACCAGGGGATGTGTGGGAGGCTCTGCTGTTGAGGCAGACAGGTCGGATGCTGTGCTGCCAGCCAGCTCATGCTGCAGCCAGCTGGGGTTCAGCCTCTTCAGGCCTGTGAGCCTTCCTCTCACAGAAACCCAGCAGCACTTTTAATTCCTTTAGAAGGCTTGACATTACCTACAAGATTCACACACTCAATGCCACAAAAAAACAGTTTTCTGAATAGTTTCCTTCTCTTTCTTTCGAAAAAGTCTTTTGTGTCTTGCTTGTGTGCTCTTCCCTCCAAGGCTCCTGCTCTGCTGGACAGTCATGCATACACAAACTAGATGAGTTTTAAAAGTTTTACCCAACATATTTGCCATTATTACAGCTCTCTACTGTTTACAACACAGCTTTTTTAACAGAAATAGACACCACTGTTATAAACCAGACATGCAGACCAAAGTGGTCACACCTTCTCTCTCCCAGACAGACTCCAGGGTAGAGCTGCTAGCCCCCTGCCTCTGCTCCTGCCTCGGGAGCAGCGGAAAGGCAGCATTCCTCCTCTGTCAGGTGTCAGAGCAGGGGAATCATTTTGTCTCTCCTTGCAATTACATCGTTGTTCTCATTTCTCTTGTCTACTTAACCTCTGGAGCAATGATTGCTTTTGTGACACACTGTGTCTGGACCTCAAGTATAGGAAATGGAAGGAGCCATTGGGACTTTCAATATTCCTCCCTTTTCAATTTCTCAGGGTTGGCTTACGATGCTTACAACAACTTTCCTGTTACAGGTAGGATTTTTTTCCAGGACTGCAGAATCACAGCTATGAAGAATAGAATAGGATTCAGAATTAAGGGATAGTGAAACCTTTTCTAAATAGCTCTCTCATTTGGGGGCTCCATGGCCAGCCAAAATGGCTTTAATCTGATAATATACAATTGCTGCAGTATTAAAGTAAAGGGATATTTCTATTAAATATTAATTAAGGCATTTCTTTAAGTTATGGTGGTAATAATCTTTTTCAATATCTTAGCTCATGTCTTGAAGTAAGCCTTATATTCTTGGCGTCTCTCAGTTATAAAACTGTAATAACACATCCCAATTTTAGTGAGCAGTGAAATTTCTAAATGGAAACAATTATGTAAATAAATTGCACAAGCATAGGTAATATAATCTGAAAGCACAATGAGGCTTTTTTTAGCTGATAAAATCATAGGAAGTGGACAAAATAATTCAAAAAGTAGCCTTGAAAACTGTCCATATAAATTAATATAGAAGAGATACTGAAGAATGAACACATTCTAACTGACTTTATGTCTGACTAACAGTACCTGGTAAGGTAGAATGGTATCTGTGTGCCTTAATCTACATCTATGTGCAGAAGGGCACTGAATCTAAGATGAGAATAAATTAGGTAAGTTCTAAAGGAAAGAATTTTGGAGATCAGCTCACCTGACAAGATGTTACTCCATGCATTTACTGAATAAACTTTTATATGAGTTTTACTCAAGGTAGGTCATCTGAGAGAAAATACTACTAGGAAAAAAAATCTCTGACTAAGCCAAAGCCTTTGAGGCATTGATGGTTCTACACTTACCTGTAAAAGTAAAACCTTTCCAGTCCTCCATTTGCTCCACTTAGGAGAGTGTTATCCCCAAATATCAAAACACCTCATAGGCTTCTTTTGCAGAACTTTCATCTGCCTAAGCTTCTAACTGTAAGACAGCTATGAATCAGATCTAAGTTCTCATTAATTTTATTGTATTTGCACAGAATTAAATGACTAATTCACTGACTCAGCAATGTTAGATGAAAATTACCTTCTTATCCTACTCTCTACTATCTTTATCCAGCACCCAAAGATCAAGCTTACCTTTTCCACTAGGTCAGAAAAACTAAGAACACTTCATCTAGCGAAAAACTAGACATTTTATGTGAAAAATATGTTATTAAAAACTAAAAAAAATTAAAGCGTTCCAAATATATTTCATATTTATAATAACAATAGCAAATATATATTCTAACTAGGAGGAAAAAACACTGTTGCCTTACTTGACTTCATTGAATGAAACACCTTAGCCCTGGAAACAAGAACTTCCAGCCAAATAATTCTTTGTTCAACTTATTCATGGACGACTGAATTTGTCTAACACTCGCTTTGTCTCCTTTCAGGCTGCTGTTCTAAGACACTTGTGGCTGTCCCAGATAGTTGCTGGCTGACAGAATTAGTGCCCTCAAGGAAAGATGAACAATTCCAATTTTACAACCATTTTTGGCTGAAGCACCAGACCAGGGTACTGCCATTTTTCATAAACAAGACCTTTAGTTTTAAATCATTCACATAACCGATGGCTGAGCTCCAGGATTTTCTTTTCTTCACCTACTCTGGTTTGTGAGAAAGAATGGATCACCAAGAGGATCCTCTGGAAACATCCCTAAAGTCATGTAATTAGTTCCAGCATAGGATTTTTTTTTTCCTACTACAGATGGCAACTTGAGCTTACAAAGGTCCCTTGCCTCATTTCATTTGCACTGCACTTAAGACAAATGTTGAATACAAGAGTAAAACAGGTCCTTGCTGCATACTTTACCACTAGGTTCTCTTTATAGGGAACAGACTTTCACTTCTTGCTCTTTCAAGAGAATCATTACTTATATATGTCTGTGCCTGGTCCTCTTCACAAAAATACCAGGGATAGTTTTGAGGCAGACTCAACAGTAACTTGGAATGGTGTCAGATGCCCGGGGGATTTCGTTATCATGCATGTATTGGGCATTCAAAACATAAACAGTGCAAAATTTTCTATCTCATTCATGGTAAAGTCGTGCTGACCTTTTACTAAAAAGCAGTGTGCTTAGTGGCTATTAAATCTGTTTTAAGTCTTGAGTCACTGATAAAGTCACTGTGTCTTATCATTTTAATGGGCCATCTCCCACCCTGATTGTACTGAGGGGCAGTCCCACTCTGCTCCTTCTGACTTTGTCTATCAGCCACACACACTTGCTGCTGTCACTAGTAAATATTAATAAGAAGTAAATGGTACATGATTAGCGAACATCTCCAACTGAAACTTTTTTCTTCCTGCAAAAGAATCCTTGGGGCTGACATCCCTTCTCTGTCATCATGGTACAGACACCAGCAGACAATGAATTTGTGCATAAACCAGTGGAACTGACCTTTAGGCTCTGTGGAACCTCCTGCAACAGCCACACAAGGGTAGTTAATAAGAAGTCCCTGCAAGCCTATGTTATGTGGTAGGATTGAAAGGGAGTTTGAGGCAGCACAGGCTCATTTACATGTATCTTATGCTTCATTTTAAAAGAAGTCAAATTCTCTTAAACCTTTCTGAACCGGTAATTCTAAACTGTTGACAACAAAAGTAATTGCTATATGTAGATTAACCCAAACTGTTTGTAAAATTCAACTCCATTTCCAGCTCTATTTTCCACAATGTAAGCATTCCACCAAATCTACCTTTCATTGCACAGATGGTCTCTCAAGAAAACCACCACAACAAGAACTATTCATTGTTAATATCTTTCTGGTGCCAAGACACACAGAAGGTTTATATGCCACTATGGAAAGGTAAGACTGAAGTAAAACTGTTCCTCAGGTAATAAAACCATCTTTTATTTAATCTGTTTTATAAGGGTAGCTACCCGGGATCTCACTAGGTATTCAATGGACACTATAAAGGAACTTCCTTTCCAGAAGCATCAGCACTTCTAACTAGTTTGTTAAACCAAACACGTTTCTCATGACCATTCTTGACTTCCCTAACAACCTGTCCAAATTCATGTCAATCTCAGCCACAGCAGTCTGATGAGAAACATGGCTGCTAGCTCTGTATTCAGAGAGCTGAGCCAGGTTATTCCCTGTATGGGGCATAGCCCTGTGCTTGGGGACAGCCAGGCTCTAGTCTCAGCTCTTAAAAGCTCTGGTTTTAAACATAATCCTGTCAAGACAGCACATACTTTTATAAATCTAATCCTCATCCATGTCTGGAATCAAGTGTCACCTGCTCAATGCAGCACTATTATCTATTGGGACAGGTAACTTGGCCCAGTAAGTGTGAAAAGATTTTGTGAATACAAATGAACTTTTGTTCCAATCAAGAGTGAGGAGAGGTTTAAAAGAGTGCTAAGTCAAGGAAATCTCTTGTTTCTGCCAGGACAGAATCCATGAGCATGGATGTTCACTATGCAGCAATTCTCTTCGTTAATTTTGGCAGCCCCACTGGAAGTTTTTGGAAGTGCTTTAGAATCAAAGAAGCACAAAGCCAAACTACCCATAGTGCTGAGGCATCAGGCAGAAGGAAGACAAAGGATGGAGTGTCATGTCAAGGTGACAGACAGCTGTGGCCAGCTGCAGTTACTTCCTCCTCACTCCCAGCTGTGCAGGCATTGCTGGCAGCCTCTTGGCTACCTCAGATGCTACCCAGCATCTCCTTTCTATTTCACAAAACCAATTAAACCAGTTAACTTGTAATTGCTTTTGTTCCTCGCACATCATGCATATGGCAACTATTCCATAGTGCTCAGCAAGTCCTTGGGGATTTCTTTATTGGTTTCAGTGAGATTGGCTGCTCTGTCTTGGTCTGCCTGCAACAAGACTCATCAGCACGTTGGCCAGGTGATGTCTCCTTACTGTGTGAAGAGTGCACACTGGATACAGAGCATCATTCTCCCCTTGGCAAGTGAGTGATCCTCTGTGCACACAGCAGGGCCCACTTACAGCACCATAATAAACAAACAAACAAACAAGCATACATACAAACAAGTAAACAAACATCAAGAGAACTTTTGTAGCCTGTGCAAATCCAGAGTGCAGGAACAAGACATGGTTGCATCAGACAGTCACAAATATCACAGAAGATGCCAGTGGCCTTTCTTAGCTGCTCTCATCTTTAACAAAATCTGTTCTCATCTCATGTCAGAATCCAAATCTTTCTTGTGATATTTTTTTTACTATACACATTTAAGAAAAAAAAAATCAGTAGAAATGTGTTCACATAAAGTAGAAGTTTGAGGGTTTCAGACCCTATCTTGTCAGCTTAAAACTATTATTTCTCTCATTCCCACTAGATGATCTGAATTCTGCAAGTGCCATAGATAGGATCCTTTTTTATTCATCAAGAAAAATTCAGCAGCAAGAAGCCAAATGCTGAACTGTGACTTCTATGCCACAAAAATTCTATCTGCTACCAGGAAGAGGTAGTGAGTCACAAACAGCACACTGAAATTGCAGGGGGCAGCCGGGTCAAGGTAGTGTTTGTGGATGCTTAATCCACACTCACTTTCTGTCTGCTGTGACTCGTTCCAACCAGGCAGACAAGGAAAAAAAAAAAAAGAATAGAAAATTAAATGGCATTCCCACCCTCCTTACCTTCATAATATAAACTACTATTTATGGATTTTGTGGCTGCAAAAAGGGATATTCAGTACAGGTACCATTTATTTTTCTTGCAAGTACTTAACTTTTGAATCCTGTATTTATCATAGTGAGTGGTCTTGTACAGATAGATAACCCATTGTACTCCACATAGGAATATATACATAAATCACCACTTTCCACAATTAGCACGTTCATTTTGGCCTGAAAAATGTTCCAAATCATTAAATAAATGGTTTTCAATATATTCCAGCTATATTGTTCAGAGTGTACTGGGGCTGAAATAGAGCAATACATTAAAACCTGCAGAACTTGTCCTTCATAAAGCAAGAGTTAGAATTAATTTTAGATTAATTAATTACTTGTCCAGATCTTGTGTCCACTCTACTGGGCAATCCTTAAAAAAAACCGTAAGATTTGTAGTGAGAAAGTTTTAGTGAATGCAAGCAGATATTTTTTAGCCCAAATCAGACTGCACCTTTCTGAAAACAAAATTAATTTCAGTGATTAAATAATGACTCAAAAAGCAGATAGCTCAATTTATTTAGAACAGCACAGAGCTCTGACTTTTCTGAGTGAACTGAAGTTCACAAAATAGCAATGCAGACCTGGGAAACACAAGATCCAGTCTTAAAATTCAATCTTTTCCTGCTCTACCTGTGATCACTCTTCCTGGGGTCCTGGACAGCAGCCCCTGTTGGCTGCAGAGCTCTGGGCCTTGTTGTGCTCATGTCCTCAGCCCTGGCTGCAGCACCCTTCAGAACTTAGAGGGGGCTGATAAGAAAGGTAGGGACAGACTTTATTTTAATAGAGTATGCAATGACAGACAAAGGGTATTGGTTTTATACTGAATGAGGGTAGGTATAGATCACATAAAAGAAATATGCTTTTTACACTGAGGGGGTGAGACACTGGCACATGTTGTCCAGAGAGATGATGGGTGCCCCATCCCTGCAAGTATTCAAGGTCAGGCTGGGCAGGGCTCTGAGTGACCTGACTTACTTGAAAATGTCCTTGCTTTCTGCAGAAGGCTTGGACTAGGTGACATTCTAAAGTTCCTTCCAACCCAAACTATTCAATGATTCTACCAACCTGACCCATATGTTCAGGACAAACATAAAACCTACTGAGACATTCAGCTGTGCAGGGGAACCTCCTCACCAGGGTTGTGGAGGGCAGTGCATGTCTCTCAGCACTCCAGAAACTGTGACTTGTGCTCACTGATCACCAATTCTGTAGTAGCTGTGTATATATGCACATATACAAAACACAGAATAGAGACTTCCAATCAATTAAATATCTGCTGCATAACTAAGAACCATAAAACTCCTATATTGCCCATATTCTGTAGACTGTTTTCAAGATTTTACCTCCCCTCCTCTAAAAGGTTCATAGGATATCTTCATTGACACTTGTTCAGAAGACAGACATACACAAGAATTCACTTGAAAAGGCATGACTACAAAGCAGTCTGGGGTGGGAAATACACCCCTAAACTCAGAAGACCCCTCAGTTGTTCTGTGCTTGAAGTGCTGAATCTTTTTACAGGTCACCAGGCCACATGAGAGGAGAATCCAGCTTCACATGCATATCCCAGGCTGGAGTCAGAAGTGCCTTTTTTTTCCTATTAGCTTAGTGAAAACTAAAAAAGAAGATAGGAATCTTCATATCATTATTCCAACATGTAGAGAAAAGCAAACTGGAAAATACCAACAATTTCACTAATTCTTCCCTTCACATTAGGAATGCAAGTAATTGATCCTTCAGTTTCCCCACAGTTTTTGTTTTTCAGACTACACTGAATATAATTTCTTCATGTAAAATACAAAATAAATTGATCTATTTAACAATTTAGAAGAAAAAAAATCTACAAATTCACAAATATATCTAAAATCAGGACACTGAATTTCTGGTCTATTTCAAATAATTATGTGGAGCTAAGCGTAAGGGAAATTCTAAAGGAAAAAAATCCCAAACAAAATTCAATAAAGTTGTTTGATGACATCACACTTGAATAATTCTTACCATTTAATGTTGATATAAAAGCAGCCAAAATAATTCTTTGAGTGAAGTATTTACAAATAAAGATTACATTCATCAATATAGTTTAATATGCTGAAAGCTTGTTTGAAAGAGTTATCAAAATAACACCTTTCAATTATACTTTTATTTCAATAAATTTGTACTTCATGAACCAGATACAAATGTGGCTCAGCTAGTTGGCTTTATCCAGCATCTGTCTGGATTTCAAAAAAACTTCTACTTGGCCTTCTTAAAATTCTCATTTCACAGACAGTTCCTCTCTGTTGCTTTTCTTTTTCTCTAACTCTTGTAACTTGATTGTTCAAAGTCTGACATGAGAGGTTTAATGTGTGAGGGGTTTTTTCTTTTTGTTTGACTGTCAAAAGTATTCCTCTTTTAGCTAAACCGTATCTTTCATGTTACTGGTACTTCAAATTGTGTATTTTTGTCTTTGTTTAACCCATTATTTTATATATCTAATTTTATTAGCTTCAGTTACAAAAAAAACCAGAATAAGTTACTGATACTTTTTCAGGTATTTTGCATTTTGTTTTGTGGGAATAATAAAACAAATATGAAGCCAGTCTCCTTAAGATAGCACGACATTTTTTGGCAATAATACAACAGGTGTTAATTCACTACACTTTTATTAATAGAAGCTAGGTAAGACCTAAGTAAAATAAGATTGATTTTCTCCTTGAGTCCTCACCAATCATTTCTCTTCATTACACATTCAAATTCCACTGTGATGAGGGGCATAAAACTAAGATAGATTTGCAGATGGAAAGATCATTATATTCTTTCAACATAATCTCTGCTCAAGACCCCATCACAAAGTAATAAGGACTTTATTTTCAGGGACACGATGGAGGTATTTTTGTGACAGTACTTAAGAGGTTTGACAGCTCAGCTTCTGCTTGTCTACAGTAGGCTTTTTAAACATTTCATTTAAAGGAATGCAGTTCTTTTTCAGGTTTCCTGAAAGATATAGGGAAAAGGAGAGAAATCTGAATGTGCTTAGATCATAATAATTGGATTGAGTGTGAGCTGTCAACTTAAGCATAAAGTAGATATGTAAAGATTATAAGGAAGCACAATTAATGAGGTGAGATTGTGAAATAGTTATAGCTGACTTGTGTTCTCAGCCCAGGTAAAGTGACTAGACTTACAACCAGACAAGCAGTTTCAAAGTAATTAAATGCTCCTGCTCTCAGCTGCAAGGTTGCCTGTCCAAACCCACAGCATTTTTACCAGCATCCAGCAAACTGCTAATAAGAAGGAGGAATGAAACAGCTGGGGGCTGCAGAATCATGTTGCCATGGAAACCACTGCAGGTGCATGGTCCAAGGAATAATAAACCCCAGATTTTTAGAGTTTATAAAAAAATAAGGAAGAAATGAAAAGACAGAGAGAAATAAATAATGTAGACCAAGGACATTGCAAACACTTTTGAGAGGACAGACTAGTATTGTTAAATGGGACCTGTCAAAGAGAGCAGGGGACAAAGGAACTGAGCTGAAAGATATCTCTGTGCATAAGTATGCCAGAAAAAGGAAGAAGAAATCAGAACTAAACAACAACAACAAAAAAAAGTACAAACACCAGAGGGCACTGAAACAGAAATAAAATCTATTACAGGTCACTGTGTTTAGAAAAAAAAAACAACAGAAGAAAAGAACAGTTCAGAAATTGATGTGGGAATCAGGACCTCTTAGATTGACTAACATAGTTCTAGTTCTTGCATGCCAAAAATCATTTATACATCAAGTCATCCACTCATATAACTCATGCACCAGCCTTTCCCAAAATAACAGCTCATTCATCTATATACAGCACATTGCAGATCTGATGGATCTGATTTTCAAAGGTATTTAGAGTCCCAATACTGTAGCTGGTGGGATTTGCTCAGCTCCTAACAGGCTGAGCACTTAATTCACATTCACATCAGTGGAAATGATGTTCCTCATGCTTACCTTGCCTGTCTGAGGACTACTGGCACACTAAAGTTCCTCTACTAGTAGTTCCTCTGCTCTAGTGAGGGGGATGTGCAGCTCTAAGATTTAGTGAGCCAACTGAGATTTTAATTGGTTTCTCTCTCTCAAGTGACTCTACAGGACACAGTGTAAATGCCATTTTTATTATGATTACATTTGTCTATGCAGCTTCCTTTTTGTACAATTTATGAACAAATGGAGGAATGCTGTCTGGAGATGCTATGGAGTGATTTCATTGCAAGCTCACAATACTCCTGATGCAAAAGAGATGTCTCAGAAGACCATGATGTCCCCAACCCCATTTGTGGTGATGGCTCCTCCACACAATGGCCACCTGCTGCCCTGCAATACACTTACCCTTCACAGAGCAAGGAAAGGTGGGTTGTACAGGTGAGGGATTCAGTCACCAAAACCATTGGGGACAAGGGCTTTGATGCTAGACTTTTCTGACTAGGAGGAAACCATGTGCTTTTTAAACAGCACCTTAAAGCAAATCCAGGGACAACAGCTATGGCACAGTGACATGCCATAATCCAGAGAGCAGCAAGAGAGAGGTTCTGAAGGCAATATGCAAGTTACTACAGGGAACACAAAAGAACTCCCTGATGGCACCCCCTGCATTTAGCACTTAGTGGAAAAGAAGACAGAAGGTGAAATCGTAGTGCAAAAATGACAAATTAAGTCATAAGATCTGTGTACCTTCAAATACAGAATAGAATAGAGGACATCAAAACTCAAACAGCAAAATACTTTGGCCAGACTTGATCAAAGAGAGCCGGAAACTAAAACAAAACCAAAACAACAAAAACAACCAGTGAAACCTCAGCATCTAAACAAAACAAAAACAAATAAAATACAAACAAAAACCCACCAAAACCAAACCACAGCTACATTAGGCAGCATACTTGGTTTTCATACATGCATTCACTTACTCAGCAGGTTAAAAAATGCAATGTTATCTCCCCCAAAGGCTCAATGAAGTGGCCTATCTGAAAAGAGACATCACATAAAAATGAAATTAAAATTAGAGAAGATAAAGTTATTTTCAGATGACATATGAAATCCAAAAGATGCAAAATTTGGAACTATGAAAGATATGGTTTAAATATATCATCCTAACAGCTGAAAATATAACCAGCCATTCCTGAAACACAAACTAATACTAGATTTTCCTCAGGGATGAAGCATGAAGTTAGAGAAGATGCTAGAAATAAGATGGTCTTTTGAGTCATGTCCAAATAAAGAAGGAGAACAGAACTCAAAGAAAAATTATGGTAAGCAAAAAAAAAATGATGAAAACACTGCTAAAGGCATAAAAATGAATAGAAACTGTTCCTTCACAGAAGCAGAGTGTCTGAAACGAGTGTCTCTAGGGCTACTAGACAATCAAGGTGTAAAAGAAGTGTTCAGAACAGATATAGCCTCAGCAGAAAATCTAAACAAGGTTTTTCTGATTGTGCTTATCAGGAGAGAATCACAGTATCATAGAACATCTGAGTTTGGAGGGACCAACAAGGATCACTGAAGTCCAACTCCTGGCTGTGCACAAGTCACACCCTGTGCCTGAGAGCATTGTCCAAGAGCTTCTTGAGCTCTGTCAGGATTGGTGCTGTGACCTCTTCCCTGGGGAGCCTGTTCAGTGCCCAACCACTCTGGGGGAAGAACCTTTTCCTGATGTTTAACCTAAACCTCCCTGACACAGCTTCATGGCAAGAAATCAGCTGAGACAGATTTAAGGTGAAATAGGCCAGTAAGGTCAGTGTTTGTAATGCCCAGACTGCATAACTGAAACTGCTAAAAATGATGCAGTTAACAGACATACAGATAAGTATCAAGTACCTGAATAAATGTCAGAAACATGCCAAACAACCTCCAAATCATTAATGGTTTCGTGCAAGAGCTCAAGGAAGGTAAGATACATTCCAGAGTAAAAAAGTACTTACCTTTACACAAACAGAAATAAAAATACATCAGTCACCAGGGAATTGAGGGTCAAACCCTGATATCTGAAAGTACAACAAATTTGAAACAATTCTTTTATATCCAGGACACTATATTAACATGAGAATAAATAAAAAAATGGATTTTCTAAAGAACATGATACCACAATAATAAAATTTACTTTCAGACAGGGTGAGGTGAGTTGATTTTGGCTTGAGCAGGAGCCCACTAAAGCTGCTCCAGCCAGGAGCCTTCTCCAGCACAGACTTCCCATGAGGTCACAGCCCCTTTCAGACATCTTCCTGTCCTCATGTGGGTCCATCATGAGCTGCCCATGGATCTCTGCTTCCCCATGAACCTCCCTGGGCTGCAGGGCCACAGCTGCTTCACCATGGGCTGCACCAGGGCTGCAGGGGAATCTCTGCTCCAGCACCTGGAGCACCTCCTGTCCCTGCTTCTGCCTCAGTGTCTATGGGCTCACCCCACTTATATATTCTCCCTCCTCTCCTCTCTGGCCACAATTTCTTCTGCACAATCACTTCTTTTCCCTTACCTCTGTTATCCCAGAGGTGTTGCCACCACTGCTGATGGGCTCAGCCTTGGCAGGGGTGGGTGAATCTTGGAGCTGGGTGATTTTGGCTCTGCTGGACATGGAACTGCTTCTCACAGAATCCACCCCTGCAGCCCCTCCCAGCCACCAACAAATTGCCACATAAACCCAGTACACAGGGCTATCAGGCTAGGAGGAAGAAGCTTAACATATGCATCTTGTCTTTAGTAATAAACTTCTGGAATTTGATACTTACATGGGAAAATTAGGGATGTATGGTTTAGGTGAAGTTAATATTAAGTGCCTGCACAACCAAGTGTCCTGGTTTAGGACAAATTTGAGAGGAAACCTCCAAATGGGGTCTCTCCAGGGAAGAAAAAAACCAAATTCAAGCTGCCCCTCCCCCAACTGGTTCGGGAAAAAAATTTCCTTGAAGGAAAGTGGGAAAATCTGTTTATTTAACAAGCAAAATATCCACAAGCATAAAAATGGAATAATATTAAACAATGAAACCTCTCGCTGTTCAAAGAGATGGCAAATCCAGGAAAGTCCTTGCCGTGAGGTGCAGCTCGGCTCGCTCAGTCCCTTCTCAGTCTCTCTGGTGCTGGAGAGTGCCGAGGCCCAGGCCCCGGTGGGGCACAGGCGTGAGCTCCTGGGGTGTGCTGGGTTTCCAGTCCACAGCAGGTTTGAACTGATCCAAGGAAAAAGGGAAAAAAAAGAAACCACAGTCCAGGGAACTTCCCTGCCCCAGCTAGCTACAAACTAACTAAAAGCAAAGGAGAGCTCTGTCCCGCTGTCTGTCCCTGCTGCAGACAGCACAGTCCAGAGAGAGCTGTGGGGGAATGAATGCTGGTTCTGAAAATAAACTGCGGCTTCTTCTTTCTCCCCTTCTCTCTCAGAACCAGTCTTAAAGGTGCAGAACTTAATATGTAACATAAACAGAACACACGACTGGGGATACAGGCATTATAAAGTCACCCCAGGACACCAAGTGACAATAATAAGATAACAACATGTTCATACAGTAGTGATTAATAGTTCCTTTTAGCCTGGAATGGTGGGAGATGAAACAGATGTGCCATAGGTTTTGAATTATATTCTGAATTTTCTGTAGTGATACAGTTGAACACAAAAACGATTTGTGGATGCTGAAAATACCTTAAAGATTCTCAAGGACATGGTTACAGCCTCTTATCAAAGAAATGCCATGAAATTTAACCAAAAAAATGCGCACCTGAGAAAGAAGAATTAAAGTAGTAAATATAAAAATGAGATTGTTTACACAGCAGAACCACAGCAGAAATGTAGCTGAGGCTACAATAAACCACAAATAAAATGAGTTGAGAGCATGAGTACAGAGCAAAAGTAATTCTCTAATGAAGGCAGAGAAGTATTTCATGAAGGCCATGAAAAGTAGCTGTTCCATTCTGCAAAGTATTGACAAGACCATAACTATGGTACAGTAATTCAAATAAAATTTGGCAACTCAAGGAGAAACCAAAGAAGGTGTTCCAAAAGTAATGTGAAAAAATATGAAGAAAGAAAATCAAATAATTATATTTGTTGACACTAAAGACAGTGTTTTAAAAAGCCTTTCAAAATATAAAATTCATTATAATGAAGGAGGCAACAATGCAATTATGCATTGCCAATATGCAAACAGTTAATTTGAGAAAGGGATGTTTTTCTATTAGAGTTTTAGGAAAATTAAACAAATAAAGCTTTTCAACATGATGTTAGTTACGTACAAGGAGTAATTAAACATGGAAAGTACCTAGCATAGCTTCTAATGTGACCTCTGTTATTGTCACACCACTGCTTGAAACAGAGTGGCAGGTAAATATTCATCAGTGCAGAGCCCAGCTCCTGTCTGTTGTCCTTGGGCTGGCTTTCTTAGCGTTGAAGATGTTTGACCTGGTTTCCCTTTGGTTAATGACTGGGATGAAAAAGGATCTGCAGGGTATTTATTTGTACAATATATTTGCAATTGCTTGCTTACAAGAGGCTGGGAGTGCTATTTTTAAAATTACAAACTTTAAGGGCCAGATTAGGTATTTGCTAAATGCTTCAGACTTTGAGTTCTGATGCTAACATTGAAAACAGCACAGCAGCAGATACAGTGTGCCACTTCCTTCTGACTTATCAAGGGCATTATTTTTTCAAGGCTTTTCATTCCAGATAGCAGATCTCATTACCTTAACACCTGTACACCTTAAAATGTGTACATTTTGCACAGTTACATCAAATAAAAGACAAGAATATCCATGAAAACATGAATTTGAAGTCAGAGAAAATAATACCTCAATCCCAAGAATAGGGAAAAGGCTCAATTAGAAAAGACAGATGCATCTTACAGTTCAGGATAGAGCTCACACTCAAGGATAGAGTGATACTTGAAAAAACTTAGGCTGAGCTAGTATTTTTTAAAGATATTAAATTTTGTAAAAATAAAACAAACCCAAGATTTAGTACTACAAATTGGGCTAGGGTTTCTAGAAAGATGATGAATATGGGGTGGGAAGATAGGACAGCTTAACAGGACTATAAGAATGGAAATGCACATATCTGAAGCAGGGCAAAACCCCAGGGAACTCGACAAGGGACTTCACATTCCATAGCAGAGAAAAGCAACAGGATGACAGTATGGACTTGTATGTTCAATATTAAGGATCTTTAAGAAGTCGCTTTTACATAAATTTTTTCCTTGTAAGCTTTTGTATTTGAAGCATATAAGACAAAAATTAGTAGAGGGGAAAAAGAAATGCCTATTTTGGCTTAATAATATTTTAAAGGGCTTTATAATATATTACAATGTGGCACACTCTGACACAGGGTGTCCCTTCAGTTTGCATCTTGGGAAACCAACCAGGTTAGAAGCAGTCTAATCAAAATATTGTGGGGCAAAACTTGGAAGGACATTAGCCAAGAAGCCACATTAGTAGCCATAAAGAAAAAAACTAAACCTAAGGCATGGGCCAATCCTCTGTCCAATAAACCCAACACTGGTCCAGTTGGAAAATTTCAGAGGAGAAATCTTTTGCCAGTCAACCTATTCCTATCTAGGACCATTCAGACCTGGAGATTCAGACTCACAGGAATCACCAAATCTAGGTGGGAAAGGAGACATCACACCAGTGTTTTGTTAAACTCAGCCTAGCCACAGGAACATCTGACATGGTGTCTGCCCTTTTATGAGCAAGAGCTCTCACCCATCTTTTTGCTGGCAGGCTACAGACAGAGGGCTGGGCAAGCCCTGTTCCTTCCAACAGGTTAATAAAAAGCACCATATGGAGTTAGTTCTAGGCCAGAGAAATCATTGCTAAATCAAAGTAGAGACCTAACACATCTGTGTAACATCATCTGGTTACTGGCAGATAGATTATTCAGAGTACCCTCCCAGACTGAGACATAAACTACTCACAAACACCCCTCAGGATACAAGCCATGAATTCATAGCCCTGAGGTCTGAAGATCCTCTCATTCTACACATCTGTAAAAGAGATTTTTGCTGTTAGACACAGAGATATCTATGGAATTTGCATAACACAGATTCTGATGCACTTCCAGCACCAAAAATTAAAAGAGCTTTAGCTAAGTATTCCAGGAGTGAAACAATGGCATGTATTGGGCTTTAAAATCCTCTTAGTCAGATAAGCATTAATTAAAAATCCTAGAAGCTCATAGAAGTAACAAGTTGTGGTAAAGCAATCTGGAGAATAAAACCCATATAAAAATAGCTACTTGAATATTTGGAAAATCTAAAATAAAGGAAAAACCTAAGCTTGTCTGCAAGAAACTGTAACAAGAAAGTAAGGCTACATTAATTTGATTTTCCATCACAAATGTCTGAAATAGCTCTAAAAAGAGCAAATTTCTTCCATTTGTTCAATAGAAAGATGAACCAAAGGACCTGCTCTTTCTTCTGGTGAATCTCTGGAAGAAGCATCCATGATCTGAGTGAGTGTATATTTCCTAGTGGCTGCTCTAAAAGAGAGGAATAGGCTGGCCAAGCAACAAAGATTCTGGACACCTCTGGAAAATCACCTTCTTCTCACTCATAAACTCTACAAATAAGAAGCTGAATACATAAGTAGTATCCAGTTTATAAAATTACATTAGTAATGTAATTTGAGTAGTCTTAATAAAAATTTCATTGGTAAGATATCCTAGAGAGTCACTGGAAAGAGGGAAGACAACTCAAATTTTCATTGGTTTAGTCAGCCTTGAAGCTACATATCCTCTTTGCTAGTCTTTATGATTAAATAACTCATCAGATGATGTTTCAAAAATTGACTATCAAAAAAATGTTAATAAAATTACTGTTACAGTTTTGATACACAGGCATTACCCTACTTCAGGTTGTTTAATTTTTGTTAATGCCAGAAGCTGGGTCCACAGCAGTCGTAGCAACTGCTAAAATTCTCCAGGCCAATAAGGAAATTCTTGGCATACTGCAAGAGAACAAGCAAACACATCTGCCCCACAGTTCACTTTTTATAGTTCATGTGCAAACCAGTAACTGCAAAGAACAGGAAAGGGCAATTTCATCCTGTAAGGTCAATGTCTCAAAGTTACAAACACATACAGCAATGCAAACTGATCCACAGCTCTTCAGAGCTGGAAAAGCTGCCAGCTCCAAGCACTGAAAGTCTAACACCCTTCACATCAAACACCCCCAAAAAGCTCTTTTCCACAGCAGTACTAAATACTAGCTCTTAACTGAGGGGAGAGCTCTCAGGCCTAGGGTTAAGCCAAACTCATCAGTAAAGCAGGGATTTGAGATGTTGGCTGTCAACCACTACTTCCCATGCATGGCTGTGAGACACTTCTCAGTAATCTTCAGTGGCAGCTCAGTAAACACTGGAGGTTCTGTTGTTCAAGCTTATTCTAAGAATGCCAGGAATTATTCCACTCTTTTCCCACAGTTACAATATTCCTCTGGTTTAGTCTTTGTAGGTTTGAAGTTTGATCTGATGGAGCATAGAGCTGTTTTAGGATTACAAAATCCAGTCTGTTGATTTCTGTTCAACTGCAGATGCAGTCCTTAATTTTTGAACTGTAGTCAAAACCAGAAGCTGAAACTAGCAGCTGCAATAATATGCTAATGCAAGATCCTCCCAACTAATTTTAGTTGTTGGTACCAATTGGTTTTCTCTCAGGACACATTGCATCCTTGAGACAATAGATCAGATCAGAAAGAACATTTACTCAGTGCTGTCAGTGGAAATTCTCAACAGCATAAAACAGCATTAAATCCATGCTGAAAACCCCAAATGTCACAAAATGCTGTGAAAAACAAATGAAATATGCAGAACATTGCCAGTGCCTTCAGTCATAGCAAAAGCAGGGAATTTAACAGAGAGATTATTCTGCTCCCTGTTTTATTCCACTGTTGATAGTCTTGAAGACCTTAAGGCTTTTCCAATAGTTGTTAGATACACTGAGATAAGTGAGAACCTGAGTGAGCAAGGAAACTCTTTCAAAGGTGCTCCCTGCATTTCAGGCCTGAAATTTAAGAGATGGAGCTGCAGGTGCTCACATTTTGCTGTGTGTATCAGGCACTGCTCTTTGATAAAGCTAAACCTAAGACACTGACATAAACACAACCTGTGCTCTCTTCACTGAGTTCTCTGAATTTTCAGCTTACAGGATGGAAAACTCAGCTTTTAAATCAATAATAATTTATTACATTTAAAGCAAAATACAGAAGTTCTCAAAATACCAACTATTTTTAGAGGGCTTGTGTAGGCAACTGGAAAGTATTTCAGTGTTATTTCAAAAATTCTAAGTGCAAAAGTTACTTGTTTTACCCTATATTTTTTCAATGCTGACAGTTTTATACATAAATATGATTATGGAATATTAAAAAAAACAGTCCTCTGGCTTCAGAAGACTGACAGCTGTACTAAGACTTCAGCAAACTTAACCTTACGAGTCAAAACCAAGTATCTTCCTCTGTTTTGGCTCCTAAAATATTGTTTTGACACATAGTGAAATCTGAAGAAATATCCTGTTTTTCACATGTCCTCCTGAAAACCGTTGAGAAAAGTTCCAAAATAACTTCCTATTCTTTTCTAAATAGGGATACTCTTAAGGCTGTCACTGATATTCCTTCATGTCTCTGAAAGAAATAGAGAGCCAGATTGCCCAGATCCAGGGCATAAACAGAGCACTGACATTTAACCAGAGGGAGCTTATTCTTCCCAGTCAGTGTATTTTTCCCTGATAATTGGCACATAAGACCAAACTTCAGTTTAAACTAAGAATCCTTGGATAAAGGTGGTGAAAGAAACAAATCTGATTTGGTGAACAAAACCAAAAAGACATCTTCAACCTGGTAGGGTTCATGTCAGCAAAGCCAAGCAGATGCTGAGCAGAATCTGTGTGAAGATAATTTTGTTACAATGCCTTCACTGTTTGTTTTCTCCAAGCACAGGATTCATAACATATAATGTAAATATTCCGTTGCATGTAGGTGCATAGCTTTCACCATATGGGCCTTTGCTGGGGTGTCCTGGGAATACTACCATAATAAACATTGCCATCTAAAAGCAAAATAACCTGAAGGAATCAACAAGTAATTAAAAATCCTAGAGCTCTAATTGCAAATGGTAGCTTGTAATCCCCTTCATTCATTTACCTTTGCTCATTGCTCATTTATATGAGTGACATACAATACTGTCATTTCTCTCCAGACCAAAACCCTCAGACTCCTGAAGGTTGTAGATGTTTTAGAATCCCACAATTAAACTGAACTGCTTGGTTGTTGCAGTGTGTTTTTTTCATAATGGTTTTATTTCCCTCTGTATTGTTGAGTTGTACCCCAACAGTTTATTTGGTTTACCTCAAGTTACACATCCCCTGTATTGTTGGTTCCACCCTAAATTGTATCTTTCCCTATGCTATCATTGTAACCCAACCCTTTATTCCAGTGCCTTCCCTATCCATCATTGTAAACCCTTCCACTTTACCCAGAAAGTTCCCTGTCTCCCTTCCCACTGTATTGTCAATTCCCCCTTGTACCTACCCCTTGTTCTGGACCCTCCCTAATCCTCTAATCCTCAAGGCCCCATTGGCCCACATGACCCACCCTCTCCTCCCCCTTATCCCCATTGGTCCCTCAATTGTAATCCCTTCCCTTTGTTCCTCCCTCCTGAATTCCCCTCGGTTGAAGTTTTGTACCCTCCCTCTGAACCTCCCCCATATAAAATCCCATGCACAGTGGTGCTCAGGGCTCTTCTGCCCCTCTTCAGCACCAATAAACCTTTCCCTACTGGAACCTCATATAGAGAGGCTCCTCCTTCCTCCTTTGCCTGATCCCTGACGCTTTCCTGCACCATTGAGCAAGTGGCTCTAAAGTTCTGCCTCTGGTGAGCCCAATATCGAGTCAGTGCCCCACACCTGGCATGGCGCCGGTGTCTTCTTTGCACTGTCCTGGGCTCCAGTGAACTGCATCACTTGGTGTGGTCATTCCAGGTGTTTCTCCATCATTATGCTCAATAAAACAGCAACCCCAGCACTTAAACATTTACCTAGGTGCTTTTTTCCTATGGAGACCTGTCAAATACCTGAAGAGATTGTAGTGGAATATGAAGCTAAAAATAATCCAAAACATTAAGTAACTTTAAGTATCTTGAATCATGAACCATCTCAAACTGGACTTACTAAATATGGAAAAAAATACCTCACAATCACTACTATTTTTGTATGCATGTATGTCCATAAACTTTGAACAGTCTAAGTGTTAAAGATTAAGAAAATCACACCTTAGGAACATTTTTCTTACAGAACAGGTGTGTAATTTTATATCTCCAAAGTTCAAAACCACCAAGGATTGTTTTCACTCTACTTTTCTCTGCAATGCTTTTATCAGAAATAACAGAATCACAGAATCATTTAGGTTGGAAAATACCTCCAAAATCCTCAAGTCCAGCAGACCATCACCAAGGCAACTAGACCATAGCTCTAAGTACCACATTCAGTCATTTCTTGAACACTCTCAGGGATGGTAACTCCACCAACTCCTTGGGCAGCCCATTCCAAAGCTTAACCACCTTTTCAGTGAAGAGATTTTTCCTGATATCAAACCTGAACCTCCCCTGTTGCAGCTTGAGTCCATGCCCTCTTGCCTTGTTGACTGGGAAAAAAAGACCAACCTCCATCTCCTTCCAGGTAGCTGTAGGGAGATCAAGTCATTTTCCCCCCTGAGCCTCCTTTTCTCCAGGCTAAACACACCCAGATCCCGCAGTCACTGCTCAGGACTCACTCTCCAGACCTTTCACATTGCCCTTCTTTGGACACACTCCAGCACCTCAACATCTTTGTGAAGGGGCCCAGAACTGGACACAGGACTTGCAGTGTGACCTCACCAGTGCAACACTTAAATCATCACTTTGACAAAACAGTCAATCAGTATCTAATTGAATAGAAAAAGTCACAAAAGAAACATCCCAGGACTGGACCTTAAAATTACACTTCCATTTCTTTTTCAAGATCATATATTATACTATGTAGAATAAGATTATATAGATTAATTATATAGATAATTAATCTATTATCTATTATATATTAAATATATAATTATTATTATATAGATTATATGTGTACATTCACGTACATATTATGGAAATTTACATTCAGATACACACATACTCTTGAAATTTACATTTGTGTCCTTGTTCCTCTCTAGCCAGAGCCAGTGCAGATGGTACTATCAGAATAATTAAAATCACCCTCCTGTTTCATTCACAGCTTGTGTTCTTTATTGTTCTCCCATTTAGTCTAAACTCCTTCTGCTTATTTGTTTTCAAACATTTTTTTTTTATTTTAAACAGCATAGATCTGTTTTTCTCATTAGAATAATTATTTTACAAGCACATTAGGCAGATAAAGATTGTCAAGGAAAAAGGCTGTTGTGAATGTTTTTGTACCTGGATGATAAAGGCCATTTGACCATAAATCACAGCTCTGTGTGGAGCTGGTTTTCCTGTTATTATGTCCTGAAAGCAAAGGAAGTTTAGGAGGGTAGTCTAAAAGGACGTTCAGAGGCATTCAGTGTGCCAGCACGGTGTGGCAGAAGATGCCGATGTCAGAGCAAGAAGAACACATGTTGAGCAGACAATTCAGTTTCACTGGTAATCACATTCTGTATGTTAAATTTTACTTACAGTTAGTTTTCGTTTTCTTCATTCCCCAGCACCACCAGGGGTGAGGAGGGAGAGAAAATCAGGAGTGAAACAGCATGGGAACATGGGAGGGGTGGGTGGAAGGTTTCTAATATTTGGTTTCTATTTCCCATTACCTGTTCTGGTCTGAATTACAATAAATTCATCTGATTTCCTCAAGTGGAGTCTGTCTTGCTTGTGATAGTCATTGCAGGGTGATCTCTCCCTGCCCTTATCTTGACCCAAGAGCCTTTTCTTATTTTCTCTCCCTGCACAGCTGAGGAGGGCAGTGAGCAAACAACTGTGGTGGGCACCTGCCACCCAACCAGGGTCAACCCACAACAGACACCGATAATTTCCACTGTCATGTATCTGGTACTGAGAGTCGTACAGGAAGCTGGAATATGGAAATGTCATGGCTATGTAACAGGGAAGCTGTCAGGTTCTCTTCCATCTGCTCCCAGGCAGCTTCAGAAAGCAGAGTCTCTGTTTTTAGGTAGAAATACTGACCATGTTGTCAGGTCCAGCCATGATTGAGCTGGACATAATGTCAGACTTTATCTTCTGTTTGCACAGTTTAGTGTATCCCATGGAGGTTCAATCAACATGATAAAATAGCCTGCTTTGTTAACCAGCAGAGTCATTAGCATGAGCACCAAGCCATCCCCTTTGTTGCCCAATCTCAAAGCAAGTGAAGGAAAATGACAGATGAAATTTATCACTATAAGAAGAAATCAAAGTAAATAACATTTTCATGTTTCTGTATGTCATGGAAGACAGAAAGGCTTGGAGAGAGATTTATTTTTTATAAAGTTTTAGCTGTTATAATTACCTACTGAAAGTTGTAGTTAAACCTCAACTTTGCTAAGCACTATGGAAAGATGAGACTGTCCTTTTATTATTAAAATCTTCCTGAACTACAATGGAATGTTCATTCACTCACAAAACTCATTACTCCATCTCCACTCAGTGCAGTAGAGCAATGCTGAGGACAAATGAAAGTTCAAGGCACTGAGATTTTGGAGAATAGAGCCACGTCAGCATATGTTTTAGCCAAGCTAAAGGAAAGAACCTATTTCTGACCATCCAGAGGGCCTTTATACCTGTGCTTTTATCATGTGCTTCATCTTCAGCAAAATGAGCTGCCTATTTTCAAGTGAAGGCAGTTGCCAAAGAGATTCAAGTTTATTATTTTCCATGTCTACAAAAGGGGACTAATTATAAAGGCATCAAAGTGCTCTTGCATTAAGGGTATAGGAATTTATCAGAACATTCCAGCAGGTCCTCAGAGATCAGAGGGGTGGTAATGAAGACAATTTTTGAGAACTGCTTGATGAAAAACTGCTGAAAGTCTTCATGAAACATTGTCTGGGTGATCAGCTCCCACTGAGTCACAATGTTCAGAGTTGGCACCCTTGCCAAACTTACCCCCACCTGTCACCAAGGGTTTAGGTCTAAAGTTTTTAACAGCACTTAAACTTAACAACACTTAATCAATAGCTTAAGAAATTTAATGGAAGATTCTTGTAGAATTTACCATAGCACAATGGTAACTCACTTATAGACCTAATTTACTTATGAATCTAATATCCATAAGAATTTGAGAAACATTCATAAGACTTTAATGTGTTCATACTTGCACACAGACTTAAAGGAGTATGTACAAGGTATATATATCCCTGTGAAAAGTTCCCCATAATTTCAGGAAAGTACTTGCATTGGATGCCTTTGGATCTTCTCAGAGGATGAAGATCTTTGAGGAGTGGGAGTTACCAGCCCAGGCTCTGGCAGCTCCTGGCAGCTCCTCCAAGTAAACTTGAGTTCTCTGGCTCACAGTGGTGTCTCACTCAGAGGGAGGTGCTGTCACAGCCTGCTGCAGTCCAGGAGAGCTCAGTGGGTCTCACTTGGGACCATTGTTCATAGGGTCACAAGAGAGGGGGCTTTAATCATAGTGATTTCCCATCCTGACCACAACTCAGGTCAGTAACTTTCTTTGAAAATTCAACAACAAAATTATATTCCATTTGGGTTGTTATTTGAAGGGGTGTGTTCCCTTTCGGGGGGAGCCCGGGGTGCAGTTCTGGCTAGCTCAGAACCCCAGGTTTAACAACCCCAACAAGGACAGAGGTAAAAGATGAGAAGTGCTCTGTCTCCCTCGGGAACAACAGTCCCACAGTTTATTGCAGAATAACTCACGTGGTGTCCCGGAGCAGAGGAGGAGAGAGAGAGAGAGAGAGCCAGAGAGAGCCAGGGGGTCCAGGCCCCCCTGGGATAAACCCAGGGAGAGGGGCGGGGAGGAAGCCACGGCCAATGCCACACCTGAAGGGAGGGGACATCTCAGGTAACCCATCACCAGGGTCTCAGGGGGGAGGGGAAATATGTGGATCATGCAATGCAGAAGTTATTCAGGCAGGAAAACCAAGTTTCTAAGGCTGTTCATTAAAAGCAGGAGCTCATCAGACAGTGTAAGTTCCTGGGAGTAGAGAGTGTTTCTGATAAACTCAAGAGGAGCTGAGCCAGCTGCTGTTCATCAAGGCTGAGGCCTAATGAGCATTTCTGAGATAACAGTGTGGCCCAAGGAGAAGAGGGCAGTTTTACCACCACAGATGTACAAGAGAAATATCATAAATGAACTGTAACACAATTTGAGATTACTTCTACTACTCTGGAAAGGGAGCTCTGTGTCAAATGAAATAATCCTATGCAAACACTACCTCAAGTGCTGCATAATAGCTAAATAATCAAATTGAGAAACATTTGTAGGCCACTAGAACTTTTGGTATGTCTGCAGCATTTGATAGAAGGCGTGGCTCTGGTCCTGCCTTCCATGTCTCAAAAAATACACTAAAAATACAAAAAATTATTTTGTTTTTGCAAGTGTAGGAATTCTTATCCCTATGATGCAGGTATCCATATTTTCAGAATAGTTTGGGTTGGATGGGACCTTTGAAGGTTATCAATGAGCAGGGATATTTTTAATTGGATATCAGAGCCTCATCCAACCTGACCCTGAATGTTTCCAAGGATGGGACAGCTACCATCTGTCTGGACAACCTTTCTTCATCCTCATTGTAAACATCTTCTTAGTTATATCCAATCTAAACTGATCCTCTTCTAAACTATCATCCTCTGTCCTGTCACAACAGACCCTACTAAAAACTTTTTGCACATATTTCTTACGAGCCCCTTTAAGTACTGGAAGGTGTTATGAGGTGTCCCTGGAGCCTTCTCTTCTCCAGGCTGAGCCACCCCAGCTCTCTCAGCCTGTCTTCATGGGAGAGGTGCTCCAGCCTCTGATCATTTTTGTGGCCTCTCTCCAACAGGTCCACATCCTTCATGTGCTGGGGATGGCCACAGTCTGGCACCAGATGGCCACTCTCAAAGCATCTTCTCACCATGCAGAACATCACACATAGTAAATCACAAAAACTATCATTATACAACTAAAATATCTGAATCAAATGTAGCCACCCTACCCCATTGAACTGCATTGTTTTGTTTATAAATAGAAGCATGTACTCTGCATGTATTGCAATGTCATACTGGCTGTACTTACTATTTCCAGCAGAAAATGAAATTCTGAGTTATGATCTTTCTTCTCTAATCTCTGGTTCTAATTATTCAAAAGAAAGGTAATACATTTTTCTGCTTTGCTCTGTCTCCCAAGCAGCTAAAAGCTCCTTAAAGATCCAAATGCTATCAGTGTCTTGCAGACAAAAGAGGATTAATTGCCTTAGGAAGCACTGGTCTCAGAGACACAACTCCACTCTTTATTTGCCTGCTTAATATTTCCAGAACATGGAATTGTTTGAGGTTAAAAAAAAAATCTGCTTATGCTGTATTACAAACAAATCCCAACTGCAAATCAAATAAACTGACAGAACTGAACTGTTCAGTGTTCAGGTGTTCAGTACAACAATACCCTGGCTAAAAGTAATACCAAGGTGAGTTTCTTAACCTTTAGAAACTAAAGAAAACAAAAACCAAAATCCAAACCCAACTCAATTGTACTTGCTGGTGTATCTTGCTCAATCCCAGAGTATTAAATGTTGTTCTACAATACAGAAGATACTGAAAGGCTGGAACTGGGATGCAGATCATTGGTATGTGCCTCTTCTCTTTTTTTTTTTCCTTAAATTTTCTTTGAAACATACACTAATATAGGTTGATCATATTGGATATATATACTGAAGTAATACTTTTTCTTACAGATGTAGTTTTGAATACAAAATAAATCAATAATCCAGGCTGTAAGAAAAACATTTGTCATGGATTTGTAATGCCAGCAAAGGAGAAAATGGACAGGAGATCAGTAACACTCATTAGAGGTTTATCTACAGCTCAGTTTTAGAATGACACTAAACACAAACTTCTCATGATCCTGAATGAGAATGGTCAGAAAATCTAGCACTGGATTTACCAACCTGAGAACAAAACCTGCAGACCAAAATGCTTCACTGTCAAGTATTGAAATATCTTCTACAGAATAACTCAAGGTTTTCTCGCTGGAGGTGTACATGTTGTTTGTCCACATCTACTGATTGCCACTTATATTACCTCTTTTAAATCTTTCCTTTCTTTCCTCTGCAATTCCAGTATACTTGCTTTACTAGTCTGGGGCTCTTGGGACTGCTAACATAACAGGACAGAATTAAGGCAATATAGCTGAATGATAGAAATTGGAATTTGGAACGCATGCTAATACATGGATGATATAACCTTCCATAAACACAGAAGGACAGCTGGGACTAACAAACACAAAAGATAAGTTAACAATCTGAAGAATTAAAGCATTGTTAAAAGTCTCATTACAAATCCTGTGCAATGGGGGAAGTAAGGCTGACATGTGAGCTATTTTCACAGTCAGTAAAAGCTGGTGAAACAAAGCAGATCCCAACAGGACAAGCAAAAAGCTTTTCAACATGGGAACTGCCAATACAGTCATCCTTGGAGGCTTTCCAGACCCAACTGAATGTAGGCTGGAGCAACCTACTCCAGCCATACAGGCATCCTGCCTTAAGCAGGAGGTTACATTATATTACCCTAGAGATTGCTTCCAATGTGTATCATATCCTCAGGATCTTATAACATATAATGTTTCTGGACATTATTACATCAAAATCAGAACACAAGATCAGGCAAAAGATTTACAGACTAATTTTAAGGAGTGTCTATAAACATGAAACATCAAACCCTTCGGGTTGGATGCAGTGTAATAAACAGACAGTGCCCTTGTTAAAGAACCTCTGAAAACAATAAAAAAAAATTGTCTTAAGACAGAAAGGCATTTGGAATCAGTGCCTGGTAAAGTTATGGAGCTTATTCTGGGAGATATTTGAGAATATCTAAAAGACAATGCAGTCACTGCTCACAGCCAGCAGGGCTTCATGAGAGGAAAGCCCTGCTTATCCAACTCAATTTCCTTTTATGACAAGGTAACCCATCCAGTTGATGAAAGGATGAGCATTGTAATATTCTTGGATTTCAGTGAAGTTTTTGGTATTGTCTTTCCTACAGGAGAGATCTCTACAGGAGGATCCTTCTGGACAAAATGCCAGCAGTCAGCTGGATAAACACAGCCTGTGATGGGTAAGCAAATAGCTCACCTGTCAGTCCTAAAGGGTGACAGTGAATGAATGGGAGACATCAGACTGGTCACCTGTCACTAGTGGGGTTCCACAGGGCTCCATCCTCAGCCCTGTACTCTTCAACATCTTCATACATGACCTGGATGAAGGACTAGAAGGGATATTGAGCAAGTTCACAGATGATATAAAACCAGTAGGAGCTGCTGACTCTGCAAGGCAGAGACCTTGACAAATCAAGAGGGATGAGCAATCACCAACCATCTGTAGTCCAACAAGGAAAACTGATGGATTCTCCACTTGGCATGGGTCAACCTGGGATGGACAGACAGACAGGGGAAAGGGAGGATGAAGAGCAGTCCCATAGAAAGGTACCTGAGGGTCCTGGTCAGTGACAAGATGAACATGAGCCAGCAGTGCCCTGGCAGCCAGGAGGGCCAACCCTGTCCTGGGGGCATCAGGGACAGCATCACCAGCCGGGCAAGGGAGGGGATTGTCCTGCTCTGCTCTGAGCTGTGATGGCCTCACCTCTAGTGCTGGGGCAGTTTTGGGAGCCACAATATAAAAAGGACATTAAACTGTTAGAGAGTGTCCAAAGGAGGCCACGAGGATGGTGAAGGGCCTTGAGGGGAAACCGTGTGAGGAGAGGCTGAGGTCACTTGGTCTGTTCAGCCTGGAGGAGACTGAGGTGAGACCTCACTGCAGTTACAGCTTCCTGTGAGGGGAACAGGAGGGGCAGGCACTGATCTCTGCTCTGTGGTCACAGTGACAGGACTTGAGGGAATGGCCTGAAGCTGTGTCAGGGAGGTTTAGGATGAGTATTAAGAAACAGTTCTTCCCCCAGAGGGTGTTTGGGCACTGAACAGGCTCCCCAGGGCACTGGTCACAGCACCAGCCTGACAGAGCTCATGGAGCATTTGGACAATGCTCTCAGGCACAGGGTGTGACTCTTGGGGATGGTGCTGTGCAGGGCCAGGAGCTGGACTCGATGATGCTCGTGGGTACCTTCTAACTCAGCATATTCTATCATTCTGCAAACATACACATTTAGGCAATTTTTCAGAACTCAGGAAAAATATAAGTAAATAGGTTGAAAGTATGTTCACAAAAGGTATGAACAAATGTTCAGGATTAGAGATGGGGCTTCCCAAATGGTGGAGAAAAATATCTCTTAGACTTTAGTTTGTCCTCATGAATAAACATCACTAAGGAGAGACAGGAATTTCAGCAAAAGGGGCTGAAGGAAGAAAATATTTGTCTAAAAGGCTGAAAAAAGAGAGACAGTACATTAAATGCAAAATATTTTATTTATTGCAAACAAAAGCTTTGATAACAACATTGCACAGTATTGAATTTTAAGGTTTTGAAATTCTCAAAAATCACTCGTGTGACCTTTTTTGCCCCATATATATCTTTATAATTATATTTTTACATTAGTTTTACATTATGACAAGAGTAAATTACTTACAGAAATTATGACAAATTGTATATTAGCCTGCCACATTACTAATGTTTCATTTATATGTAACCAAGTCTAACCATTTAACTTTGATCTGAAAGGATGATCAGAGTCAATGCTTTGCTAATCACACAATAGAATGATACAGTCTGCACCAATAGTTTTTTTAAACAATTAGAAGTACATGGGAATTTACTGTGTGCTGTGTGTTTTCTACAAAATGTAGGTAATAACTCACTTTGTTACTTTACTAAAGCAACAATTTATGTCAGATCTCCAGCGAAAATACACACAAAATGCATAATCCAACATTTTCAGATCCAATGCTGAACAGCCTGGAGGGCAGTAGTGAAAGTCCTGAGTGCAGGATGGGTCCTTCGATGAGCCATGAGGAGGGACCCAGCCTCTGCACTGAACCCTGCTTCCTTAAGCTGTTGTGCAATTTCCTCCACGTCCCAGCCTCCCTGTCCCTGGTTAGCCAGGAGGTGGTCAATGAGGTGAGGGCAGAAGGCAGTGGACATGCACTTTACCACCAACTTGGCGTTGAGGAGCAAGGATAGGATTTCAGCATCACAAGTGGAATCATCAACCTACAAAGAAAGAGAAAGTCAAAGTAATTAAAAGTTAATTACCAGATCCAGCCATCAGCCAGAACATGTCACAATGGTTCTGACTGCACAAGTGTGACCTTCAAAGTGAGGGGAGTATTCCCCACGGATCAGCCACAGGGATAAACGTTTTGCTTATGTCAGAATATGTAAAAGTATGTCTTTAACAGTCTACCACATTAATATCAATATTAGACCTCCACAAAGCTGAGGAATAAGAATGCTTAACAGCCTGGGATTACACCACCAGCTTTACAGACTTTTCACAGGTTTTCAGTCCCAGTGTAGCACACCATTTAGCTCCACATCAAGAATGACACTCTGAGGAAGGTCAGAGCAGAGTATATTAAATTTTAGTCACTTTATATTAATATATTACATTACATTTCACATGTTAATACGACAGGCAACATTCAGAGACTCAATCAGCACCCACAGTAAGGATAAGATTTTCAAAATAATGTAACATATTAAAAAATGTGAAACACAGAGCTGCTACCTCTGAGATACACCCTGGATGCCTCAAAAATGTGGTTACTTGATACATGAGAGCATAATACTCTCTTGAGAATCTTGTCTGTAGCTTTACAAATAACACTATAGAATACTTTCAGTTCTATTTCAGTTAATTTTGGTATGTCATTTCTGGGTTCTTTGAAATACAGTGCTGTGTTAGCTTACCACTTGAAACACAGTTGCACAACTACATATAATCAAAAAAGGGAAGAGACCCCATCCAGAGGGACGTTGACATGCTTGAGAGGTGGCCCCGGGAAATATTCATGAAGTTCAGTGAGTCCCAGAGCAAGGACCTGCATCTGGGTTGGTGCAATCCCAAGCACAAGTACAGGCTGAGAATGAGAGAATGGACTGAGTGCTGCCCTGAGGAGAAGCACTTGGGGACACTGGTAGACAAGAATTTCAACATGACCCATCTACATGCTCTCACATCCCAGAAAGCCAGTCATATCCAATGCTGCATCCCAAAAGGGTGGGCAGCAGGGCATGGGAGGGGATTCTATCCCTTTACTCTCCCAACAAAGTGTGCTGCACTCAGCTCTGAGATTCCCAACACAAAGACATGGGCATTTTGAAAGAAGTGCAGAGGAAGCCACCAGGATGATCAGAGGGCTGGAGCACCTCTCATATGAAGAGTGGGAGACACTAAGTCTGGAGACATTAAGGCCCCAGAGACACCTCACAGCACCTTCCAGTACCTAAAAGGGGTTACAAGAGAGCAGGAGAGAGACTTGTTTTTACAAGGCCACAGGGTGACAGGACAAGGAGGAATGATGAAACTGTAAAAGGGCAGGTTTAGATTAGGTATTAGCAATAAATTCTTTACTGTGAGGGTAGTAAGACACTGGCACAGACTGTACAGAGAAGCTGTAGGTTTCCCACTCCTGGAAGTGTTTCAAGGTCAGGTTGGATGAGGCTTTCAGCTACCTGGTCCAGAGGAAGGTGTTCCTGTCTATGGCAGGGGAACTGGAACAAGATGATCTCTAGGGTCCATTCCAACCCAAACCATTCTGTGACTCCATGGTAAAAAAGGACCGAAGGAGGGCTAGACAATAATCAGTTTTCAACTACTGCACCATACCAAGTTACAAATAAACAAATCAAATTATGATACATTTACAAAACAACATCCCAGTTTAAAAGGAAAAAGAAAATTGTCTTTTTACTTTCTGCTCAATTTTCTAGAAAATTACGTACCAACATCCATGATGGGTACCAGGGTACCAGCAAGTAATAAACACCTTATGGTAATAATTATTTAGCACCCTTGAAGAGCAATTCAGCTGCTACACAGGACCACAGGGTGACTGGCAGTGACAAATTACAGTTGTAATCAAGCCACTTTTAATCTAATTAGCACAGCAGAAGGTCCAGTTTACAAAATGGTTCTAAGAACCATAGGGATGTCCAGCCTTTAGGCTATCCAACCTTCATCTTTCATTATTTATTAACTGCCAAAAGTTAACTACAGAAATGTTTTCCTGTTGAAGACAGGCTGATCATTACAGAAAATGGGTCAACAAATAGTGGAACATGAGCCAGAGTGTGCTCAGGTGGCCATGAAGGCCAGTGGCATCCTAGCCTGTGTCAGCAATTGAGTGGCCAGCAGGACTGGGGCAGTGACTGTCCCCTGCACTTGGCACTGGGGAGGCTGCACCCGAAATCCTGTGCTCAGTTATGGGCCGCACACTTGCAAGAAAGACACTGAGGTGCTGGAGCACATCCAGAGAAGGGCAATGGGCTGGAGAAGGGTCTAGAGACTGAGTCACACGAGGAGCTGCTGAGGGATCTGGGGGTGTTTATCCTGGAGAAAAGGAGGCTCAGGGAAAACATTATCATTCCCTACAACTGCCTGAAAGGAGTTTAGTCAGAGGGAGCTCAGCCTGTTCTCCTAATTAACATGTGATAGGACAGGAGCATCCTCAGGTTGTGTCAGGGGAGGTTTAGATTGGACATTAGGAAAAAATTTCTTTATGGAAAGAGTTGTCAAGCACTGGAACAGGCTGCCCAGGGAAGTGGTTGAGACTTGGTTTAGAGGACTTTGCAGTGCTGGGTTAACAGCTGGACTTGGTGAGACTTCACAAGTATTTTCTAACCTAAACAATTCTGATTCCAAAATTTCTAGTGCTGGCATCTTGCAGCACACCACGCAGCATACATACTAAGCCATTATCCAAACAGCTGCCATCTCTTCTGAAATGGGACTGGAGGGATATTTGCTCCCACCTCAAAGCTCTGTGTGCTCTATTCTTAACTTGTATGTTGGATGGAACTTTACACAGGGCTTCACTGTTTGATTATATGAACATAAAATGCAAACAGTAATTAGAGTAGTGAGATTGACAGCAGATGCAAGGTTTAATTTAAATTTTTTTAAGGCTATTATTCAATTAAGGAAAAGTGCTATAGATGAGTGTGTTTTAATATATCAAAAATCTACAGAATTGAGAAAGACAAATCTGAAAGAAGACATTTCCTAGCATAAACCATTAAACACCTGAGCTATGCTATGGGTATGAAGATGCCCATGCAACACTCAAGCAGAAAATCCTGTTTGCACTCACAAAGAACTAAGATCAGTGTGGTTTCACATATAACAAAATAGCTCACAAAAAGGCTCTTGGGTTGTGCCCCACAGCTTATCCTTAGGCCCAAACAGATCACTAGGTTTAAATTGATTAATATTTCCCATTTTCTGACTTGCAAACTGTCTGAAGGCCTGGTAAGGAAGAGAAACTTTTGTAATTTAGTTGTCTCCAGGAAACTGAACAGAGACACATGATGACAACCAGACCCTGTGAATGCATTTCATGCAGTTAAGGTCACTGGCCAGTTAATGGTCTATTCCCCATTCTTTGGTCAGTTTATGTAGAGTTTGGCAGGTGTGGAAAGAACATAGAGATATCAAGGTTTTATGAGAATTACATTTAAAAATAGGCAGCAAAGAAAGCTCAACTGACTATCAGGTTTACAGCTCCTGATCACGTCAGTTTTTTGGGTATCAATTGCACAGGTAGAGACATTTCTAGCCATTAGTTTAAATAAAAATAACTTACATAGTCTGTTAATGAATTGATACATGTTTACAAACCTTAATTAAGACAGCTTATACACTGAACAGCTCTGTTTAAGTAGAACTGTAAGAGTTTTAAAAAATAATCAATGTAAATGTAGCTTAAGATTACATTTAAATTTCATTTTAAATCAGAACAAGCATTTAAGTAAAAAACCTACTAAAAACCTACTAAACCTATTAAAAACAATAAAATCTACTAAAAACCTACTAAAACAATATGAAAGGCAAACACACAAAGCATGTATTTTTTTAAAAAATATAGTAAGCTTTTTATGCAGGAAATTGCTCAGGGAAACTATGACTCTCTGATCTAAAAAAGAGATGGCTTAGAGGGTATAGGGCAGATAGAAAGAAACATCACTACAATTATAAAGAGATTAACTAAAATCACTATCTCATTAAGAGAGTAAAAATATGAAGCATCAAATTAATCTAGTGGGACCAGATTACGATAAAAAAACATAGGTTTTTTCACTGTTGAATCCTCTGATTCATATTCTCAAATGATACTGCAACATGTAAAAACTCATCCAAGTTTAAGGAGAAATTGCACAAAACAAAGAAAGAAAACCACTGGCAATAACTTAGCAGATACATACAGCTGAAAATAACCAAAAGTCTGGAAAGTAATACTTCAGAGAAAGAGCCTGTACATCTGCCCTATTCTTATTCCTCACTAGATCTGTAATTCTTCCATCTGTTCAAGCCAGAATGCTTGCTGTTCTCAATGAAATTTTGATCCTCAAAATTTTACATTTAAAAAAATATTAATGGAAATCAACCTCCAGAGTTATTTTTGCTTGCCATACATACCAAATATTAGCCTACATTAGATACAAACTCCTACAGCAGAAACAAACTACATTTTCATTTTCAAAATCACTCTTTCGAGTCTGTAACACAGTAAAACCCAGCAAGTAAACAATCAACTACCTTACTATTCCAGTTTTAAAAAGCTGTTTTTTCTGGGCAGACAGCTCAGTCAATATCTTACAAATGAATCACTTCTGATCTGCCTGCAGATGCAGAGTCCTTGCTATCCCAAGACCCTAACTTGGCCATAAACCAGACTATTGCTAATCCCAGGATCACTGTTCCAGTCATATGGAATGCAGCTGACTGCAGTTTAAGCAGATCTCAAAGGTAAAGGTATCTTCTGCACAAATTAACACCCAACCACTTTCCATATTGTGTGAATAAACTATGACCCACAATAATTGACAGAGTGCATATGCTAGAGAAAAATCATTATGCCTATCTAAAACTCCAGCCTAAGGGTGATAAATTTTTCATTTAAGTAAAATCTGGAAGGTTTAAATGGGAGAAGCTTTCATTTTTCATATCCATCTCTCCTTAAGCAGAATTTGATAGTGTAGATTTAGCAAGATGCCCACACACAATGTCCATGGTTAAGAGTGTAAGACCTAATGGGGACAATTACATTAAGGAGAACTGACTTTTTTTCTTGGCTTTCCTATTTAGGTATTGGCTAACATCTGCTTTCCAGCACTGAGGTGTTGGCATTCAAGTGGTACCTTTCCTCTTAGGAGAGCACTTGGGAGTATTGAGTCCAGGTGTGGGGCCCTCAGCACACCAAAGACATGGACTTGTTGGAATGGGTCCAGAGAAGGTCATGAAGATGATCTTAGGAGGGCTGGAGCACTGCTCATGTGAAGACCAGCTGACAGAGCTGGGGTTTTCTGTCTGGAGAAGAAGAGGCACTGAGGAGATCATAAAACAGCCTTTCAGCACAAGAGAGCTGGAGAGGGATGTTTTACAAGAGCATGGAGTGATAGGATAAGAGGAAATATCCAATCTAAACCAACCCTCTTACTTTAAATAGTTTTGATTGGATATTCAGAAGAAATTTTTCACTGTGAGGCTGGAATAGGTTGCCCAGAAAAGTTGTGGATGCTCCAGCCCTGGAAGTGTTCAAGGCCAGGATGGGCTTGGAGCAGCCTGGTCTAGTGGAAGGTGTCCCTGCCCACACAGGGTTTGGAACTAGATCAATTCCCCATCAGCACTGCTTGTGCAGTATTCAAAGGAATCCAAATGTTCTGGTATGACCAACAGGCAATATTTCACCAGTAACTTCTGGATTAGAAAATCCACAAGTTATGGAAGTTATGAGCTGCTGATGACCTGACAGCAGTAAAGAACTGAAGCTGCTGTTTCCCAGAGTATTCCCTTCTCCAATACTATTTGAGATAAAACTGCTTTTTGTTTTATTCCTTCCTGGAGTATGTATCTATAGAACAAATAAATAAGGGGGAAAGAAATCAGTGACATAAAAAATCCTGGAAAAATAAACTGGATAAGGTTATTTTGTCATAATCACCAATTATAACTAACTCATTTCTTTTAAAGATTAAGCCCCATTAAATGAGTAGCCATAAATGGCATACACTGAAGAACACTAGAAATTCCATTATTCCACAGAAAATTCGTGATTTTTCATAGTACATTTTTCAGTAAAACATGTTATAAAGGTAGATTCAGTACTTCATCACTGAAATTATAACATGCCAATGGAGCCAAGATATTTTTTCAGACTACAACATTTTTCTTGTTCCAGTTTCTATTAAAGTCTTGATTGAACAAGTATTTACACTGCCTATATTAACCCTCACTTGTTAGCTGTTTTAACATTATAGGTTCCAACAGATGATAGAGTATTTACTTTCTCTCTCAGATGTACAAAATAAATTTTCATCTCTGAAAGACAATCCTGAAATCCTTCTCAAAACCAATCTGACTTTAAAGGGCTCTACCAGCAGTAGTAAGGTTATTTAGGTAAACTGTTTTTTAAAATACTCCACAGTACACAACATAGGGGAAGAACAGTTATTTCTGTTACTCAACAAAGACAAGTGGCAGTTCATTTAAAGATACACAATAAAATGAGGGGTGTGCAATTTCCAAAAAGCTTATGCAAAAACTTGGTTGGTTTATTACAGGCAAAAGCTGTACAATTCCTAGTATCAGCACTTCAGCATCATCCTTAACTGTAAACATCCATAAAGCTGTCAGCAACATACAACAAATGGCTAACTAATACATCCTATCAGCAAGCAAGTGCTGTATTTTTCTCACAGCCATGTTTGTGAGCTGTGTTAGCCCTGGATGGGTGAATCAATAGCTATGATTCCCTCTGCCAGAAGTTATTTGTCTGTTTCCTGTTTAATGTTAGCAGAAATGGCCTTCCTATGAAAAATTAATTCTGAATTTAACAAAAAGCATTAACACTCTGAAAACTGTTAGAAGCAAAAAGTAGGCCAAGAAATTTATAGTGAATAAACTACACTGCCATAGCTTAGTAATATATGCATTTTCAGTACAACAGCAAATAATAAAATCATAGGAGATGCATATAAAACAAGGAGTAAAAGGTACTTTTTGTACAATGTACGAACAGCTTTTACATTTAGCACAGCACTCTTCTGTACCTGCTGCTTTTCTAAAACTGTCACATTCAAGGTACTGGCTAAGCTCTATGCCTGCTGTAATAAAGTCAACAGCTAAATCTTCATTGACTTAAAGTGAAACATTAGACCAAATCTAAATGCTTTGAAAATTCTAGGTTATCCAGCACTCTTACAGATATATGTGCTCAAATTAATACTGAATTTAAAAGGAAAAATTGGAAGGGGATTATCAAGCTTCCTCCTGTGTTAGAAAGCCAAAAATATATTATTTTGGGCATGCACAGGTATACCAAGTGCTTTATACTATCAAGAAGCTAATAAGGTTCCTGGCCCTAAAACACCAATATAATGTAATCAGCCTAGGAGTCTGAAGTAATCAGCTTAGGAAACTGAAGGCTGGAGCACACCAGAAAGAAATGGCCAGTTTAAAGAGCAATACAATTAGTAACCATTCAGAAAGTGCAACTGCACAGCATTATGCTTTCAAAATAGTTAAACAAAATGTACTCAAACACTTATTCCTGCTGACAAGCTTCAGAATTAGTCACTTATACAGCAGCTTTCATCTGTTAACAAAAAATTCAATTTTATAAGGCTAACAAGAACACAGAGATGAGAAAGAACAAAGAGATGAGAAAGTTCATAGAGAAGATATGAAAAAAGCTAGTGCTTCTTCCATTGTGGTAACAAAGTCCTTTTGAAAGAAAACCAGCAACATGTGAAATGAAGCCTATGCTTCCAGACCCATTGCTTCTCTGGCTAGTCTTCAGTTCTGGAAAGGAGATGGATAATTTCTCAAACTTTTCAAAGGATGCTAAAAGAGGAAGCTTCTGGAATGCAATACTTGTAAGAAAGAAAAACACAGCTCATGAGAAAGAAACTTAAGGGAGAATTCTGGGAAGAGCAGGATGGAGAATATCTTTCCTAGGTAACGGAGAATGGTGTAAAAGTAGGGGATAGGATTTGCACAGTTTTTTACAGCCAAGGAACCTGAAAACTTTGTGGCAATCAGTATAGAGGGTATCCCTAGAAGGTAGTTATAATTTCAATCTGAATTCCTACAAATCATATTTATAAAGCTTTTGTGTTTAGGGAATACTTATTTAAAAAGACACATGGTTTCATTTGTTTGCATGCAGGCAGTTTCATGGTAAGTACAACATGGAAAATACAAAATAAATTATTATTTTGTATTGTAATACACAACCAAAAGCTCCCTAAGATAAGGTGCAGAATTCAGAAATATTACAGATGAGGCTTTCCTACTTAAGTATTGTAATTCTGGAAATTGTCAGTGCAGTTAATTCAGTCAGAGGAGAAAGCCATTATTGTTTATGAACACGTCAGAGACAACTGGATCCTTCTCTTTTGCAACAAAATGTTAAGGTTGCAGACCACAGCTAACATAAAACCCAAGACAGTTACGTTGCACATGCATGTAAGTTCAGTCAAGAGCTTCAAAAAATTTTAAACTCAGCTCAGTTTTCAGATAAAAGATAAAATATATATGATATAATGCTTTTGCCTAGGAGACTAACTTTCATCTCTTTAGGTGTTCCTTCTTATTTCTGAAAAGCAAATAACACAGGGAAAAGACAGTAATGTAATGATATATAGCAATTGACAAACATGCATTAATGTCTTCCAGTTCTTGTCTGAAAAAAAAGATAGTATTTAGGTTTATTCTCCAGAAACTTGGCTACAGTATGGAATCAAGTCTGTTTAGAATGGCATGAAAGTCCCTGAACACACCATCACAACAAAAACAGTGACCTAACAGCTCTCCAAGGGTATTTAAATAGATGCCACATTTGTCAGAAACAAGCTAAGTCATCTGTCATACTATTATCACTTAAAAAACTCGAAGTGAGGAAATATGAACACAGAGGTAACAATCTACTTCATATATCAGAACAGTTTCTGTTCCACCACATTGACTTAAAACAGTATACGAAGTACTTTAAAGGAAGTGCTGTGAGGCTTAATCACCTCAAGTATGTATAAAAGCTCTTACCAGCCCTGTGTTAATGGTCACTGTGGACACAAGTGCTGTGGACAACCTTAATAACGCTAAGTGTCTCAGTAGTCTCTGCTTACTAGAAGAAGATAAAAGAGCTAAGTTATTATCTCAGCCTCTGAAAGGTGGTTCATCCAACTGTTCATACCTTAGCAACAGCTGTTATCTGCTCCAGTGCCACAGCATGAAGGTCTTGGTCTTTGCTTTCTACCAGTAGTTTCAGGGATGGCAGCAGGAGGGACTGGTTAAGCAGCAGCAAGCATAATTCTTTTATACACTGAAATAAAAAGTAAGTTCTCTCAGTGTGATCTCTGAAGATACTATCATCATTCACAATAAAATTTATGAAAATTTTATGTCAAATGCAAAATGAAAACCACACTTCCACAACAAATGAATTCCCTGTTGGAAACACCTCCTTGGAAACTTGAAAAACAGAAATTTAAAAAATGTGGAATACTGGTTAAAATGCAACATTTGTTAGATTAAGACAAGGCAGGTACTGAATCACCATTACAATCAGAAGTTTTACTGAAAAAATAACAGAGCAATCTCAGAGCTCACTGTGGGACTAATATATTTGTGCTTACTGAAATACTGCAAAACACAGGAAGAAATGTTGACAGACATTTTTGACAATTCTGTAACTCAATTATGCAATCAGAAAAATAGACCAAAATAAAGAGGAAATAACAGGACACACTAAAGTTCAACAATGCTTCTGTTGCAAAAAGCTTAAAAATTTTATACAGCATTTTATATACAATTAAAGTTTAGCAAATTAACTTTCTGTCATTCATCTAGTTTCCTGTTTTCAATAATATAGCATAAATTTAGCATCACACAATTTCAAGACACAACTGGCCAGAAAATACCTTCTAAAATAAAAACAAAAACATCCCTCAACAAACCTACCGTGTACTTCCAAAACTTGTCCCTCAGTTAAACAAACAAATATGTCCTACATGTGAGCTGTTTTATTTTCCTCAGTGTAGTGATTTGTTCATTTATGCATCAAAAAGTATTTCAACCTACAAATTACATTATAAATCAAGTCATAACTTCCCTTTCCCTTTCCGTCATTTCTTAGAATTTAGGTTGCTTGTCACAATCAATTCCCAATGAGGCCATCAGAGATGTCCCATTTTCCAAGGCACTTTACACTAGGGACTCTGGATATTGCATGGTAGTTACATTGAAAATGGTATCCATCTCTGAAGAGATTCTCTCTGTTTCACTCCAACAATTTGAGAGCAATTGTCAAAGGAGCTCATCAGTTAAATACTAAGCTGAAAGAATGCAAGTCATGTATTTTTTATGTCTTTTGAACTTTAATGATAATTATAACAATTTAATGACCAAGATGATCAACACATTTAGTAGCATAGTTTCCACAGCTGTGAGCCAAAAAGACTATTATTTGAAGATGAGGAGACATTAAATACTCCAAATGTAATGTACTGCACAGACACCTGTCTTTGCTTGGGACAGGGAGCTCTCTGGCTGTACTTGCTCAGTCTTCTCTAAATTTACCCCATAAAGAAAAACAGCCTACAAGAATATACTCCATCACACTAAGCTCTCAGTCACTAAGGCAAGCCTTGTTCTCTTTTTCAGACTTGTTCCTTTAAACTTGTATTCAGTACTGCTATTGACTGTCAATGCTGAGAATCACACAATATGCTGAGTTGGAAGAGACCCACAAGGATCATCCAGTCCAGCTCGTGCCCTTGCACAGCACATCCCCCACAGTCACAGCATGTGCCTGAGAGCATTGTCCAAATGTTTCGTAAACTCTGTCAGTCTTGGTGCTGTGATCACTTCCCTGGGGAGCCTGTTCCAGTGCCCAACCACCCTCTGGGTGAAGAACCTTTTCCTACTATCCAGCCTAAACCTCCCTGACGCAATTTCAGGCCATTCCCTCAGGTCCCATCCCTCCCTGGTCACCACAGAGCAGAGATCAGTGCCTGCCCCTCCTGTTCCCCTCACAGGAAGCTGTAACTGCAGTGAGGTCTCCCCTCAGTCTCCTCCAGGCTGAACAGACCAAGTGACCTCAGCCTCTCTTCACACGGTTTCCCCTCAAGGCCCTTCACCATCCTNATGGCTGCTGACTGCCCTTCCCTGTGATTTGTCCAGGTCTCGGGCCTCTCTATCCCTGAGGGGGTCAACAGCTCCACCCAATTTAGTGGCATGGGCATGCTTGTTTTGAATGATATGACACGGATCAAGGAATAAGAAGACTAAATAAATACATTAAGCTTTGTCTGATCATTCACATGCTTTTTAAAGTTCTGGTAATTTCATATTACACTGGATTTCTTTTGAGATGCATACCTGCCATTCCAGCAAATTTACTGAATGAAAAGTCATGGATTTGCTCTACACGTCTTTTTTTTCTTGAAAATGTGTATTCACAGCAAGAAATGCACCTTATATTCAGAAAAATAAATTCTGAGTCATAAAATACATCATCTGAGCAAAACAGCAATTTTATTATGCTTGGTAAGGTTTCCCTCAGAAAACCAGCTGGACAGGTTGAATAACTTCCTGCCCAGTGGCAGCATACTCAGTCTTACCTAGCAGATATACCCAGTCTTAACTAGCATGCCCAAGTGCAGAAGAAGCCATAATCTATTTTGAAGAAGAAGGACACATTCCAACAACTGCATTTCTTTTTTCACAAGAAGGGACTGGACAGCTTGCCAGCCACTGAAGACTGTCCAAATAGTACAAGCATCAACTTGTATCACTGCCACTAATGACTGTAGGGCTGCTCTGGACAGAAATTAATAACCTAAGCCCAGGAAGAAAATCATCATCCACTGCACTTCTCAGTGCAACTTAAGTGGGTTTCTGTGCTGCAGTGAGCACTTGAAAGCATTCAAGCATCTGCTGTCTGCCATGAGAGGCTCTGCTTAGAGGGGGGTTGATGTTACCTGTGAGAGGGTCAAGAGAAGGCCCAATTCAAAATCTGAATTGCCATGATTTAGTTGAAACTTCTATCTAGTTATGCAGCTATCAGTGGTTCACTGTGACATCAGCAAGGCAAATAAACCATATGCCATAGGAGTCTGTTTTGGGTCCGGTATTATTCAGTACTTTCATGGATGGCTTGAAGGGTTGGATAATGAATACAAACAGCATAATGTCTGGAGAGGCTAAAAACAGACTGAAAAGCAGCATTTAAATTCAGCGTTATCTGAAGAAAATGAGCAGACACAACTGTGTATGTACAAAATCACACAATCTAAAATTGTATATAAACCTCAGGAAAAACTAGCTACAAAAATTAGAAAAAAAGGAGACCAGCTGTCAGCTGTGTTATTCTAGAAGATAAGCATCTCATAGCCACTAGGACCCCAGGGTGACTACAGATAAGGGACTAGATGCATTCCCCCATGTTAACTGACACATGACCCACAGGCTGAGAGAAGAACATGAGATATTCAGAGGAGTCACATTTTTAACAATTACCAGGGGGAGAAGGATTTATCCCTTTCTAAAGGGATTAATCAGGCACTGCAGATGTTAGACAATCCAAGCATGTGTCTTCCAGGCAAATAAAACAATGCTTTCTTCCACTAAATGGAATGGAGGTATCTATCCACTGAACGATGCAAATTAAAACCCTAAACAAACAAACAACCCCACAAAAATACCTCCCCAAAGCAAACACAGGCACAAATACAAAGATTAAAGCTATGTAACTATCCAAAGACATTAAAAAAGTACTTGGCTTAAAAAACTAGATAGACCAGTAGGATATGGAATGAAAAGAAGACTTAAATCCTTCATGACTATATACAAAGATGGTTCTTCTAGACTTCGTGAAGTTACATGTTTTCCATTACAATCTTTGAACTTTGCATGGCTGTAATGGCAGAAAACTTGAATGGCAAACGTTTTTCATGATAATTAACTGGTTTCAGTTTTTAGAAGTCCATCTTTCAAGATTTGCCATCTTAATCAGTGTATTTACTAAAATGTGAAAACGTCTGAACAGGTTAATTGTCAGTGATCACATTTTCATCTTTTTCAGCCACATGACTTCAAAATCTGTCATTTGAGCACTCAAGTACTGTAGCTATACATACAAATAAATTACTTAAAATTCATAATTGTCATTTCCCCTCTTTCCAAGTAGTGACTTACAGAAAAGTAGCCTGTGTTTGTAGGTAACTGTACAGCTACACATTTTAGTGCAACTCCTTGTTACTGCACAGCGTTCTGGCCATAAATAATGTATTCTACATCAGTAAGCCTGTTTAAAACTTGAAGATCAGAGTAACTTCTTATCTGTACCTATACAGTCATACTTACATGATGGGCTCCTTTAACATCCTGTACCATTTAAGAAAAAAAAAGGAAGGCGTCTCCAACCAAAGCTGTCTATCAATATCAAAACTGTGTCTAAACAGTGACTTGTCATGGAGATCATGGGTAAGTTTACTCAACTGAGAGAAATACAAACCATGTTCCTTCTTGAGCAGAACTCTTGGTGAACTGACTGCTGTATGACAGTGACAGGCAGAGGGATTTGTCTCCCTGGATCACCAAGGTGAAGTAGAACATTTTACTTTTACAAAGTTCAACTACTCCTATGCACATTAAGATTGTGAGTTTACAAGCTACAATGCATCACGTCAGCACCTTATAAAGATTACAAAGAAAAGCTGCATATAATTATACCAGTCCCAGGGATACAGAGACCTGCCTTCCACCAAAGAGTTTTGGTGAGATGAATAAATTTATAAATGTACTTATCACTTCAGCTTACTGCCACCTTCTGGAATCATGTTTTACATAGATTTCTGAACTTGACTCAGATCAGAGTGTTGGACTAGGAAAAAAAAAAGACAACAAACAAAAACCCACACACCCAGCCGTCTGTATTTTAAACATAACATGCTGGTTTTATTCTGTTTCTCTTCCTAACATCAGCTGTTTTCTGTAACAGACAGTGACTGCATAAAGGTAATTATAAGACTACATCAGCCTACTAAAAATAGGCACAACTACTCTGAAATTGTGTGAGGTTTATTAAGAACTTCTCCAGTCTGTCTTCATTAATACAGTGTTTACATACAAAATGCTTCAATAAATTTTATACTTAAGAGATGCTTGTATTGAAGTATGCATAGATAGTTAGGGAAGACAAGTTAGAATATCACAGTCACTACTTAGAAATTACTTGAATATTAAGGTTTTTTTCAATCACCATGTTTTCAGGGATTCCTCACTAAATCTTTATGCATTTATTAGTAAGAGAATGATTGATAATTTAAGTAACAGTCTTTGCAACACTGATTTAAATGATAATAGATAATTAAAGCTTTTCTACAAATACATTAAATAAAAATTTATCCTGGCACAGGCTTATAAAGACCAGCTGATCCAGCCAGCCTCCAACTTGAAGCCAGTCCAACAATATCAAACTGCCCATGACATGATCCCGTCAAGTCCTAAATACCTACAAAAACAGATTCTCCTTGTCTCTTCTAGGCATCCACCTGCTGTAATGTTTCACCACTTTAAAGATGAAAAATGTCTTCCTTGAGTGCCATTAGAGTTTTTGATGATGTAACACAACTCTATTGCCTCTTGTCCTATAACTGTGCATGTCTAAAAAGAGACTGAGTAATTCCTCTCCATGTCTGCTCATTTGACTACTTAAACACATGATCTCCCATACTCATCTCTTCTCAAGACAGACTGAACCCAGTTCTTATCCTCTCTGTTAATTCTCCATTGGACTTGAACCAGTATGAAAAACACCTTACTTGTAGCTTTGTAGCTGGGACCTTGAAACAGAACTCATAAATATGATACCCAAAGTCAAAACTTACCTTGGCAGGGAGCATGTGTTTTGTCTCATACAAAGAACGGCAGATTTTCAAAATTTCATTTCCTGTGTTTTCCTTTTCCTCAGGTGGGCATCTCTGCAGCATAGAAGTCCCCAGTTTCACCCAGGGATTATCATCTGTACATGATCTAACCCAGTGAAAAAAGAGATGTATACAGAATATAAATATACATATACCATTTTTTGTAGGTCATTTCTTGTGTGTAACTTAAAAATACACCTAATGAAAGAAAAGGAAAATTTTGAGACAAGTTACTGTCCATAATCCCACCATTATTTCAATGCAACAAATAAGTTTAAATTATTTGGACTTATGACATGCTTATTACAAACCCTGAGGAATTACACACCAGATAAAGACTGATCAAATTGGAATAGCACAGGATCTTCTCCTGGCTTTACATCAGCTGATTTCCCAAGCAGAATGGTATCAAGGGAGGGGTGACAGGAATACAGCATTCCTAATTTGGTTTGCTTTGATCACATTTTAACAGCTTCTGTTTCTCAAGGATCCGTCCCTTGCTTCTGAGAGGAAAGTATATAGCCAGATTCACATTTTAATTTTCAGGTCCAATGAGTACAAACAAAAATAAACTTTTCTCCACAGCCCATCCAAGAAGGGTAAGAAAGTAAAATTACATGCATGTGAACTCTACTAGTAGATATGGATATGGTTACATTTGTTTTACACATTTAAAATGTTATTTTAATTCCACACAGAACCTCATGCTATGTCACCATTACAGACAAACAACAGACAGTATATACAAGCAAATTTAATCATGCAGGATGGCAAAGGTAGTGTTTATTGTGAAGGGGTTTTTTGTTGCTGCAACATTTTTTTTACCTATAGCCATTATTTGGTAGATCATGTAGATATTTTGGATACTTTTGTTAGGAATAGGTATACTGACTAGGAGTGGATGTAGTGACAGAAATGACAAAACACTTGCAACTGATAGCATGAAGCACAACACTGGAACACACCTACACTGCCATTTTTCTAATGTAAATTAAGTTGATGCATTTCAATTCCCACCTACAGTGGGCTAAAATAATGCACAATTACAGCTTATATAATGATTGAATTAAGTCACTATAACACAAACTCTATGTTCATCTGTGCATAAACTTAAGAAGGCACAAGAGGCATTTTAAAAATCACCCCATCAATTTCTCTGGTCAGTAACTGGCATCCCAAAGACATGGTAAACTTTCCACATTAACAAGAACAAAAAAACAACTCACAGCAGGACCACAACTGGCAGTCTGGAATTACAATTTAGTGAAAATTAAGACACTCATTTAGTACATGTGAGAAGAAGCAGTAAAGTGCTGTCAAAGTGCTGCTTTTCAAAGTTATTATTTTGGAGCAATTGTTAAAGCAACAAATTAATATAATTGTAAATGTAGTCTGTTAAGAGAGTCTGTTGGATTGACACACCAAGTGTCTGACAGCTCTGAAGAGAACAACCACCAATATCTACTATTTCATACATAAAAGCTCTCTTCTGCTCATCGTCCACTTTCAAAAATACACACTGTAAACAAGCAAAAGCAGCTCCACACATGCAGCTGTCATTACAGTCCAACATGAAAACCAGACAGAGAAGCTAGGAGCACCTTTGAATGCAAATTAAATAGAAGTCATTGTCTTTCTTCCTTCTGACAACTTAATTGAGCCTTTCCATCAGTCACAGGCACTGAGCACAGAGCTGTCAGAAGCCTGGCTGGGAACAGCAGAGCTTCTCCTCTCCACTCCTTTCAGCATGATGGGTCAAACCCCAAGATGCCAGATTATTCAACAAACAGAACATGAGGCACTGAATGTGAATCCCCAGTAAGGGCAGGAAAAGGAAAAAATCCCTGCAACTCCACCTCTGCCACTGGTTAAAGGGACAGCTCCTGCTCTGTGATTCATTTCTCATTTACAGATACAAAGTCAAAATGCATTTCCATTTCTACAGCTGCTGCCCCCAGAGTACATAAATAAAAATCCCTAAGAATTTTCCATTGGAAAAAGGAAACAAAAATCACACTACAAAACACAAAAATAACCAGAAAAATGCAAAGCCATCAAGGCTTGCCATATGCAAATTTATTTAAGTAAAATACCATATTATATAGTTTACATATATAAAGTTTTTCTCACCACAATTCCTTGTAACTATTTCAAATACTCCTGTGCACTACTAACAACCATCTGCTATCTCTAATTAAAACCAAAATTAAGTTACCAAAATCTGACACCTAGAGGCAGAATTCAGTTTTCTTCTCTCTTGAATTATACTTTAGTTCAACTGTGGTTATAAAAAATTATTTCTCATAATGAAAAAAGCAATTACTTCAAAACCACTGCAGGAACACCTTAATGTTTTTCTCCCAAAGCCAAAAGAGGAAAATCTGGGATTAAGATTATAAAAGTGAACTGTAGTACTGGGTCTCTAACACTGGGATTATTTCAGTTCCAAAGCATCTTGTCAATATTTATAACAAATATAAAAAATGCCTTTTGAATGTAGGCAGCAAGTTCCAAAGGACTGCAGAGCTTCAGGTACAGTCAATAATTATTTTAAGAAACAGCTTTATGAAATGTTTAAAATGACATCTGACTATGAGCCATCTGGGTGGAAAAGCATGCATGCATAACAAGGGTATGAAAATAAAATTTTAAGAAGTGTATGGCTTTGAGAGCTGACTGAAACAAGCAAGGTACCTCTCTGTTTTGTCAGAGTAAACACAGCATATTATGATAAGAGAACCATACTTGTGATAGTAAGTATGATTTTAAATTGAGTGTTTTAGAAAACAAATACTGAAAAAAACCCCAGTAAGTGTGGACTTACTAACATAGAGATTACAAAAATTAAAAGCCTACCAAAAATCCTCTCAAACATTAGTTCTTTTATTTCTCCTTCCTTTTAAACCTTTACAGAATGTAAACTGTATTTTTCAGCTTTATATTCAATTTTAAGTATTAGGTATTTATTGCAAGATTGAAAACCTAAGTTCTAAGTATTCACATGACTCACGCTTAAATTCCCCAGTTCCTGTAAGGATCATTACACTGGCTGTAAACAATAAGTGATAAACCATATTCTGAAGGAGAGGAGGAAAAAAAGAGTAAACAAATATGTTAATACATACAGTTTTAACTTCTTGATGTTTTCCTCTCAAAAATTTGTTAATACAACTTGCTTTAAAATGAAATTGTTGAAAACAGCAAAACAATTCCTGTTTTTTACCCTCAGGCATCCTAAAGATAGGCTTTTCAGGAACACATATACACATAAACCCCTAGGCTGCCAAGCACAGCTGAATGCTGTTAATGTGGGACTATGGAATGGGGGAGAGGAAGAAAGAACTATGTAATTGCCCAGGAGCCATAATAACTCTGAAAGAGTTATGATACAGGTGACCTGAGTATTTGCAGAAATTCTCACTTCCAAGATTGCTTAAGTTGAAGAGGTATCCTTCCTCTGAAATTTGACCCACAGTTACTTGTGACTACACTTTTATTCTATTCTTCACTTTAGGAAATCAGACTGAAGGAACAAAACATCAAGAGGGAGATACAATTACATAAATTTTTATGTCCTCTGTAACCAAACAGTAGACAAGAACTGCCCATATACAAGAAGGGTTCTCCTTTCACAAACTCTTTAGTCTTTCTGTTCAAAAGAAAGGATTTTTCTAATTGCAGCAGTATTGCAATCGACCTTTTGTTCTTTAAGTTTTGGGTTTTTGTTAAAGTTAGTGTGAAGGTCCCCCACAATGTATAGCATTCAATTTTCAGTTACAATCAACCAAAACTTAAAATGAAAGTTGAAACATGCATCTCTGACAGAACCTACAGCAGTTCTTGCAATTCTTAATGTATTGAAGACAATTTTTGGCTTGTAAAACTCTCATTAAAGAATTTAGATTAATGCTTGTCCAGAAATTCCAAACAAACTTCAAGTTTGAATGCAAAAAACCATTACAAATTACCTTGTAACCCACCAGTTCTCTACATATGCATAAGATAGTTACTTTTCAGAAAAAGATAAGCCTTAACTTTTCTGAAAAATCAATGCACATAAACACCTTGTGCATGAATGCAGTCCCCCAGTTAAAACAGGTTGTAATCAATACCCCTAAGTAATCCAAAATAAACACCATTTAATGACTCTAAAGTAACTGCTGTCAGACATGGCTAGCTAAAAACTTACTAATATTACTGCTCTCTGAAAGATATATGACCCTTGCCTCTCCACATGAATTTATTTGAATCCTTACATCTTAGAAGTGATTAGCAGTTACAGAATACAACAGCTAAATTTTTTACTTTCAAATGTATTCAGAAAGTTGCAGACAAAACCTGAAGAACTGATGAAACATAATGCAGTCTGGATGTTCTAAATTACTACTTCCAGTTAATATCCACTTTGATGGGTGCAATTCTGAAGTCTTAAAATTATTTTAACCTTAAATTGGTTTGAATACTTTATTCAGAGACAGAAATAACAGGTAGTGGATCTAGACAAGAGAAGTGCCATTTTGTGGTACCATTACCCTCCCTGCAGACATCCTGCACACTGGCTGCCACATCCATCTGAATGGCACCTTTTGAAGGCCTTTTTGCCAAGTGTAACTTTGAATACAAAGATAAAGTCAGAACTTTCTATTCTTTTTTTATGGACTCTATACAGTTTATACTGCTAAAAACAAGAGCAAAATACGTAGCTTGAAATTTAAGTAGACAGAACACTCTCATGTGCAAGAGTTCAAGAAATAAAATGTTTTTCTGCCTTCCTCCATGACACAGACTACATATGTGTATATAGAGGTTTTACAAGAAACTGATTGGTTCAATTCTGCTTTAAAGAAACCATTTACTCCTCCTAGTATGACCCTTTCCAAAAAGCACACTCCTACCAGTCATGTTTGAAATATATTACTGAAAACAACATGATATAAAGCAAGAAGACTTTGAACTCTTTTGTTACATGACTGTTTGAACAAACACTCACCCATCGCTCCTGTCCATCGGCGGCCAAGCCTGAAGCAGCAAGACCAAGTGCTGAAACTCAGGCAGACTCTGACTGGACTCCAGAAGTTGCAGGAAGAGATGGTATCTTTTTTCTTCATTTTCAATGTCTGTTATCTCTACCTGAAGGAGACAAAGATCAACCAAACAAACTAACTAAACTGGATTTTTTTTGCCCCAGAAATCAATGATTTAAAACAAATTAACAAGCTATCTGTGAAGACCATCACTGTTCCAAAACAATGCAGGAAACACAGTGAACAGAATTTTCCCAGAAACTGATTTTTTTATCTCTCATTTTCCACTACATGCAAATAAAATGGGAGAACACAAATGATGTGGAATGACAGGTGCACATTCCTAGAACAATGTAATCCCACACAAGTACATTCTTTGATTACTTCTGAGGATCAGATTCTGTCTTCTTCAGACAACCAAAAATTCTTTAAATGTCTTTTTCTCAGTGTATAGACAAATATACACACACATATACAGACATATATTTTCAAAGAATGACTATGTCCAGTGCTTTCCTAATATGTACTACTTTCACTCACCCATGAAAATTCAACAGTTTGATCTGAATTTACAGCACCTCATGTTTTCTCACCTAGAAAAGAGCCTTTAAAGATACTTCTCAGTTAATCTACCCAGCAAAGAACATTTCCTAACAAGTAATACAGTAATTCTCTGCACAAGTGTTTGAACCTAAGAAAAACAAAACTTCATTGTCCTATCAGCTATCAGACAATTCTGTTTTGGGACAAGTACCTATCTCTGTTGAAAAGCTGCAGCTTTTGCCTGGACTCGAATTCACTGCAGTTAATGACAGGTTCTTTTAAAAATAATTACTGCCTGCAGTTTCATGGTAAAAATGTGCAAGGTAAAAGGTCTGACAGTCGAAGGAAGGTTGCTGTAAATTAGAACCAACCTGCTTCTAAATGAGAAGTAACTTCTGTTTAAAAGATTGGGAATCACACCAGGAGGGCTTTCACAAATAGAATAGCAGTTCACTGCCTGACTGACATACACAAGTTTTCGGAGTTTAACAATTATTTGTTACAATAGCAAAGTAGCTCCCTCTGTATTATTAACACATTCTAACAGTGAAGTTTTCTTCCTGAGTCCAGAAACTTCCAGAATATCAAACACTTCAGTTTCATCTTGTAATTCTGCTGAAGATACACTGCATTAAATGTTAACTTTTCTGTTTCAGCTCAAGTAGTTCTAAGACATCAAACATGGACAAAGTTCTCCTTAGTTCTACAGCTGCTCTGAAAGATTAAAGATTGCATCTCAATCTCTTCAAAGTAGCTCTGATACATCAAGGGCAGATTTTCAAAAAAGGCTGGAAAACAAACATTACTGATGCATTTACTGAGTTGCCTACATAATCTGTGACTTTAAAATATTTAGTGTTGAAAAACTGTTTGCTTCTGTCTCCAGAGTATATCTGAAAGCACCATATACTAAAACACTTCAGAGAGTGTAAAAATGTTCCCCAGATCTGGTCACTTGAAATATCTTTCTTTATTGCAAATGTCACATAGCAGACATCAGTTACCCACTTGTAACATATGTATACTTGATAATATATACTATCATAATACCAGATATTAAAATGAGAAGGCTGAAAAGAGAATAGAGATAAACAAGAAAGGGAAAAAGGGACAGATGTTGACCTCTAAGGTTCCAAAATATTTACCATCTCAGCAAATTAAGTACTAGCTAGACAACAGAAGCTCTCACACTGTTTATCCATCCTCAGACTCTTTTATCAGAAAACTATCTCTTCACATACTGAAACCAAGTACATACTGTTGGAATGCATGGAATAGAAGCCTCTCCGAGTCTTTCAGAGAGAGAATGCAGCCTTTAGAGAAACTGAAATATATTAAGCCACACAGACATGAAGCAGATGTGTCAGTTGTAATTTTAAGTAAGTAGAAATATATCTTAAGTGCCTTAAGAGATTGTGTTAGCTAGTAAAAAGCCCTGAAGCCTAGCTTAAAGTTCAGTAGTGTCACCTTTTACAAAATTAACTCCAGACATAATGAAAACATAACAAAACACTGCTTGCATTTCTAAATAGAACAGACAGAACTATTTGCATAAATAGACAGAACTATATGCGTAGATTTTGGTAAGAATTGACACTACTTTCACACATTAGAATTAAGCTCAGATTGGTGTAGGAAGAATGTTTTAGAATCGTGCTTTTAGCTGATTGGATGATTTACAAATTAAATCCTCCTGTATTGGGGTAAGAGACGAGAAAAAGAAGAAAAGAGAGAAGAAAAGAAGAGGAAGAAAAAAGGTGTGGGAGCTGCTGCTGCTGTTCAGAACCTCAGGAATCTATGCCAGAAAGCTTTTAGCATGGACTTTAATACTTGAACTCTTCACCTTCAAGACTGTTGTATTCATGCAATAAACAACTTTACAAGAACCAACAACTGCTCTTGTCTCTTTGAAGAGCCAAGTCTTACATGAAACTCAACACCATACCATTCTGGATGGTACACTGAGTACATTTTAGTATATCTGCACAAACAGCATGTTACTTCAAAACACAGACTAAATGATAAGATCTTTCTAATGATAGCCATAAAAATGGCAAAGACAATATCAATATATGAGAAAAGCTGTCAGAGAAGTCCCCTATTAGTAGCACAGAGTAAATGAAACATCCTACTCAACGTGAACGGAGTTCCAATAACCCTGCCTAATCATGTATCTTTATAGACTTTGGTTTACATTTTTTTATGAGATTAATTAATCTAGTGCCATAATTTTGTTTTGGACAGCTGGATCCTTGCAACATGATTGCTCATGACATAACACATACTGAATCAATTGAAGTAAATCAGAAGAATATCCTCTCTAGTCTCAAATGCAGAGAGCATTTCTGCAGCATTGCTCTCCACAATGGCTTTTTTTCAAGTCACCTATGTTTCTCACTAAGAGTAATAAAGTGAACTTTCTACACTGTTAATTATTTGGAGTTTTTAAGAAGAAAAGTGAAAATGCAGTCTTTATATGGTATTTTAGATGCATGCCACTTCCATTTAATGTGAAACAAGAGAGATTCCAGAGACAGTTCCTTGCTAGAAGGAAGCAATAACTTGAAACAGCACAAAGGAATGAGGTTTTAAGTTACATTTACTATGTATGTGTATGTATGCACATACATATATCTAGACAGACAGACTGATCTGTATAAAAAACACATAGACAACTTAGGTTTTGCTCTGTATTACTGCCTTCGCTTTCTGAGGGAGAACACAGCGAGGAAGCAGACACCTCCCACAGCAGAAACAGAGCACGCTCTGTGTAAAAAGGTAGAAATATCACCTTTACAAAGTGAAAGCTAGCTGAGATGAGTTGCCACAATTAGTCAAGCCTCTTGTTTTATTGTAATAATAGATTTTTAAAAATCCATTTTTAATTGAACACTTCCTTTTGTAGCAAAGTTGGATGATCTATTCAGATGACTCTGAATGTTGTAACACAGGGTAATGGGACAATATCACCCTGATTCCCCTTCCTTCCTTTTTTCTTTTTAAACAAAACCCCAAAATATTTTTCTAAACCACTCCAAGATTAACCATGCAAAGATAACCCACCATGAACTGCTTAGAGCCTTCTTAACACAAGTGCCTGTAAAGAACCTGACAATAAACAGAATAATGAGGCTGGTAGCCAGGCATGAACTTCAGATGATCCCAAAGAAGTATGAAAAACAACTGGAAAAACAAAATCAAACAAACTTCAAAACAACAAGAGCAAGGAAAAGGAAAGCAAGGGTGTCACAGTGATGCACGACAAAGAAGAGTTCAGGATGCAGTGAGAGTCCTTCCTCTGAGGCAGAGAAGCCTTTATTCAGGGTTTGCAACCCTTTTATTAAGGTGTTCCAATACAGGTTAACATGACTGACCAAAGGGACCACCTCTCTGGTCCCATTGGTGCAACAAAAGAAAACACATTCAGGACCCCTGTTCTACCTTATTTTGAGAATCAGAATCTATTTACAAAAAACAGTCCTTGAAAGAGAATTTTCCCAATGGATTTTCCCCTTGGGAACACCTCAGCCACTGACAGGCTGAGAATTCTTTCAGGCTCAGAAAATCATGTCCACACAAGGGTTTTCAGTTTTAACAACAGATTTGTTCAGTTCTGACTTAATTCTCCTCAGTTTCAGGCAGTCTCTTTGGCAGTAGAACACAGCTGGCATCATGATCCTCATTAAAAGACTGCAAAAATATTTACCACAATGGGAAAGTCAATTAGGGGAATTAATTGTAGAAATTTTACTCACAATAGATTATGAAACAAAATACAAATTAAGTAAAGCCAAACCTTATGTTAAACTGTTAAAACACATCATTTCATTATGGAGAGATTACATATGTTCAGAATCAAGAAAATATAAACATCTGCATATGTTAATGTTCCTTCAAAAAAATCACAGGAAATTTTGCTTTCACAAAGCAAAATACTGGCTACACAAACAGCATGAGCTTATCATAGTCCACAAGAGATTCAGTGTGGAATCAAAAACTCTGCGCAGTTAAAATTTCTCCTCAAATAAGTCCAATTTTTCTGCCTTATGATCAAATCTTTCAGATTCACCTTAAATGTAAGACTCTTTCCTCAGAGATTAAATCCTATTAGATGCCCAAAATGTTGAAACCACTCAGTTTACTGCCTTTCAATGTACAAAGTTTTGAGTCCTTATATTGTTCCACAGATTTGTTATTGCTTCATACTCATCAGATGTAATCTGGATGAAGAAGTCCAAATATGAAAAGTTGCCTCACAAATTAGTTCTGTAGCTTCTGGAAACCTACAGTTTTACAACTGTAAGATGATACACTTGAATAATGATAAAGTTAAATAAAACTGTGGAAATCATACATGGCTGATAAAAAAAAGCCTTTAGTGTGCCAGACTGCAGAACCAGTGGTTTAGTTTGGTACATTATCTCACTCCTGCAATCAGAGTTAATTTAAAATCAGTATTTACAGCAACTGTGGAATGTTGCTGAATCTGAATTGCATCCTTAAGTTATAGATATCCACTATGTAATGGTTTCCCAATCCTACAGGACAGACACATGTGATAAGACATGTAAATGCTTTATTGCTAAAGCCATTTAATTTGACAATCTGGTACTGACTGACTTGGCTGATGAGAGTGCCTTTTGTTTGAAAAAAAATGGAAATGCCAATAAAAAGATCTAGCCAATTCAGCCCTCTCCGACCTTTGAGAAAAAAGAAAAATGCTATTTTTATATGAGAATAGTGAGGACGAAAACTAATGCAAACAGACTTCAACCTCCCTCTGCCCACTGGTGTATCTATTCTGCAAATTCCATTTTGACTCTGTGTGAGTGTGACAGAGCCACAGCTTTCATCAATAGATTTTGCTGTCTACAAAGGAAATAAATGATAAGGATGTTTATAAATGAAACCAGAAAAATATTTTCCTTCACTATAATTGCTTGTTTATTGAGAAAAGCTATATCCATACTTAAAAGCAACTCTCTGTACTAAAGGCAAGAAAGTTTGCTGTTACCAAGGAATGCAACCAAAAAATTACTGTTTTACATGATTATAAAATTAATTTTATTACAACTACCAGATGGTAAATATAAGTATTTCAAAATGTGTTCACGTTAGACACTGCAGCATAAATCTGAATTAATATGGCATTGAAAACAGAAACACTAAGCCAGCATTTGACTGTTCCCTTATTGCTACAATAGACTTGCAATTAGTCAGAACTTCCTTGTAAAATGCACTGGTTTTATGATCTCTCCATGCCCCTGCCCAAGCTGTAGTGGTAGAGAATTCATCTGTGCTACATCTGAAAATAATAGGCAGATGCAACATCAAAGATTTTATTCAGATATGAGATAGGGAACACTGATGCTAAAACTTCCTTCCTGTCATTAGACAGGGCTTAACATTGTTCACAAGCAATGACTAAAAGGATTGGTAGCTATTTGACTGCATTCCTGTAATTGCTATCCTGGTGTGCTGTTCATGGCTCAAAAATAAAAACAGCCTTGCCCCAAGGAGTTTACAATCTAATTAAGTAAATCAGCAAAGAAAATACTGTCCTTCCTATACAAAAGGCCAGTAGGGTTTAGTCACTGAAGAAGGTATTCCTTGCACTTTGCAGGTCAGGCTGTAATCTGTCAATTCCCTGTTCTGCTGGCATCTGTGGAGCTACTGGAAGTCTGCACAAATATAAGTTATTGGAACCTACCTCCAGTACAAGGCTGCAAAGTTAAATGCTTGTTACAAAGGACATATAAAATTACAAGCTAAACAGAAATTTTAAAGTCAATTATTCCCAATATGAACATAAACATAAAAAAATCTGTCAACAAAACCCCAAACACAATCAGCAACACTGTACAGCTGTGGATCGTCCCCATCCAAAGAGGCAGGGATTTGATTTTTAGACAGGCATTGTTAAAATAAAGAGGTGTGGCTTTAAGTCTGGGGAAGAGTGGACTCCACTCCTCTAACTTAAGGGATGTGTCCTCTAAGCCTGGGAGAAGTAAAACTCCACCCTTCCTCTAAAAAACCCACTGCCTGGCCCCTGTTTAGGGCTCTCTGTCTCTGGATTAAGCTGAGTTGGTTCCTGTGTTGCTGCAATAAATGGATTCCTGAGTTTAACCAAGACCTGCCTCACTGATTCCTCATGCTGGTCACCAGCAGCTGTAACCTCCCTGGACATGAGCAGCTGTGGTACACCACATACACCTGTTCCTGAAATTGCATAGCTACTGTCTCTGCACATGTAAGATCAGGAGCTTTTAAAGGCTATTAGTTATTAGTTATTTAAAGGCTATTAGTTATTCTCTTCAAAGTTCTTCAAGATGCTAGAAATCCTACCAGCCTTGATGCTAAGCACATTATATACTTGTGAAACAACGCAAAACCACAAACACATTAAACATCTTATTCAAGATCTTCACATACTAGGGCAACAGTAAACCCTTTTTAAAGGCAAAACTACAAATGCTACACTCAGCAACACACTACCAGCATCCCATTATGTCTGAACTAGAGTTTCTTTAGAAAATAATCCAAATTAAATAACTTGTAAATTGTGATTGAGGGGAAAATCCTTCAAGATACAACAAGGTAAGGCTGGGTAGAGTAGTAACACGCTTGTAAGAACAAATCACTGTATCATTCAGCCTCTGGTCCATCAGCATATGGGCAAGGGCACACAGGATGAAGAAAGTCAAGGACAAAGGAACCTGACAGCTTTAAATAGGCTGTTTTGATCTTACTTTCTCCACCTACCCTAGTTCACATTTTGGTAATTCCACTTTCAACCCATTTTGGTAAACGTAAACTTAGGTGGTACTAAAGTCATAGGTGAGAGATGGCAACTTTTAAAAAACAGTTCCACTGGCCTCACAAAATGCTCCTGTGTAATAATAGGATTTAACTCTAGTTTAATGAAAACACACAACAGCTAAAATGTGATCCAGTGTGCTGCAGATTAAATTCCCTTGCCTGAAAGCAGCTTTTTTGAAGCTATGCTTAACAGAGTTACCCCAGTTAATGCAAAGCAACAGTTTTATTAAGGAATAGTCACTTAAAAACAACACACCAAAACTAACAAAAAATAAAAAATCCCCAACCACATTCCAAGGACTGTGTCAGGGAGATTTAGGCTGGGTATTAGTAAATGGTTCTTGACCCAGGGGGTGGTAGGGCACTGAACAGGCTCCCCAGAGAAGTGGTCTCAGCACCAGCCTGACAGAGCTCAAGAAGTGTTTGGACAGTGCTCTGGGGCACAGGGTGTGCCTCTTGGTGTGTTCTGTGCAGGGCCAGGAGTTGGACTCAATGATCAGGGACTGCTCTGACCTGGACTGGAAGACACAAACACCATCTGACAGACCAGAAGGAAGTGTTTGCTATCAAAACTACAATCTTACAGCAGTCGATTCAAAACTGAAATTGAAGTCAAGGGTTTTGCACAAACAAACCCAGGGTTTACAACCCATGCCTTATATCCCAGAGGAGGAAAAACTCTGAAGTCAGGCTTTCTTGCACTTTCCCAAGTGCTGAGCTTCACATAGTAAAAATATTATTGAATTCTGAGCACATATGGAAGCCTACTGCGTGCAGAAACTAAAGAGATGCACGTAATAGCATAGGTAAAATCCTGCTCAAATTAAAGCCAGTGTACAAGATAAGCAAGTTATGGGATTCAAGTTAAAAAACAAATCAACAATAAGCCTACTGGTGATGAATCAAACTAAGGCTCAGCCACATGTTAAGTTTTTATAGAAATACCCAAGAACTTTTTTCTTCTGAAGTGATTTATATATTGTTTAATTCCTTATCTGCTTCATATGCAGCTCACTAAGAAATGCATATAGATTCAATAAACACAAATGTGTTGCCTAATGCATAAAAATGAGTAACTTGTGCAGAAAATAAAATCCATTCATTTGTATTCTGCAGGAGACTATGTCCTAATCTGCAAATGCATTTCAGCACAGAGAAAGCCTTTGAGGACTGTACATAGATATTGGTAGGGAGAATAAGGGAAAATAATGACAAAAAAAGATGCATTTGAAAGACTCCTATACCTAGCTAGCTGGAACTGAACGAAACAGGACTAACAGATGTTATTTAAATTGTATACTGACTAGGTGTGCGTTAGTATGTAAAGATTTGGATGCATGTATGGCTAAAACTAACTCCTATGCAACATGAGGTATTCACAAACATGTTAAGTAATCTGTGTATGCATCATCTACTAATCACTATTTCCTAATTCAGAATTTATGTATTATATAAATACTCTAACACAGAGCAGACAACAGCATTGGAATGTATGGCCTAGAAATAACAAAATTTCAATCTTTAGATATTTTTTTAAGCTGTTAACTCAGCATCAGCCATTTCCCTCATACCATACAGAAGTGGTTTTTAATTTACCCTTCTAATCATTATTACCGTCAAGCAGCAGTGCATCCACAGTATTCACCCCCATGTATAACTGCTGTCTTGATAACCAAAGTCTGCAATTCTTGCTAATAAAGCAAAATTCTTTTAAAAGCTGTTTACATGTAAATGAAACATTGTCAAAACTAGTACTTCCAAAATATCTTCCTGCAGATAGGCAAGACTAGGAAAGTCAAAGATATATTTCTAAAAAGAAAGACTCACACTAAACTAAGATACTGTCGTACAGGAACATGAGGTTGTTGATGTCAACTCCAGTTTTAAATAATATTTCAGTATTACTCTTTTCAGTTAAAAAAAGGAAATGCGTATTTTTAATTAAAAATTCCTTCATTGTTTATCCATATTTATGAACTAGGCCATTAAAATACATGGTTATCACAAAATTCTTTAAGCTGCAAAAACAGAAATAAGTGAGTAGGTCTGTTGCAGCCATAAAAGTAATCTGAATAGGGTAGGCAGCATCACACACCTGTCACACCAAATGGTGTTACAGAAACATTGCAGTTGGTGGTTTTTTTTTTCACTTGGTGTAGTTGAGGTTCCTAGCAGTCACAGTCTTGATAGAGGGTCCCTGGGTAGCAATAGCAGCAATGTGGAAAAAGAACCCCTCACTCTCTCAATCAACACGAAATATCATGAATTACTATGAAGTAAGATTTTAAGAATACCTGAGTGAGGCCCTTCAGGTGATGCAGAGTTTGCAAACCTCTAAATAAGAATTATCAACTAGCATGATGGCTGATGGAGTAAGAAAACTGTTCGGAAAGAAGTACAGTATCTACTGTCACAGTTATTACTAAAAAATACTCATTTAAGATACTAACACGATAATGCCAAAAGAAAACCAGTTGTACAATTTACTTATATTTTCAAAGGGCTTAGAACAACATCCCTGACTAGAAACCACTGAAGAATTTGATCTACTAAGAGGAAAAAAACCCAAAAAATGTAAACAAAAAACCAAGTCTATGATCAAATAGTAAAGGTAAAAAGTAGAATTTCTGATGGGTTTATGGCTGCTTCCTTGTTTACATGAACTATGTTTTGGGGAGACTGCAAGCACTGAATAGACAAAAATGCAAACAAATGATTGTCAAGGCTAGTTTATGTCAAAAGAAACCACCAATAGACAGGAAAAAAGTCTAGGGTAAGTAAATGACTATATGATGGCAAATAAAATATAACAATGGTAAAACTAAGGCATTTTAAAATATGCTAAATTAGCCCGATGAAGTCAAGACAGTAACCTGAGCCTCACTGAATGAAATACGGAGACCTGTGGCTGATGGACAGATGAAGTAGAGAGCAGTTGATGTGTTAGGATGCATAACCATGGACTGTTAATTTCCACAAGAATTGCATTCACTTCTCCATTTACCTTTCTCAGGAGGCATACTACATATCACAGTGGGCTCTGAGATAGAGGACAGGACACTTACAGAGAGAAAAAGCTGTGCAGGAGATGGTGTGACTGGGATTGGTTACTGAGAGTAAACAACAAAATAAGGGAAAAAGTGTGGTGAATAGAGAATTTGATTTTCTGGATTTTAATATCCTAAAAACCCACAGAATGTAATAAATCATGTAAAATGGTTAAGTCATAGAAACACAGAATGGTTTGGTTTGGAAGGGACCTTAGAGGTCATTTAGTTCCTACACCCCCTGCCATGGGCAGGGACACCTTCCACTAGACCAGGCTGCTCAAAGCCCTCCTCATCCTGGCCCTGAAACACTCCCAGGGATGTGGAGTCCACAACTTCCATGGGCAACCTGCTTCAGTGCCTCACCACGCTCACAGTAAAGAATTTTTTTCTACCACCCAGTTTAAACCTACTCTCTTTCAGTCTGAAGCAATTCCCCCCTTGTCCTGTCACTTCAGGCTCTCATAGGAAGTCCTTCTCCATCTAATTTTGGTGGCTCACTTCAGGTGCTGGAAGACCACACTTAGGTCACTCCAAAGCCTTCTGTTTTCCAGACTGAGCAATTCCAACTCTCAGCCTTTCCTCAGAGAGAGGTGCTCCATCCCTCAAATAATCTTGGTAGCCTCCTCTGGATTCACTCCAATAGGTTGACAGCCTTCTGCTCATGGAGACCCCAGAGCTGGATGCAGCCCTGCAGGTGGGGTCTCAGCAGAGCAGAGCAGAGGGGCAGAATCCCCTCCCTCACCTCTGCCCACGCTGCTTTGATGCAGCCCAGGACACGTTTGGCTTTCTGGGCTGCAAGGGCACATGCCTGGGTCATGTCCAGCCTCAGCATCCCCAAGTCTCAGCACGGCTGCTCTGGATCTGTTCATCCCCCAGCATGGAGTGATACCAAGGGTTGCCCCAGTCCAGGAAGGTCTTGGTTGCACTAAGCACTTGGTCTTGCTGCAGCTCATGAGATTCCCACAACCCCACTTTTTGAGCTCGTCCAGGTCCCTCTGGATGGCATCCCTCCTTCAGAAAATCTCAGGTTTTGTGCTCAGTGATACATGCTTGTGTACTGATGCTGAAAATTCAGCAATAGATACCCAAGGTTGAATCACAGTTTATGCACCGATTTCTTAGAAATGTAGTAACAGAAGTCTGATCATATTGTTAATAAGCTCCTAATTTTTCTAAAACTGGGATCAAAACTGAGTATACATCATTTGAACAATTCTGGATTTATACCTTCATTACAACAGACCTGCTAGAGAAAGTAATTGAGCCCCCATGAATCCACTCCAGAGCATTCTTATCTTCCTCTGAAGCAAATGCTACTGGTCACAGAGCACTGCAGTGCCCAGGGCTCAATTCACAACTTGTGCACACTCACGCTACACTGCTTTTCTCTCCACTTTGTCTTATCTGCTATACTTGTGTAGTTAATGGAAAATATTTCATTTGCATCTAAAAGTATTTAATTAATCATACACGCTACAATTTATGTTCCCCCCCCAAAAAAAAAAAATCACGTTTTCATATGGATAAATTGCATCTTCAAGGAATGGAAATTAGTGTTTTAAAATATTAATTAAAACTTAAATTAAATTTCTTAAGCTTAATTTTTATGCATCACCAGCAGAGAAACAATGTCTCTAGAATTATAAATAACATCATAACAAATTTACTCAGAGTTGATAGGAACATAAATCTTCTAATTATGCATTTTTCACAAATAAAAGATGGCTGAGGATGAAACAGATACAGCTCCTTCACTTGTATTTTGCCAGATCAAGCTAAATACAGGTCATTGTTACCTGATACATGGCTTCAGCAAAATGACTTCTTATGTTTAAGTCTCTGACATGAGAAGAAGAAATGGGAAAAAGCTGGACATCAACAATGGGAAAAATCACTGGACATAAACATTCCCACTGAGACCATTCTTAACTAACTAGTATGAAGAAACACCGTGGAAACAAATACACATTTTTCATTAACAGGGAAAAGAGGAGTAAAGTAGCAATGGAGTCTTGAGAGTCACCCCAAGTTCTCAGAAAGTCAATGCAAACATCACTAAGGTTGCTAAGACACAAGTTTGCATATGCCATACATCAACTGCCACATAGGCAGGAAGGAAGGAAAATGTGTTCTGCATATCCCACACACACAACACTAATTCAGTTGTCAATTTTTCAAAGTTAAACCTTAGAAAAATAATAAATAAGAGAAATGCCCAAAGTTACAATTTTAAATCCTTAACAGACATCCCTTCCAGTTTTCAAAACATTTAGCCCTCAGCAGCTCTCTATACTCCAAGATCATGAAAAAACCATAATATAACAATATGAGGGGGAAGGCTAAATGAGATTACCTTCTCTAAATGACAAAGCTATTCGCATTTAAGTGGCATCCAAGTAGTAATTACATTTTGCATTTGCATAATAATGAAACAATCCTTTGAAGAAAAGGTGTGTCTTGTAGAAGCTTCACAATTAGTAACTTCATATCTTAGAGTAAGCCTCGGTTTACTTACAGTTGCTAGTGCCACTGTAACTTCCTGGGGCAAACCCTAGCTCATTTCTGTAACCTCTGCCTTGTAACTGGTCACTGAGCTGAACAGCTAAGTACACACACACATAACCTGTCAGCTGACACTTTAGGCTTGTTAGACATGACTGAGTTATTACTGACTATATTTTATATATTATTTGAAAAGAAATGGATTTCCCATCTTAGATGAACAAAGATAAATTTTGATGCCAACATTCCAAACGATATCTTTCTTCTCCCTCCCACATTTTTTAATATATTAAAAAGTCAGTATTTTGACCCATATTTTTCATGCACCAGTTAACTAGAAAATTACAGAACCTGAAGAGCTCAGATAAAATTCATCAAGGGGATTAAAACAAGGCGTTCCTCCTCCTTCTCCATAGCGTGGGATGCTACTGGAATGTGAATTAAAGACTCTCAAGCCTTTGAAAAATGAGGACCCCTAAATTTTTAATTTTGTTAACTAATCATTAGAGAACTGGAAATCACTGTGTTTCTGAGTGTTTGATAGGTAGCTGCTTCCATAAAAAGTACATTTTTAATTTTGTAAGAGCTGGCCTGTTTCCCAGCACATTGATTTGTAGGACCACTACTTACAGCACCTAGAGCATAATTAAATATTAAGTCCCTCCTTGATGTATGCAAAGTCTCTCTAAGAGGATTAGTAGACACACTGAGGGTGGCTTTCACACGTTTTCTGGTAATTGAACACTGCAATATCATTAAAATTATCTTTATTAAATAGAAATCCACAATCATACTTTATAGTATCTGTTGTCCCTTTTTGTGCCAAGGAATGGTATAGCAAAAGAGGGATCCCCTAAAAACATAAGAAATGCCAAGCAAGTAATAATACAACAATCTGGAAGCAAGATAATGACTATATTTTTGACCTATCTGCAATTTAAAGTTCATTAAAAAATCCTGAAAAGCAACAACATTTAAACAGATTCCTGTAAAATCTAAAACTAGCATTTAATCCACAGCCCCGTCCCTCCTCACTTATTTTAAATGTGTTTTGTTTTGTTTTTTGTTTTGCTTTTATTTGTTTGTTTGTTGTGGGTTTTTGTTTTTTATTTTGGGGGGGGGTTAAAAATTTTTTTTGCTGGATGAGAAAGGATGATTAGAGATTAATAAAGATGTAGCGATGCTAGAGGAAGTGATGTCTGCAGACTAAAACAGTTAGAAAGATGGGATTCCTCCTGTATACTTCTTCACCCAGGATTACTCAGCAACCTGATTAAACTTTTTAAGTTGTCCTTCAATACTCCCTTCTGTAAAACAAGGATGCTTTTAAAGGTCTTTGCATCTGAAGCGTGAACTTGCACAAGAAAATTGCATCTTAACAATAATGCTCTGCCAAAGCTCATATAGAAATCTCTCTCTTTGCTTTTCAGCAGGCAAGTAAGCACTGACTTCTGCAGGGTTCTTGTTCCACTAACATACCTGAAGGACTGGGAAATGCGTAGTTTTCCATCTGCTATTTTATAATGATATTTTCCTTGTTTCCTAATTCACAGAATATGCAAACTTAGTAAGACCTTAAACAAGGCCATCACTTGCTTTTCTAGTATCAAGTCACAGACTAGCATTTGATATCAGGTGACTAAAAGCAAAAAAATGCAAAATAAATAGTGTGGAGAGCGTGGTTCAGAATTAGTTAATTAGAAAGAAACATAGGAGTACTAACCTTAGCTCAAAGCTGCAGTAACCTTGAGACTGGTGAGAAAACCCCTTATCTTTAACCACAAGAATGTCAAATATGAGAAACTAAACCACAGACAAGTCCCTTTTGTGTGTATAGAATTTAACCAATAGTGAGTTTAGTTTTGTAATATGCATTAGGCTAATTAACTAGGATATAAAAGAAGTGCTTTGTTATCAATAAACGAGCCTCGTGATGACCACCTGGTGTCCGAGTCTTCCTTCGCTGACAAATGGTGACCCCGACGAAATAGTCTACATCTAAGACCACTTATTTGTTTTCCTGCATATTTGAATTTCAGTGACAGGTATCTAATGGACAAACCAACACGACTCTTCTGTCTAAATAACACATTAGTTACCTAGCACAAAGTATTTGAAGAAAAGAAAGGGTTCTTATCAACCACACTGAGCTTGAGCTGACATAAAAATGAGAATAATTTTTCATATATTCCAATATTGCACTCTGTAGCAGAAGATTATAAGATAATAAGAAACCATAATTTTTATGTATGTACATTTAAGCACCATTTTCACTACTATTAAGCATGAAAGTTATTTCTACACTTAGCTAAATAATAAATACTATATACAGAGTAATTAGTATTACAATGTTGTGTACATATTTTCATAGTTATCTCTGAAAGGTTTGAGCTTATCTAGTGAATTATTCAAGCTTTATTACATGTCTCCTTGTACTACTTGCTTACTCATCAGCAAAAGTGTAAAGCACTGAAGTGATCAGTAACTCTGCTATAAGTATACGAACTGTTGCTTAGTCAGTATAGATTTCCTCCCTCACAAAAAGAAAACCATGTTTTCCTGCTTGAAATTAGGAGTATTCTAAAAATCCCTTCAGGAAACAGGAAGTAACTGATTATATGGAGAGGCCTGAACAATCTGGAAGAATGAGCCAACAAAATTGGCACAAGGTTTAACAGCTGTGCTGCACCTGGAACACCACAGGTGGGGACAGCACAGCTGTGGCTGTCTCTGCTCTGCTGAGGGGGCCCTGGGGGTTCTGGTGGGCACTGAGCCCATCAGAGCCAGCGGCATATTAGATACATTCAGGCAAGTCCTAAAATTTGGTTTTGTAACCAAATGGATGAGTTTTTCTTTTTGCAAAGTTATACACAATCTGACAAGATTATGGGAGAAAATAAATTTTGATAAACATTAAAGGTAAAATCACAAGTGTAATGAGTCTCATAAGGCTTCTGTCAAATACAGGGTCTTTTTCTGTCTTCTACAAACATGGCTGAAAGCTATTATCTACCTGTGATTTTCTTAAGACATAATCTAGTTGAATGTTTTATAATTGGAAATGATTTTGAATTGGAAAGCAGGTCACGGGCAACACAAATGCTGACAAAGGATTGAACTCAAGATGAAGAATCCAATCACAGACACCTGAATAGTAGTTGAGGAGTTAAATCCTGGTATTACTGTAAATACAAGAGAGAAAGTAATTTCCAAAGAAGCCAAGAGATAAGTACTTTCTTTTCAAGATTTTTATTAGGATTGTTCCCTTGGATGAATTTAGCACAGCAAGTCAAAACTGCAATATTACTTTTGTTTTATATGAATATAAAGTGGGTTTGTTCATAGATTTTTTTTGGGAACTATTAGAAATATTCTATTTTTGTTCTGTAAGTTCTTGGCATGTGGGGAAGGACTTAGAAACTGAACACAAAGTAACTCTGCTTCTGAAAAATTTTACATGCAGCAAGATCTATTCACATGATTCCAAAACTGCTACACATTCATGCAATAATATTTAAAGGCACAAGAAAAGAAGTCAGTGGTCACTAATTATCATTCTAATTCTGAGTAAAATGTGACACCAAGTGGAAGATAAAGTGAGAAGGTAAAATTGACAGAAAAACATGGTCAGAAAAGAAAGGAACAAAAACATCAGTGTTTGACATGGAGGAAAATCACTAGAGTTCATCCAAGTTCAGAATTATGTACTCCTCATCCTAAACAAAAATCAAGAGAAGTCCCTTACCTTTATGTAACTTTGTTTTTCAAAGAATCATAATCTATCAGAAACTTGATTTAAAAAGGAAAGTTTCCAGACAACAGAGTGCATCACAACTATATACTGCAGACCATGCAGAAATGAACTTCTGTTTCATTATGTAATCCTCGCATAAAAACAGTCTAATGCTGTGATTTGCAGCAATCAGTATCAATACCTTTGTTTCAGGCCAGCAAGCTCTGAGAACAGCTTGTGTCCTGAAGTACACAAGTAGCTTGCTATCCTCATCACTGAGATGGAAGGCTTGCTCCAGAATTTGCAATACCCTGATGCGAGGCTTCACTGCTAGGGAGTCATCGCCACAGAAAGGTCTCAACCACTCCAGAAGGTCATCTGAAGAAACTATTTTCTCCCTGTAATGAAACAATACTGTGTTAAACAGTTTCAGGTAATAATCCTAATGGAAATACTACATGCATTTTTAAAACTTAACAAGCACATTCAATATGTAAGAAATACGTAACACCAGGAAATGGAAGATCTGACCTCTGTGAGTCTGCAGAGAAAGCAGCCCTTGTAACTCAGGAGCCCAAAGCTGTGTGGCCTAAGAACTTTTTTCCAGACTTCAAATAATCATGTAATACCATAGCAATCCAACTGTACACTTATATCTTCTCCCACAAACTACCCTGGTGCTGGGTTCTAGCATCTGGAAATCCAAGCCTTGTTCATGGTGCCTGGGCCTGACTGATGCCTACCTCCTCCTACCACACCATCTGACTTAAGGAAAACCAGCTTGAATGCTTGCATTTTTAGTATGACATTTTTGTCCCTGAATGCTTATTCATACTATCACCCTGTACCCTTTTTCTTCCTTTACAAGCCCTTTCTTTCCATTCCACACACACAAATTACCTTCTCTCAGTTGCAGCTCTAGCCCTATCTTTTTTTTCTGTACCATCTCTAGCCAGCTTGATCATTCTAAGTTCTCAGCATGATAATGACTGCAAAATACCCAAAATCCTTAGGGAAAAAAAAAGATGTTAAAACCCCTAAATTTTGGGGTCAGACTTCATTAATTATAAAAACTCTTAAGTATATAATTTGAGTCAGAAAGTGAATTATATCAAATACATTCTAACTGTGTGGAAGCATTCACAGTTCACAGATTACCATGAACTGACCAACCAGTTCACAGCTGGAGACAGAATTACCTGTGAAGTCTCTTGGAGGCTATGAACTAACAGGTATAAAATCCGTAAATGCTGGTTTAACTTTCAGTAATATTTTAAATCAAGCAAATTTTTTTCTTAAAAAAAAAGAAGCCAAGCAAGTGACTGCTGGTAGAGTGTGATTTGAAACTAATGTTGCCTTATTTGTCTTAACAAGATAGATGGGAAAGTAATATGAGACAGAAAATACCAAATTAACCTGTCTTGCAGCTATCAAATAATAAACACTGACATCTAAGGTTTTCATATTACAAGGATTTCAATTTTACTTAGGCTTTTTATTGTCTGAATGATGCTGTTAGCTCAAAATTCCATCAGAATTAGACATGCTTTTGCTGAACAGGTGGCATTCAAACTGTAAATTTGAAGTTTGGGAACTAAAGGAGTTTGCTGGAATATTTCAAGAGCTTGTAGAGCTTGCACTTGATGCTTATATATGTTTTCCTGGGGAAAATATTTCTGTTTTGTAAATTGAGTAGCTGAGTTTTAAGGTAATAAATAAGTATTTATAGGAATATAAACAATCTCTTGCAATCATAGTTACTTCCACTCCAGTTTATTGTTACAGCAGTTAAATGTTGATGTAGTATACAAACAAAAGACTGCAGAAAGCCCATCTCAGAATAAAACAGTACCCACTCATCCATTATATCTTGGAATACTGCAAATTATATTTACTGCAAATTTTTACATCAACTCAGTCTACTTTTCAGTATCCAACATTCAACTAATTTAATTTCACTGGAGAAGCCTCAAAAAAGTAACTGGTTTTGTGTGGCTACCAAAAAGTATGGGATTTTATTGTCATTATTATACATAAATTCTTTGTTTGTACATCTGGGGGAAAAAAGCTGATTTTTTTTGTTTCTTCTTTGTCTTTACAGGGAGTGCAATGGAAAATGTCAGTGAGACATACAGGCCATAATGTGATCAGAAGTAAGGACAGTCCCAAAAGAGGAGAAAAAAATGTGGTGAAGCATCATATAGCATTTGGGAAATTGTTTCTGCACTATACCTTACAAATATAGAAAAACTTAGATACCTAAATTCAGGTATCTGAAAGTGAATCATTATTATTAGCAATTTATCAACTAAATTGAAACAAAAGTAGTGACATGCTTCTGGTAGATATCCAGTCTGCAGTAGTCACAGATGAAACACCATTTTCTCATTTCACTATAATACAGTTATCTAAATTTTAAGTTCAGTGCTTTCTTCCAAATGATCAAGTAAAGGCTTCTGTCAGGATTCAGATTTTGAACATGAAAAATGATAGCCTGTTCCAGAATAAAGTCTTAGAAAATTAAGGGCAAACCCATTATATATATCCATGAAGAAAAATCATCCATATTCAGTATTGTATCTTCAAAGCTTTCAAGAGAAGAATCTTTCAAAGTCTTACCCAAAGAATCCATACAGGAAGCTCTTACCCTTTTTCAACACTTGCATGCACTGCAGAAATTATACCTTCAAGGATTCCAAGTGGATCTTTCTCTGTTGTAGATGAGTCACCATTTCCACTATTAAGGGAAGACAAAGTTACAATTAAAATAGCCCTTAATATTGTATCTCATTTTATGCATCTGTACAATTTGTATCAATTGTTCAATAATCATAAGAATATCTCATTTTCACTTCTTAACTAGTACCTTTATTTTTATGTCAAAGTAATGCACAAAGTAACAAGAAAGAGTGGGAAGAAAATACTAAAAAATGAAACTTGACAGGAAAAGCATAGTTAAAGCTGAATGCTTCTAACACAGATTAATTAGGTCAGCAGAATATTCACTTGTGATCTCACTACCTTAAAGATCAATATGAACTCAACAGACCTAGAGTTACACATAAATGTCACCATCTTTTCTGTCCAAATCCTCTTGCAGTATCTCTGTTGGCTTAAATTAGCTCAACTGTAGCCTGAGTCAGTAGTATCCTCTCTGCTGATTTCTCTGGGGTCAAGCCACCATGGAACAGCAGCCTCTGTGCATGTGTGGAATAGAAAAATGTCCATCACTCCCATCAGATGCTTCAACAAAAAAATACAGTTTCCTACTGGAGGTTAAAAAGTTGTAAAAATTGGGTGAAAAAAGGAACAAACAACCCAAAGTCACTCTGGTAGGAAAGCAAATTTTGCTCCTAACTCAATGAAAGTGACATTTTCAGCTAAGGTTTTCCATTTAACAGACTAGGTTCTGAGAGAGAGGGAGAGATTTTGCCCTGGTACTCCAACAAAACACACAGTGTCTCCCCACAGAAATCACTGTGGCAGCAATGATGCCTGGATGAACTGGCAAGACTGCTTTGCCTGTCTCAGTTTGTCAAAGCTGCATTAAAGAAAGAGAAAAAGGGGCAAATAGTTACCAAGTTATCTGATTGCAGATGATTCACAAAACCCAGAGAAAAAGAGCATTTTCCCTACAGTTTATCATCATATCAAAGCTCATCTGCTACTAAAAATGTCAGCCTCTTCCAAGATCTGCTCTTACCAATAACAAGCACGTGCCCAGACTACTCTGACTGTTCTATCTAAAGCCAAATAGTACACAGCTGACAGTAAAGTGCAAAAATAACCATGATATTGCAAAATATGTTTTGTCAAGAGTTAGAGAATATTTACAGGTTTGTCATTTATTGCATCAGTAAGATAAATATATTTCCTGGACAATGATGATATCATATGGCATAGAGACTTAAATCTTTATAATCTTTAATGTCTTCCTACATTCCGAATTTTCATCTTTCCTATTTTTATCTTTGGAAGTGGCCAGCAGTCCAGTGAACAACAGTGGATTAAAAATCAACAGGACTCTATTCAGAATTCACGCAGGATGATTGTTTCACAATAAAAATTTAGCATACTCATATTATTATATTGCACTCCTAAAGTTTGAAATAAGAGTAGAAGGCTGTTGACACTGGTCTTTTTCTCAAAAGATGCTGTACATATGACTGACAGAAATGCTGTTCTTAGTACCACTATTACCATATGGTAGTTAAATAACTTATTAAGAGTGAAGCTTAAAACTCGATATTTTTCTAAACATCTTCAGAACATTTGGAAACAATCAAATTCTAATTTATAGTACAGAATATATAGAAATATTCAGGGTTTTATACTCTCAAAGACGTGATATGGCTCCAAAATATAAAATCCATTTTTACCAAAACACACAAAAAAATTCATTCTCAGAAGGAGAAGAGAAAATAAAAAGTATTTTCACAGAAATGAGACATAACAGAACTGAATGCTCTGTTTAGGAAAAAGAAGAAAAAAAATACACCTTTAGAGTAGAAGTATAGAAATGGTAAAAAGCAGACCAGTACTCAAATAATCATTTCATACAACTGGCTACATGCATAAGGAAATGGTTGCAATTTCCTTTAAAAACATAAAAAGCTAAAAAAAATATTATATATCCCTAGAGTGAAGACAGATATAAGGGACTTCATTAATGCTCTTTTTATAAGCCATTTTGTTAGTGATTTTTTTTACAGGCCAGATTTAAATTTCCCATTTTTGTGCCCTTTTTTTCAATTAAATTTGTAATAAAAACACATCTACAAAGGGTAGATGGCACATCAAAAAAGGAAACTGGAATACTTATAAAACTTGCACACTGAGAAGAGAATGAATATTGAAACAGAAACAAATAGAACAATTGCTGCCCTTCAGTACTTCATGGGGGATTATAAAAAAAATGGTGACAGACAAGAGAGTCACTCCAGACTACATACAAGGCAGGCAGTGAGGCTGGTGAGACACTGGCACAGGCTGTCCAGAGAGGTGCTGGGTGCTCCTTTGCTGGAAACATTCAAGGCAGACTGGATGGGCTTGGAGTGCCCTGATCTAGGGTGCAGATGTCTCTGCTCGTTGTAGGGGTTGTTGCACAAGATAACCTTTAAAGGCTCCTTCCCACCCAGATTTTTACACGATTGTATGGTGTACAGAAAGTGAGTTCTTACTGCTCTGCTTGCACTTATGTTTAGTGTACATCAGCAACTACCATATCAAAGGAGACCAACCAGCAAATCTGATATTCTTTGGGTATCCTCAAATTAGAAAGATCAGTTCTGGACAATCTTTGCTCTTCAAAAAACCTTGATATCTCTAATCAGAAATGAAAGCTGTTAGCTCCAGTCACAAACAGACTCTGAGCACCTCAAGAGAAACCCTGAAACAAAACAAACTCCCCCGAAACAAAATAACCCAAACAAAATAACCCAAACAAACAAACACAACCAAAACTAAAATGGGTCAAAAGAAATGTATCTGCAAAAGCTAATGGGAAATTCTGGAAAGAAAAAAAAAATCACTGTTTCTGACAATACATCTATGAAGCAGATTTTCAAGAACAGATGTGTGAACATTTACAGGAAGCTTCAAGTTTGTCAGACACAGACAGATGTCTTCTACTAAGCACAAGGAAAGGAGAAAAAAGATAAATCGAAGCAGTAAGCTATAGTTATCTAGAAAAAGAAAGTCTTTTTAAAATCTAGTAGGATTGAAAGGTAGCAATTTTTTAAGCTTAATACTACCTTTACTGCCTAATGGTTAGAGGAACTAAAGGGAGATGACAGCTCATGAGATAAATAATCCTGTCAAGTTTCCACAGATTGCTGCCTTGTTCTTTCCTTAATAATTAATGATTAAAAATAAGCAGCTACTAACAGAAACAAATATAATTAATGAAGGATTAGTCTTCCACATAGATTATATGCTATTTTATCAATCTTTTGAACAATAGAACATCATTCAGTGTTCACCTCAAAACTCTTAGTATGAACTTGGTCTAATTACACTGATAAAGGCTTATTTTGATTTTAGTTCAGTGTCAGAAAAAGTGATGTATATTTAATCACATTCCTCAAACAGAATAAAGTACAAAGAACACTTGGAAAAATAAATTACTTAATCTAAGTTTTTTAATCTAATTACTGTATTCACTGAAAAGATTCCAGTTTTATCTTACTTTTTCTGACTGTGCTTTGTCATATTTAAATATGAGGAAAATAAGGAAATAACATGCTGATGGGTGTCATCATTCAAAGCTGGGGAAAAATGTTTTAATGGCAAATGATCATTTCCATCAAAAATACCACAAAATCATTATACACAACTTACAAAAATACTCTGTATGACCCCTGCTCAAATGAGATGAGGTAATAAAAAATCTAACTATTTTCCCCTGTTAATGTAGCTATTCTTTGTAACAAAGCTGGATTTACCTTCTTCAGAAAACACTGGGCATTAAACAAGGAACTCAAAATTTCACCAAAGATTTCCTGCTCACTGCCTGGTGAATGCTTTCAAAATTTCATGAAACACTATATCCCTGTGGGCATCTCAGAGAAGAACTCTAGGAGCAGCAGGTGAAGGAGACCATAAAGTCTTCCACAGACAAACCATCTTTCCTGACTGACCAACCACAGGCACCCCTCCAGCAGCGGATCACAGAACGTTCCCTATCCATCATGTGGGTGATCTTAGGCAAGGAATTAAACTCAGTCTTAGGTAAGACTAATCAGGTGACCACAGTTGCTAAAATATTTTCTTTTGTTTTCCACAAGTTCATGGTTTCTATTGAAGAGGCAACTGAGTTTTACTTATAGTAGCTGTTTCTACAGGCAAACAAGGAAGGGCACAATATGTAAGTCATGTAAAGTATGAAAATATGCTCTGCTAGAGAGCTGTTACACACACCAATGCAAGAAGTTCTATTTTGAATTTTGTGGGCCAGAACTAGACAGTTAAGGGAGACAAAAGCAATTAAAAGAACTAGAGGACAATACTGCTCTTAAAATTGCAATTTAATGATTTACAAATTTACAAATGACAAAATCCTGAACAGGGCAAATAACTATACTATATTTAACAAAAAAGTCGGTTTCTGAGAAGGTAGCAAAGTTGTTAAGCCTGTCATATCACACACTGCTATAAAATGAAGCCAAAAAGTAACTTAAGCTTTCATGAAGACCTTACTTTCTAGAAGGTTCTTCTGTAAGAATGACTATATATTCTAATAAGAAAAGATGCTTTACTGTGAAGGGTCGTTGTAGTTAATGCAACTGAAGGAAAGGATGTGTATTTTCAGGCACAGAAGTGATGGACTGTTGCTTAATTTTCAGGCAAATCACTGACACCACCACAGTTTTTCACATCCATACAGGCCTCTTTCACTTGTGTTTGCAATACCTTAATTACATTCCTCGTCACCACAGCTATAGAAAATCCCAGTTCAGTGTTACAGCCTTACAATTGCTACTTTGAAAGTTAATTGTCAAAGAAGGAATTTTCCAGCACAATCTCTTTCAAAACTACTGTATAAAATAACCACACTGTAACATATCAAAACTCCAGTAAATAAACCTAAAAAAAGACTTTCCCTTGAAATGTTGCATTTATTGAGTAAAAGTCTGCTTTTCCAACTATATTGGCAAGACTACTTCTTTAATTGCAGAAATGCAAGTATTGAACAAAATGTTGCCATTTGTGTAGTATCTTGAAAGTGAACATCTGAGCATAGGATAGAGATAAATCCAATTTTATGCACAGCAACAACATGAATACCAGCAGGCTTAAGAGATGCCAAGCAATAACCTTTCTTTTAATTCCTCCCTATATAAATCCTCCCATATTTGTTTTAATTCCTACCTATATTTAGATTATATTTAGCATTTTATAACATTACTCCTTTCTGAATTTCATCATAGGGAGGATATTACCTCAAGTATTTTGTATTTTATGCTAGGTTTTCACTTCATGCTCTTCATCAGCGTAGTAGACAAACTTTCCATAGAGTTCAAAATGATACAAAATTATCTTTCTCTTCCCAAAAAAACAGCAGAGTGGGAGTGGAATATTTCTACTGAACACATTAGGTCACATCACACACCCAACCATTTTAACTGAGACTTCAACTCTTTTGCCCATCTTTGCCACTATACTTTTCTCTCTGAGACAGTCATTCTCCTCTTTCCAGTGAAGTGCTGCATAGGAGTTACCAGAGATGGTCACCGTCCCAGAACTTTAAATCAACTTGCAGCCATTCTAGCCTTGCAATGCACATAAAGAACAAGTAATTCAGTTCACAGAAAAGTGTTGATAAGAAGCAGAGTAGAAAGAAGAATTTTGACAGGTTTCTCATACTCTGCATGTTAATGAGACTCATTATAGTCAAAATAACAGGACTTTGTGAGCTTTGTATCCAGATACATCACATTGCTAGTCAGGAACAGCAGGACAATTGTTATCTAAAGCTAAATTATTCTTTTAATGGACAAACCCAGACAAGAAAGACTGTATTACTTATGCTGCTGTGCAAAAGCTCTATCATCATTGATGATGCTGTGAACACTCTTAAACTGAGTGACAGGAGAAATCAATTTTCTGCCAAAGAGGACTGCAAACAATTTGACAGGC
>VWYI01027992.1:0-56607 GCA_013399455.1 Anthoscopus minutus
GGTTAATTTTCAGACATCATTTTCCATGTGGCATTTGTTGCTTAGCAAACTTTTTCTTGAGCAGAACCCAAATACTAATCCTGGGGGCATAGTTGTCACATATTACTGCAAGAGCTTCTCTTTGTGTGCCAACAGATAGAAGAGTTTTAGATGATTATAAGTTGTCATGATCAAATACTGTATTTAGAAAGTTTGAACTCTTCTGTGTTAGAGGCAGGCAGCGTGACAATTTAGTTGGGTAGCATTAAGATTATTGATTTCAGATTTTGAGACGCTTGTTAAATATATTGTGAAGGCCAGTATTCATTAATTTGTTTTTGTATGAATGGCCATCAACACTGAAACCTTGAAAGTTGAGTGTACAGTAGTCACGTGAATAAACCTCATGTTAATGTCCTCAAAAAAAGCAAATAGCTGTTTATAACAAAAAAAGTCATATTTCCTGTGCTGACCTGGCTTATGTCTCCCTATTTACCAGCACTTATGATTTTCATGATTTCAAATTTTCTATACCTCATCCTGTGAACCAGCCTGTAGCCACTCCATTCCTTCATACAAAACCAGTATGAGCAGTTGTGTCTTGTCTCACTGTCTTGGGATCAGTATTTCTGAATTTTCTTCTATGGCAGGGATTTGTACCCAATAGTTTACATACCTGTATCCATTGTTGTACATTTGTCCATGAAAAGCAGAAAATAATACAATGCAATCAAATAATATGCTCATTGCTGGCACGAGAGCTTCAGAATGAAAATGTCTTTCATAACTAACCTGGATGACATTTTTCAAGGAAGTCTAAGAGCTCTTGTGCTGTGAATTGTACTCACCTCTTTGTTACACTGATGATAAAAAGGGTTCTTTGGTTGCATTTCTGGGGCAGTTCCAATGAAAATCAGGGATCTAGTCCAGCTACACACATTGTAAAAAAGAGCTGAATTTGAGTCATTAACATGTTTTTCTTCAGATGTAAGATTTGGTTTCACCACTGTGCTGCTATAGTGGGCTGCTTTTGAAACTCCATTCATCTTTTGAAGTTGCAAATATGACAAAGACATGGTGTCAAGGTAGGTCAGACCCACAGAAGTGCATGAGATAGTCAGGAGAAGTCAGATATTGTGGGCTGTGAGAGTGTCTGTGACCCAGAAAGTAGCACAGAAGTGTATTTATGCTGTGTGCTGATGACATACTCTGTTTTTTCAGGAACTCAGTTACTCATTTTCCCACTCTTCCCATATTATGTTTATTGGACAAGTGCCACATAGTTCATGATCAGCAGAAAACTGAGGTCACACCATTAACATTTTTGGCATTCATATCTAGACATTTTTCCCCTTTTAGCAGAACACAACTTTGAAATAAATAAATTTAAAGATCTGAAAGCTAGTTGTAGTACCTTGTAGGTCAATGAGTTGATTTTCCAAAAAATGATGCTGCCTGACAGTACCTGTTGGCAACTTTTCAGTCATTCTGAAAAATCGAAGCATTTGCTTAGGTTCATCAGTGTAAATGCCACTGCCTGACTGAAGTGTTCTGTGTTATTTGGCTGGATTTTTTCCACAATTTTTAAGAGGTTTGTAGTGTCTTTTCCTTGACAAAGAAGTTAACAGCCAAAGAAAATAGAATTGAAATAGGCTCAGATTGTAGACATTTAATATCTGAGCTGTTCATCACTGTACATCTGGGAAATTGCTGTTTTGATCTGAAGGTCTGATGCTTAATCTTACTGTTTTAAAGCCCTAAATGCTCTGTGCAGCCATTCCTGATATTTCAGTAAAGATGTATTCTCTTTCTGAAGATTTCTTATTTCTTTCAAAATTCCTGAAGGACCAGATGATACAGGATTCACTTCATGACTGACTTTCAAGTTGAGCTTAGGCTTTATAATTTGGGATTTCAGTTCTAGTTTAGCTGTGAGCATGTATGGATGGCTTTATCCTACCTCCAATTCCTCTCTCTCTGGCCTCTTCTTGCTCTCCCAATGACTTGTCCTGACTTGACATGGGAAAGAGGTTGTTCCACAGTTGGGTAACTCCAACTTTTATTTTGGAAGTGCAGGCCAGGTGTTACCCTTTCCAGCTAGAAATGATTGTTCCTGACCCATACATGGGCTGTGCTTCAGGATGTGCCTCAGTCTGTACCAGGAGCTGCTCGCTTTCATCACCTTTTCTCTCATTATGCCTCACAGCAGAAAAGCATCATTTCAGCTGCTATCTGCCCCTGGGCTTCAGACAGTATGGCACAAGGAAGGTTTGCAGGAGTTGTCTGTGGACAGCTGTATTTAATAAAGATCTCCTGAGGATTTTTGAACAACGCTGTATTTAAAATTACCAAAATTCAGTCTCTACAAATGCTTTTGTGAACATTTCATGGCCATGCCCAAACTGTTTGCCATGTTTTGTGCAGACAAGGAGAAATTATTTCAAAGGAAACATTGTATGCCATTCTGGATGACATCCTGCTGCTTCCCAACCATTTTTTTTGTTTGCCTTTTTTTCCTTCTCTGCTCCATCATATATTAATTCTGTCTCTTCCTCCTTCAGAGACAGATGGTGAGCTGGTGGTACTAATGAGCTCCCTGCTGCCCAGGGAAGGCGGATTGAAATGCTTTGTGTTCAGAGAGCTAACAGGCTGAGCACCCTCACTGAGGATGTAACACATGTGATGAAAGGTTTGATGCACAAATACTGTAGCAGACTTTTTTTCACAGGCACCTATGAGCCGTGTTTCCCCAAGAGAACAGCTTCCTGAACAGCCTTCCTAATAGTCCAATCCTTACTGTGTTTATTGGAGTACTGCTCTGAATGGTACAATAATCTCTCTTTTATGGAGATGGAGACAGCATTAGGTTGTGGACACATGGCAACTGAATGCCCTGCTTCTCTGGCATGAGCACACTGAGAAATAAAAACAAAGGGCACCTGCTGTTCCTTGGAATGAGTCTTTGAACATTTTAGAAACTTTCTTGGCAGAAAGCCATTCTCTTCTAGGCTGACTTTAAAAGGAATGCAATTAATTATAGGAGCCAAAGACCTCTAAGGTAAAAAAATGTAATTATCCAGGGATTCATGATGGATTCTGTTATGTCTTGTTTAAAATGTAACAGAATTGTCAAAAGTGACTTGTACTGAGGATGCAATTAGACAGATCCAGTTGGCTGTTGGCTGGGAAGTCTAATGGCTGGAGTCGTGTGACCAATTCAAGGCTGCCTACACATTTTGGAATAGTAGTTATGTGGATTCAGCATGATTATGATGAGTATTTAAAAACCTAATGAATTAAGATTCTGGGAACTTTTGCAATAGATTCATTAAATGTGTTCTCTCCAGCAGGGACTGCAAAGATGGATCCCTTTCCCCATACTCAGCAGGAAACTTCAGTGAGACAGGATTTCTAATTGAGTGAATGCGAAACATTTGTTCTTTGTGTTTAAAACCAAATAAATACTAATTTTAGACTATCCGTCTTTTTATATGAGATTTCTCCTTAAGAGAGACCATTTTCCAACTAAAATAGAGAACATTAAAAAAATCAAGACTTTATTTTAAATTACTAAATTGAGATCACATATGTTTAGGGGATGGATAGTAAATCTAGCTTTAACCAGAGCAACTGTTACAGCTGATAAAGAGGTGTGGGACTCTTATCAAAGCAGGTGCTTTGATATCTGTTGATTCAGGATAGTACCCAGTCCACATTTAAGTTAATTACTGTATAGCAGCAAGTAACAGATGTGCTACAGATGGCTAGGGTGATTAAAATAAAAAAGCTCATAAATAAAGATTTTACAGGTTTGGAAGCTAACAATAAATACACGAGATAAAAAGAACTATATTAAAACTCAAATATTTTAGTAATTGAACTAAAACTATCTTTATTTATTTATTTATCAGTCAGTTGCTGTGAACAGGATTAAAACAGAATATTGAGTTACACACTCATTCCTGTTTGACTTTACTTCTACTCTGCCAATAGTCACTCTGGGATAAGGTGTCTGTACTCTCTTCCGGGTTCTGTGCTTTCACCAGCTTTCAGTAAGAGCATAAAATGAGGGTCAGTCTGAAAGTGGTATTTTTTTTTTCCAAATATACATTTACATTTATGGAAATAAAGCTTTTTTTAGACCTGTACTGGTTTCACCAAGAATCTTTTTACCAACATTTCTAGTTTATGGCTGGAAATTCTGTGTGAAGGAAGAAGGAGCCACACATAGACAAACAAATACCTATCTCAGAAAAAGCAATATGGTCTTGTAGGCAGTGCAGGATCAAGAAGTTGAACCAAGGGTTCCACGGGACTAAAAGGCTTTCGTTTTGTTGTTCTTTTACCCTTATTTTCATCCTAAGTCAAATCATAGCAATAGGGAGTCTCAAAAATTTTATATAACAAGAAAATGGTTTCCTGCCTGGCTGTGAAGGGCATCATTGTGAGAAAGACTATGAAATGTTAGTAGAGCAAATTATATAATCTCAGTAATATAAGTGTGTATGGATTTGTGTGTTATGGATATGCAGGTAAATAAATACCAAATTAATAATAAAAATTTATACCACCACATACATATTTATGTATGTGTGGATACATATATATGATATTTTATTTGCCAAAAGGTGTTGATCTGAGCATTGTTGTCTCATGTGAGAAGATTAGCATAGGATGCACTGCAGAAATATTTCCTTCTCTCATGTATTAGTCGCTATTAGTTCCAAAGAGAGGAACAGTGTATCTGGGGAGTGCTTAGGTAAGAAAGCATAGGCAGGACACAAAGAATAATTGAGAAACTCGTTCAAGGGTACAAAGTTCTGTTACAAGTGGTTCATGAAGTGAACTAAAAAACTTGTTGAACTTATCCCCTGCACATTCTGTTGAGATGGACTCAAGCTGGGGAGGAGAAACAGTGTTTTTTGATTATGGAAATAACTTTTGCTTTGAATGGGAATATGTTCTCAATTGAAATTATTTTTAACCACTTGAATAAGCAGGTTTCAGGATGAAATAGTGTATTTATAAATGCTTGTCTGTAATGAATGACAGTAGTAAATTAACATTTACATTATGAAGGACTCTTTAGAAAATGAATTGTTGTCAGAAAGTGTTGTTGTTCTGCATCAGCAAGGACAGGGGCAGAGAAATGGAAGGATAATGCTGGAATATTTACTTGTCTCTGGATGAGCAAGTGGTTTTCTTCTTAAGCACAAGATGACCAGGAGCTCTGGCTCCTGTGAAAAACCTCCATGACTGAGCAGGGCAGCTGTCATTAGATCTTGTCTTCTGCAAGTTCTGCCAAGCTCCTGGGTGTATTTGGGAGTCTCAGTGTGGCATATAAAAAGAACCAGCCCTGATGGGAATTGTTACCATGTACTTTATGGCATGTAGACCCAATTCCATTTTTCATTTCACTCTTTTTCTAAACCGACTCTTTTTGAGGAGCAGACTGGACCCAGTGTAGGTCCTCTGCTTCTGCCTGCAGGTGTTTATTCTGAGGTTGGGAGCTGGCATTGTTTTGTTCTGTGGATGCAACTTGATGGACAGTATGGTAACATTACTCCCACACTGAGGATAAACTGACAAGCCAATACCATCATGGAATCAGTGAAGGTGCTACCCAGAGGATGATGGTGGCATTTAATTTTCCCTCAGAAGACTTCTCTGTATTTGAGTGTGTTTGAGATTGCAGTTGAGTTTGGTTTCAAACAGGAAGCATATGGCAGCAGGCTGGGGAGCCAAGTCTTAATGTTGAGACATCAAAGAAGCCACATGCCTAATTGAATCTCTTGTTCTGCTTGAGTCAAACAACAGAATATTGTTTTCTGTGAATATTAGCTCATATTTGAGAATTAATTTATTTCAGCCTGTCTAGACATCTTTTGTTCATCTTCTACAAATAGACTTCAGCAAATGGCAAAAGGATTTTCCAAATCAATAGATTTTAACTATGCATTACAGAACTCTCGAGGATGGTAGTCAGAATTCATAATCACAAATGCTAAGGGCAGAACTCTGATTCTCCCAGTCACAAGTTGATCAGGCAAAACTAAACTTACCTGAGCTCTGACAGGGCATAAGGCAGCATTCATTTTACCCCAAATAAGATACAGGTCAAGAATTACTTTATAAATATTCTGAAGCAACTATCATTGATACTTTGCAGTAGAGTAATTTTTCTGAATAACATAATACCGTGTTCTGTGATATACTGGTGAATTGAGATGAATTTAGTGTTCATATACATAGAAATCACAGAGCTTGATTCCAAGTGATTTACTTAGGTAGATGCCTTTTTAAAGGGAGCCTTAAAGGATGAACTGTTTTCTGGCTCTTAGCATCTCTTCCCTTCCTGTATACATCTTTGCAGAATACTTACCCTTCTCAGGAAATGCAAATTGTCTCACCATTCTCAGTTTCACCTTTTCTCAGTTATCATGGAAACTAGAGTAGTGATAGTGGCAAGTGAGACAAGCCCAGGGGCCAGTGCTTCACAGCTGAGCTGTGGAACTGCATTGTAGGTTTCAATTGTTGTTTTCAATTGCCAGTGTATAGTGATATTTGAAATATTCTAACAGAGATCCCCTTATTTTACATTTTTGGAACCAGTTGACTGCAGACTGCATACCTGGTATTTAAGGAATTTGTCTTCTCTTTTCTAAGACAGTAAATTGACACCAAGTGTTCTTATGCTAAAAGAGAAGATAATACAAAATTCCAAAGCAAATGAGAGGCCTTCTCAACTGTCTCTAAGGATGCCTGACATTGCTATCAGTACTGTTAGCAATGCTGTACTGGAAATTTAGATTAAATCTGTGTATAGCATGTCCAAAGTAAGGACTAATGCATTTCTCTCTGCTTGCTGTGCCACACAGTGAGTCTTGTGTAATCACTACCAAAAGATAAGAATTAAATGGGAAGAAAAAGTAGCAAAAACCAATGCTATTTTGACGGGGAAGGCAAAAAAATTGGTTAGAAAAGAAAGACTCTGTGTACAAATAGTGCCACAATAACAATTGGAAATGCTGTTACTAAAGGTCAGCCATCTCCAAAGGCAAATTTTGCTTTTCTCCTCATAGACTTTGCAGTGGTAGAGGAGAAGTTTGAGGGAAGTAACAAGTAGGGGTGGGGTGGACAACAGAGGAAAACATATCATGTTTCCCTCTTCAGGACCTTGGGTCTTCTAATGATGAAGTCACATACATCTCTAGTAATCGTGTGCCTTGCAGTATTGCTTATTCACTGCAAGGCATGGAAGATGCCTCTCTCTCCCAATTTCATTATACTCTGTCTTTGTGCTGCTCAAGGGGTTGAGGAACAGCAGAACTAATTCCCTCCCACATTCTTCTCTGCCTTTTGACACATTTACTAAAAAACACAAGGCATTTTTCCCCCAAATCTGGACCTAAAGTTTTGAAGAGGCAACTGCAAAGCATAAAACTAAAGCCTGGAAAATCTACCTACTATATGTGTAACCCAAACTGGATTTTCTTTATGACATTTCATTGAAAATGTAACACAAATGTTATTATTTTCTTTCTTTTTATACTTGACAGTATGTGTGTAAAGATGTGAAAGCCTGAATGTGGTGTTACTTATTGTTGTTATTTAGTAAAGCCACAGAGCTGAAATGATAAGTAATCCAAACCTCATAATAATAAGTAGGCATGACTCATGGATTACTCCTAAAGTATTTGTTCCATTAATCCAACTCTACTGTGTGCTTTGAAAGTAATTACATTTTGAATATCAGTGTGACTAACTTAAAGGTTTGGGATCACTTGAAGTTTCTTATCAATCATCAGCTAATACCCCTTATAATTTGCATTCTTAACAGAATAAGTGACTCTAAGCTACATTCTCTATAATTATTTACAACTTCCTTTGATGGTATGGTAATATCCTTCACATTTACATCCCTTAGTGTCTTAGAGGATACAAGTATCAAATTCATTTGATTTTAATGCTTTATTGAGACAAATCCGGAAGTTTCTCTGACCTTTTGTAATACTTGAGGGAATATTAAGTATCGGAAGCTCTGTTGTGTTGAATGCATATTTATTTATCTATGTAAGGTACGCAAAATATTAGAAGAATCTGAGACAGATCCAAAAACTATAACACAAAAAAAAGTGCTGATCAAAATGCTCTTCACATGTAGCTGCTGAATAGCCCATATGCAATAGGGATGTGATGTGACTGTTCCTTGTTATGCTAGATTAGTCTGTTCCTCAAGACACGGTCCTGGTGTGGAGGACAATTTCTCTGGGATCTGATGGGTCGCCTGATTATCATATTTTGTATTATCCTTACTAATCTCATGCGGTAGAAGGGATGGATTTACAAGGAGGTAAATAAAGGGACTGCAACTATATTCACACCCAGAATATTCTGACTTGGAAGGGGGCCAAAAGGATCATCGAGTTCAGCTCTTAAGTGAATGGCCCATTCAGGGGTCAAAGCCACAACCTTGGCATCGTTAGCAGTCTGCTCTACGTTGGAACGGAAGGTCACTTTTGCTTTTGAGACAGTTACATAGCAATGCAAATATTTATAAATATTTAGAAACACAAAAGAAAATTACTGCCATATGTAATTTTTTAATGTAATGATGCTAATGAAGGAAGGAAAGTATTACCACTGGAAAATATTTCTGTCCTCCATCATAATCCTTAAGTCTAGATGTCTCATTTTTGTGACTCTGAGGTGCAGGAATGCTGACTCCATGTTAGTGAAAGAGGGAAGAATTCAGTTCTGTACATTGTACATCTTGTTGAAAGAGCAAACCAGTTTTGAAACTTCTCTAATTTGCCCAGAGCTTGCTCAGTAAGAGGTAAGGAAAAGCTTCTTAGATTCTGTACCTGTTTCTGGGAAGTGTTTTGTATCTGTCTTCATCTCATGTAATGTGGATAATCTTTATCTCAAAAAATAATATTCCTCAGACCAAAAAAACCCAAAAAAATACAAACCAATAAAAAGCCACAGTGTAGTTTAAGAATTATTTTACTTGTCTTTAACTATAAAGTGGAAGAATTAAATTTGTCTCTATTTCTTAAAGTACAGTACAGATGACCCTACTGTCCAAACTCATTTACTATTAGATCTTTTCAAACCTGAGATGTGCTGACATCTTGTCTTTAATGCTCTTGTATATTCTGAAGTAAACAGACTTCAAAGACACTTGACTGTTAGTGTGAAGACAAGGTCAAAGAATTGAATGACACATCCTCCTCATACAGTAAGACTACCTATCAATCAGTTTTACTAGCAAATTCTTAATAAAGAAAAGAGATCAGATTGTGACAAAAGTGTGTCTTGGAAAATATATATGCATGATGTCCATTTTGGTATCCTTGGAATAGTAGCTAATGATGAAAAACCATTACATATGACCTGGAAATATGGTTGTCTCCTGTAGGAGAACCTCTTCCACACTTTATTACTTCTGAAATTTAGCAATAGAAAAAATCTATTATGTTAAAGTGGTCTGAACTTTTTAAGTAACTAAAATTAAATGTGTACTGAACACATTTAAGTAACTAAAATAAGCAAGATGGTTAAATTTAAGAATTATCATGTTTTAGTGTTGATAATTCAAGGATGGTAATTTACAGACATTAAAATAAAAAAAAAATTCAATTATTGCATTCACTGATGATACATTTGACAAATACACGCTCAGAAGTTAAGACATTTTTATCTTTCAATATGCTGAAAGATTTTGGCATTTTTTAGCATGCCCTGTGGTGCCACTATCTTTCATTTCCCTAAATTTTCTGCAGCACTTTTTCTACGGGGTTTGATGTTAGAGACAGGTTAATACATGGTAATGTTAAATACAGCACCTACTTTAATTGTAGAACACAGTCTAAGGTTAGACAGATGGCTCTAGAAGAAGGAATTTCCTTTCCCTACTAAGTAAATATACAGAAACAACAAAATTGTGACTTGAATATCTCATTGTTATTCGGAAGGATATTAAAAATCAGAGAAAATATAAAATGCCTGTGTTATAAAGCACTTCAAGTGCATTCAACAATCATGGAATTATATGTGTCTTTAAGACATATAGGTTTTTCATTTAGTCATTATCTCATGATTATAATGAGAGTTTGTCTCAGTAAAAAGAAAACAATTCATACCTGGAGATCCAGTCTGCACACAAGATACATTTACATACAAATTTACACATATTTATATTGCATTTAAATTTATACATATTTATATATGCAAATGCATCTTGTGTGGTGAATTTGGCTGTGCTGGGTTAACGGTTCATTGGTTCATAATCTTAGAGGTCTTTTCCAACCTAAATGATTGTATAATTTTATGAGGAGAGCAGATGGCACTCAGTGGTTTTCCAAGGGATTTTCCACAAATGTAGGGCAGTAGGCATTGAATGACTCTTTCTGACCACCTTTTATTTTCTCCAGTGCTAGCTGGAATCTGGATTTCTTTGAAAAAACTGCCCTGGAGTGGATATGGTTTGGAAATAAGAATAGTAAGTGTCTCCTCCCAAACACTGGCAGGTTGGATTTTAGTTTACTGGTGTAAGATCAAGCCGGTTTCCAAGTCATGTGTAAAAGGTATTTAGTAGAACACATCTAGTGGGAGTAGTTGCTAGAATTCGGGATCTGTGCATTTATTTGTAGAGCAGTTGTATCATGTTGAACTTTCCCTGTGAACTGGAGGCTTGACTGCATATACCAAAAGGTTTGCCAAAACTTTCACAGGTTAAATTCCCCAAAGTGAGTGTTTAGAAGGGAACCAACAGCAGCAGAAAAGGAAAAAAAATAACTTTCCTTGGGCAAATAATTTTTTTTTTCATTTAAGTTTAGAAGGGAACCAACAGCAGCAGAAAAGGAAAAAAAATAACTTTCCTTGGGCAAATAATTTTTTTTTTCATTTAAGCTTGACTGCTTTGGGCAGTTGAATATAAAATGCTTTTGTGCTACTTTTCAGACTTCAAATGTAGAGTTTTGGATACAACCATAATTTCAGACTTCACATCCCAAGACTGTGCAGGCTCTGTGTTGTAAGCACTTTTCTTATCAGTAAGTGTGAATGTTTCTTTTGATGGCTTAACCAGCAGTGCTGCCAGTTAGGAACTTTTTGGGAATAAGTGTACTCCAAGCAGAGTTCAGTTCTGCTGAACTTAAAGCATAATAACAAAGTTTTTGGTTTTAGTTCATGGAGTTGTGGATTCCCTAGCAAATATGCAAGGGAATTCCTTCTGTAACTTGGTGGTTCTTTAACTCTGTTGATTGTCTACAGAAAATTACTTTTAATGCACAGTATCTTCAACAAAGTCAGATTATATAATTTAACTTTCAGTAACTGCAGAATCACAAGTTGAGTGATGTTGGAAGGGAGCTCTTTGACATTGTTGAATCTAGCCCCTTGATCAAAGCACGGTGATCTGGATCTTGTCCAATTGAATTTTGAGTATCTCCAAGGATGGAGATAGTACAAGTTCCACTGTTCAGCTACCTTCATGGTAAAGAAAAAAGAAAAAAATTCTTATATTTAAATGTAGTTTGATGTATTTCATTTTGTGTCCCTTGCCTCTTGGCTTGTTACTGAGTGCTACCAAGAAGAGTCTGGCTCCATTTTTATACACATCAATTATTACTATACATTGATTAGGTCTCCCCTGAGCCTTCTCCAAGATGACCAGCCCCAGCTCTCTCAGCCTTGCCCATGGTGATAGGTGCTCCAGGCTCTAATCATCTTTGTGGCTCTTGGCTGGGTGTGCTCCAGTGTGTCCGTGCCTGTCGCTCTGAGGGGCCACATGACTGCAGCTGTGTCTCAGCAGTGCTGAGTGGGAAGGATTCAGCTCCCTCAGCCTGCTGGAAATGCTCTTCCTGATTCAGCCTGAGACACTGTTGGCTGCCTTTGCTGCAATGGCACTTTGTTGGCCTCAGTTTGATTTGATGCCCACCAGGACCTCCAGGACTTTTTCTGCCAAGCTGCCTTCCAGCCTGTTGGCCTCCAGTATGTGCTGGTGCATGGGGTTATTTCTTCCTGTATATAGTACTTTCTACCTCACTTTGTTGAGCTTTATGAAATTTCCATTTGCCTATATCTCCACAAGATATATTACTGATATATCAGCCACTCCTCTCAGTTTTGTATCATCTATAAACTTGCTGCCATCATCCCATGAATCTCCTTCCCATCTTCTTGGATGCTGTGAAATTTGCTGGCCTCCATCTGCAGCTCTTCTCTTGGTGACCTTCAACCACCACAAAGCTCTTGCAAGGAAGGAGCCCATCTCCTGCTGTCCCAGCCTTAGTGAGAGAGCCCAGACAACCCAACAGCCTCAGAGCTACACCCACTACTGGCAGCTCCATCTGAGCTTGATTAGTAGATGATAGGGAAAGCAGGATAACAGGTTCATTCCTACCAAAGAACTCATTTTTAGATACTGGATCACTTTTTCCTCTTCCTAGTCTTCTTTAATGTCAGATGAGAATGTGATTGAAGTTTTCAGCTCTTTCAGTGCTTTGAATTATTTTCAATGCAGAGAACTATTCTTATTCTGTGGGGGTTGTTTTAACTTACATTTGAAATTGCATATCAATAATTTATAATGGATTAGGCTTCTGTTAGGGGCAGTTAGTCATCACCAAGTGAATGGACATATTAGCATGTTACCCTGGTATATATCAACCTCCTCTCCCATAAAGCACAGTGGCAGGTGTGAATACACTCTTAGTGCAGTTTTCTTTTAAGCAAATAGATCCAACAAGGCATGTATTCAGAAGATCCTTTCTACCAAGGATCATTATGTCACTGTTTTATTTTTGGGATGTTCATTAATGTGGCGTGGAAACACCATAGCTCCATGTAGAGGTGTTAACGGCCATAAAATTGGCTGCTTCCTGTACTTGTTGCTATGAAGTGTGATCCTACTTTGGAAACTCCTGTGTAAATGCATGTATTTATCTTAGAATTCTGTTTCCTAGCAAACCGTGACACAGTGCAAAATGTGCTGCATTTGCTGTGGCTGGCCCTCTTAACTTGTCAGCATAATTTATGGGAACACTTCCCGACACCTTCTGCTGCTAATGGTCTCTCAAAGTCTTGTAGAAATAGTTAGTTCTGCCTCCTGATTTTGAGCCATGATGGTGGCACTGTTTGTCTCTTTTCTGGATCTATTTTGGATTTATGTCTGGCCAAGGGTTTAAAAGAGCTGCTTTTAAAGCAGAAACATCTGCTGGGGCTTTATGTGCTGCTGGCTTGCCAAGTTCAACAGCAGGCCAAACTACAGCTGATGGGTGAGCCCTCCACAGGTGTCACTGCAGTTACAGGAGAATGACAGTAAGGGAAATTGTGCTGCTGAAAACTCTGAACAAATGAACAAATAAATATGAACAAAATGAAACAAAAATATGAACACATAAATATGAACAAAATGAACAAATAAACAAATAAAACCCTTTCAGCAACTGTAGAAGGCTGTTAGGAGATTATGGTTGGGGTCATTAGCAAATAACAAGACACAAATCCTGCTGAAGTGGTTGTGAGTATCTGAGTTCACTGGTGTCCCTGAGGTGTGCCTCCTTCCCATTCCTACCTGCAGGCTTCCCATCGTGTTCTGCACGCTGCCAGCTCAGGCAGCACAGACACACAGTGATATTAAATGCTGTTAGGAAAACCTGATTTTGTTTAACTATCTGAATGCTTTCATGATTTGGACACATCATGGCAATCTCATTTATGGGCAGATGATTGGACTGTTTTTGAAGGAGAGGAATTCAAAACAAAGCAAATTCCTTGTAAAGATTTTGTTCTGATGCAATTGTAATAACTTGAAATAATCAGTCCTTTGACACTGGGGACATGGGAACTGACATCTTGGATGAACTTGAGCTGCATCTCAGCACTGTCCAGCCTCCATCCCAGATGTGTGCTTGTAGCTTCAGACAAGCATGCCAGAAAACTCACAATAGGCAACAGTGTGTCCCTGATACATTTTCAGAGTCTATTTTTCTGTATTTACTTATTGTTTAGGATTTTCATTATTTTTAAAAATGTCCAATTGCTCCCTTAGTTTTACCAAGCATTTGGCTTCAGGTGCAGAATACCACAGTCAAATTACTGACAAAACATTGACTTCATTTACCTTTTTATAAAGTGCTACACCTGGCCATCTAGATCATTTTCCCTCTCACCTTCCCCACAGCAATCATAAAATGGAGGTCAGCGCTTCAGCAGCAAAAGCAAAAACTGCTACAATTGAGTAGTACAATTGGAACTAAAGAAGAGTTCTGCTTACTGAAGAGTGAGTAGAAGACTATTATAGTTGGCATTTCTAGAGGAATGGATAATTGCATGTGAATGTGCATATGCAATGTATTAAATTATTATCAGTTCTTTCTTAATTTTGTAAATGTTCCTATTCCAACCAGTTCTATCCAGTGATTACAAGCAAATTTGCTATTCTAGTCAGAAAGCACAAGGCCAAATTCTCTCATATATCCTAATATGTTTCTTGCCTTCCAAGAAACTGCCTGACTGAAAATAAAGTTGTTTCAGAAATATTTCAGCTGTGTTTAGTGGTTTAAATAAAAAGCTGGGGCTATGGGAAATGCCTAGCATTTTTCCATGATGGGAAATTGTAATGTTCCTTGAAAACCTCAAGAAAAAAAATCTTGAACCATCTTCTGTCCCCAACACAAGTATGTGAGATAAGAAATAATTTCTTTGTAATTACTCATTTCCCCTCACAGCATAAAAGAGAAATCATACTGGAAGTGATATATGTATGTTTCCACTTCTGGCAATATAGTTAGTAAAAATAATTTTGGAAAATTGCACTTTAGCAACAAAGACTTCTTTTTCCTAAACTAGAAAAAAATCCAAACAAAAAATACCCCACCAAAATGAAACCCAACCTTTTTTTCCAAAAGAGGTTGTCTAAATAGGTGAAAGGAAGTTGGTATTACATAGGAAGTATTAATTCGTTTTGTAGGTAGTAATTGAATAGTTAATTCATTAGTTAATTAGTTTAAGTCTCTCCATACCATACCTCCCAAATGTACCATCATATATTCCATTCCATGCTGAGACCTACTAATGCAGTGCTGGATTTCCAGCTGCTGAAACTGGATCTGCACAGGGCTGTTTCTTGGCATAAATGCTTGCATACTAACTCTTAGTTACACAATATGTTGAATTCAGTGAAGAAAGTGTGGTAAGAAATGGATCTTTCCCTATTTTCCACAATTTCATTCTTGTTTTCTATTTCCTCATGTACTGAAACTGTTTGTGGGAAGGGATTTTAAATAGCATTACTGAAATGATCCAAAAGCAAGACTTCAAAACCGTTAATTTTACTGTGAATTATTTCAATAAGTTTGTTTTTAACAGGAACAAATGACTGGGGTTGAATGATTGTGGGGGAATTTTTAATTTGCCCCCAAGCACCTTAAGGTACCCCTGTTCCTTTTGAGGGCAGCGTAATCCAGTGCACGCCCCAGCTCTTCCGTGGCTGCAAAGCTAAGGAAGAAACAACCCAGAGCTTTTACTTTTTGCAAAAGTGAGACATAACCCTGTCTTGCTGGCGGTGTCTTGTCTGCTTTGTCACTGTGACACTGCTTGTTTCATGGCTCAGTGGATTCATCACAAGTATCTGTGTACTGCAAGCGTGGCTACAGGCTGTACCTTCCAAGACGTGCTGTCAGCAAGCACTGTGTGTTGGTGATGGAATTAATGCACCAAGGCAGTAGTTTCAGAATAGGTGTCTAACCTAAACTAACACTTTCTGAGAGCAAAGGAGATGGCTGCAGATAATAGAACCTAATGTAATATTTTGTCAGCCTGTACAATATAAAAGCTAATTGTTGGAGCTGTGCAGCAAAGTAATGAGGAGCTTGAAAGTGTAACTGATAAGCAGAGTGATTATCGGCTAATGAGCAGGATGTTTGTGGTATACAGAAAGACTAATGAAGGTCTGCTAAAGATAACTGCGATGGTATACAGTGAGATATGTAGAGTAGGAATGTTTATGTAGTAGATACTAAAGGCACAATGTTGCTAACTGTTGAAGTTTGAGTGTGTGTGTACATTGTGCAGATGAGGCAATTAACCTCAGTGCCTGTTAAATGCATGGCAGAAGATACTAGTAAGAGAAAAAATGATACAGTAGGTAAATACCTATTGTATAATTCATATATCTCCATCAACTAACACCTCCTTCTGTACAAAGAGCTCTGTCTATGTTCTGTGTCACTGTCCATGTTCTTTCATAAGAAAATGTGAAGATTTGCAGTACTTGTGTGAAGCATTGGGTGCAGCTCTGAGACAGGATAATTCCTGGAAAACATTCCTTCAAAACACATTCTTCAAAGGTAATTGCAACATCAGGGTAGAAGACTGTAGCCTGGCAGGGGTGTCTGGGCCCTGGTCAGGCTTGGTACCATGTGGTGTCAGAGGACCTGGCTGTGTGCCTTGCAAAATAAGGTCATGTCCTGTTCGTCACTGGGATATTAGCAGCCAGAGTTCCTGAGGAGAGGTTCCTAAAGTAACCTGTCATGGTAATCCTGGCTGTGATTGCTGGCTGCAGAGGACTGGTGTTCCCTCCACTCTGGTCAGTTGAATTGGATATGTTTAATGCTTTGAATGAAAGCCCAGTTCTAGAATATAGGATGTTTATGATCCTCCTTGAGTCTTCCCTTGATGGAAACACAGTCTTTTAGGTTCTTTTTTCTTTTTTACTCCTGTGGAAATTTTTAGGTCTGCAATCTACATTCAAATATATATGGACATTAATACCTGTAATTATTGGAACGAGACTCTAACTCTATAAATGCAAAGTTGCACCATGTCCTGTACACAGCAGAGCATTACATAACACGTCACTTCAACAAAAAAGGCAATTGGGATTACCAACAGCTCTTAAAAATATCTGTTATCAGATATATGACCAATATGTAATATATATTAATTATTATTAATAAAAGAATATCTAATAATTGATAAGTGAAAACGGGACATGTTTATCTCTAGTGTTTTTGTGAAAAGAAGGTGAACCCTCATTGCCTAAATATGAAGTTACTGAAATATTTCTATGTTACCTTTTGCCTACACCAAGAATTCTTTAGTGTAAAACTGGATTAAGGAGGAAGCATTTCTATATTTTTGGTTTTGGGAGGAAAAATGTGTAAGTTCTGAAAGGCTCGATTTTCTGGAAAGCAGAGAGAGAGGTATTTCCAAAAAGTACTCCAGCAAAGCTGATAGCTGATTAATAATCTGTTAATTGGATTCCCGGGTGTTAATTGGATTGCTAGGAGTCCTACTCTTCTACAGCCTTTGAAGAAACTTTCATCTGCATGAATTCCTCAAAATATGAGTTGAGTGTTGGAATCCAATGTTACAATGTGTTTGTACTCAGAAGAAAAGGGTTTTGGAGGTTCTTGGTTCTGACTGAAAGGATTTTATGAGGCTAATCAAAATCTCTGCAATTTCCACATTGGACATGTAAAAGCTTTTGAAGGTTTCTGTGCTGTTTGAGTGGAGGATGAGTTAGTTTTCCACTTCTTTAATTATGTTCCTCTGGTTTCTTCCCTTTCAGTAGGTTTGTCCTGGTACTTGTTGGAACCTCTGATATATCTGTTTTAGATACTCCATCAGCCAGTTCTTCATTACTTTGCAGTAGTTATCTATTTTCCTTACAGACAGTTGAGATATAGTCAACTGTGTTGTCTCTGTTATTCAGGTGAGGGACCAGAGCAATAAGGGAATCCTACTGTAAATCTGGCACACAGCAAGAACCTAAAATAATTTTTCCTGTATTTTAAAGTTCATGCTGTAAATCTTGGACTGTTCTGCTGACTGAAAGGAGGGGAAAGTGGGAAGACAACATTTGCAATAGAGTCTGGAGAAAATTAAGTGGGAAGCAGTCAAGTGAGTTTTATGTACACTTCCACTTCTTCCTGATTCTCTAATGTGCATCTCAATTGAATCTTTTTTTTCAACAATTTACCAGTTATCTAAACCAGCAGATCTTTTGTATTCTTTTTTTCAAATACTTTTTTTTGTTTGTTTGTTTCACCAGTTAAGTAATCCATGAGTCATTTGAAATCTCTTCTTTGTTGTCTTCCAGGATTTTAAGTTGCTAGAGCTTGTACAGTATGACTCATTTGACTAGAATGGATCTTGAGTTAGTCTTCAGGAAGAAAAAGTAGAGGAAATCTGATGAACATGTGTGTTAAGTGTTTCAACCATTCTTTTTCTAGTGTGTCTCTTCTATTCATTTAAAAAAAAAAAGGAAAGGAAGCATGTTTTTTTGCAGCTGATGTGTTCTTTGAGTGTTACATTTGATTCGGGAATGCAATTTTCATCTCTAAGAATCTTACTATATAGATTTTATTTTTCTTATATATTTTTAAATATCTACTTGTAAAAGTATCCTGGAAAAACAACTGACAATGAGCAATGTTGAATCATAGGTGTGACTCTCTTTGAGGGGAGAGCTATATAATGATAGTGAGGTTTGTAAAGGCAAACATTTCGTTCATGTCTCTTTTGGTATCTGCTGTATTTCTTCTTCTTTCTCAATATTTCTGTTGGAATACATCCAGATCCTGTGTTTAGGTACAGTTCCAAATTATGTTAGACATAGATTTATTTTAGCTCAAATCTAAAAAAGTTCATTTTTGATGATGAGACTCAAATTTACACAGAGCCTAGGGGCTTTGGGAGTTTTATTTCATCAGGGTACATTTCTCTACCACTTGGAAGTTTTCCCAACTATTTTTCTGAGCTCACAATATTAAGCTAAAAAGACCTCATTGCATCTGTGCTGTAATATCATTTTTATGATTTTGAGGACTTTTGTGTGAACATGCTGTTCTTACAGTGACAACTGATTTATTCCATAAAGAAAGAAAAAAAAAGGCAAACCCAAAAAAGACTAGCACACATTTCAGCAGAAATATGTGCATTACTTCCAAAGAAGCTCCTACCCAGCCACAAGCTGTCAGGCTCAGGTTGTGTGATGTCGGCATCAGCATGTGAATAATCATGTTGTCCCACCATCCCATGGTTGTATCACCTGAGTACTGGAAGATCTGTTTCCTGTGAATGCTCCACTGAGTTCTGCTCAATGAAGAAACATCCTTGTAATCCATGGCCTGTAGTGCACAGGTGGATACACAGCAGCAGGAAGCAGCCTGTGTATAGCTTGCTGTTCCCCCTGCAATGTCTCACATACAGCCAAAATTCTAATTAACTGTGTCCAGATCACTTAGAACTGCAGATCAGACCCTTCTTTTCAAAAGCAGTCCGTGCATTTCTTGCTCTGGTTTATGGAGTTTTGCTGTTGTGCTGCCACTGCAGATAAACCATGGTATAGGAGGAAGGTGTACTCTTCTCATCAGGTACATGTGTATCATTTTTCCATCATGGCTTGAAATATATTTTCATGATTTTTAGGGAGGAAAGAGAATATGTTTATCCTGACAAAAACAGATTACTCATGTGGAGTTTTTCTGTCTCCTTAACACTCTTGAAACATGGTTTTGTTCCTAACAGAAAAATAAGAATTTCACTAAGATTGGAGAACCATAGAGGGTTCCTTCTCTTCTTAGTTTTGTACAAAGTACATTTTGAAATATATATTGAAATAGGCATGCACTGAGATCATGGATTTCATCCTCCCCAACCCTGTCTGTAGCTCAGTAGTGCAATTAAAGGATATTCTGCTCTAGCTGCATGCTACTAAATGTTTGTTCTTTCTATAACAGTCAGGAGCTTGGAAGTTATGTCTTAAGTGAGAAAGTTGAGGTGACCTGTTTTCTCTGGATTATAGTCGATTTGGAAAAGCAATTATTTTGCACAGTGCCTCCCTTGAATGATATCCTTGAACTATGCCCTCTTCTGCATGAATGTCTCAAAGCATAGCTGACATTCCTGGGCTCTTTCAAATCTTGGCAAGAGTAAAAACTATTTGGAAGTCAGAATACATTTCTCCATAGATCCACAGATCTTTCAATCATGGTCTTTCTGCTTAACCATGGTGTACTCTTTAGGAAGTACAGTTGCCTATTTTCTCAGGCTGGATCTGGATTTTTTTTTCCCTTGAGATTGTTCATTTTTACCTGGGAGGAAAAAAAAAGATTTTTGACTGTATAATTTTATTACATTTGTCTGAAAATACTGTCATTATTTGAGTTCTCTCTTGTTAAAACCTCATTCTTTTTTTGCAGTGCTTTCTATAAGTCATGAGAATTAGAAGCAAAAGTTTTGGACTGGGACTTTTTATCTTGGAATTTACTTATCTTTTTTGGGCTTCCTTCCTGTACTCTTTTCACACATGGACACAGTTGCCATGGTGTTCCTCGCATGGTGTCACTCTCCAGTGGTCCCATTGTATTAATCCTGGAGCTGCCTCTTCAGAATAAATTGAATCATCTTTAAGGTTCAGAGAATTATTTCATGATGGTATTACCAGGCTAGCCACCATCCTGATCTTCCCTCAAAGAGAATAGACTAGGTTATATTTCTGTCATACATACTTGCTCTGCGTGGTTTCATTACACATGTCTGAAGTTGGTATTTTAAGTCTTTGCTTTAATTTCTTTCTGTCAAATACCACTGGCAAGTTAGGTCCATCCTATTCCCCTTAGAATTTTAATTAGTTCTGTGCTGAACACCCAATTGTACATTGCAGTTGTATGTGTTTGATATCTACATATTTATTTGTCAAAATGAAATTGCTATAATTCAATTAATTCTCTAATGCATTGCTGTATATCTGCAGAGAAAGCAACATTGGGGGGTGGGGAGGAAATCCCATATGAAATCTATTCAGATAATGCTATAAAATGGTAAAACTCTCAGCTTTAGGCTGTGACAATGGCCTGAGTGTCATAGTCGTATAGCCAGTTGAGTTTTTTAACTGGTGGAAAAGGAACTAAAACAAGGTAAACATGAACCTTTCTGGGTACTCCTTAGGACCTGTACCAGGAATATCACTGTCTGCCCACTATGACTGTGATGCCAAAGTTACAGAAAGCTGCTCCATGACAGCAGCTGAAAGTTCCTGTTACTTGCGGAAACTGGATTGATGAAAGCACAGGAGGTGCCTCTGGCTTCATACAACATGTCCTCTGACTTCAGTGACATTTTGGGTGGCACTGGGACAGAGGTGGGATGCTCATGGCAGCCTTCTGTGGGCACCAGCCCTTCAGGGAATAACCTGCCTCACGTGGCTTGGAGGAGACCTCAGGCAGTGGGTTACTTCTCTAGGTACACACACGCAGCCAGGCGTGGTTTTCACTGTTCTCTCTCGTTGTACTCAGTCATGCTCCTGCAGACTTCAGCAGTGACTGCCCTGGGTGAGAAGCATGAGGGGGCAGAGCTTGCTGGGAACAATGAACATGGTGGTAAGAGGCTGACAGGCAGAAATCACTGCACAGGCAGCGCAGGTTGTCACACTGGGAGGGACATTCTTGCTTCTCTTGGACATGAGAGCTTTTGAATGCTCCCAATTGCTTGAATGATGAAGAAGGGACAAGTGCCTTAGATGTGTGTGAGTCCCTTTCCAAATGCAAGATGAGTAACTGTCAGTATGGAGAGGGCATACGGTACAATTTGATCCTAAACAGAACAAGCAAGGTTTCATCCAAAGCGATTTAAATTTGGATGCGATTTGCTTTGAATTTCATTAACTTTTCCTTATACTAACATTTTACTTCTGTCTGTTCCTTTTATAATTGACATTGGCAATACAACTGCAGAGCTTGGATGCCATTTTTCACTGCTGGCTTTTCAGAAATATGGAACAAATTCTGCAAAGTGCCCACATTTGAAATACTCATGGAGACGTGTGTGTGACATACTGATGGCCAAATACTGACTTCCATTTTTTAAATTCAAAATTTAGTGATCCTTTGAAGAAGAGCTGGAGGAGTGGGTAGGATACCTTTATCCAGTACTAATTCTGCTGGAGGTTTAATGTGAATCTTCCAGATCTCGGGCCATATTTTCCTCTTATGCTACAGCAAGCTCTGAAGTCAACTCTTCTTTTTCTGCATAGCTGAGGAGGTGCTGTTAGTACTTGCCAATGGGCCTGTGCTCTTCATAGCTCTTTTTTTCCACCTTGTGGGTGGTGATGGAAAGGTGTACATGTCAGGCTTCTGTCACTGCACAGAAAAAAATAAACCAGCACTGCAGAGAACTTCAAAGTACAGTCAGAACTAGCCAGTTTTTTCCAAGCCTAGAACCTAATTTTCTTAGTAGTAGCAGGTTTCTTTTAGTAGCTAATGAGCACTGAAAAGAACAAAATGATGGCAGAGAAGCATTGAAAATGGACAGTTGGTACACAATGAGGGGTTTTCTTTGCAGAGTTTCAGTGCTGAAGCCTTTGGAAGAGAGCACTTACAGATGTTTGATTTCTTTCAGGTCTTCAGATTTTGGGACATTATACACAAAGTTGAATCTACAGCCTGGGATTGCCACTGTTATTGACAATTTCTACATTTGTTCCACCAACAAAAAGAAGGTATGTGTCAAAAAATCATTTTTGTAGTGCAGGTAAGATTCTGTGACTGTCAAGTGTGTTTTACAGCTTTTCAAAATATAGGAAACTGATTTTCACGATGGTGAAGATCACCTTGGGTGCATGTTTAACATACTGAAGTGAGATATTTATTGTTCCTGAACAGTACAGACAGAAAAAAAATACCTTGATGGACACAGAAACCTTATGAGGTCATTGACTGATATGACTTCTGGAAATCAAGGTTTCATATTGTTTTCCATGCAATTGAAAAAGGAAATTCTGTAAGTTTTAACACATCTCAGTGGATTCTGGGGCTAACATTGAAACTCTTCATCCTTTGTGCACAAGGTTGTTTGCATGTTCCTTAATATAAAGTATAGAGGTTGGGCAGGCTGCCATTGATAATGATGTTTATCCTGTATAGACTTTAATTAAATAAATTTCAAAAACCTCACTCCTTGAAGCTTTCTTAAGAAATGTTCCTGATCATTAATAAAAACAAAATGCTTTTCATGGAACCTAGGAAGATTAAGTGGACTTTTTTAGTGAGAGTGAAATCAACCCACTGAGTGTATTTACAATGGCTGTTATACTGGAAACAATAGAAAGAATGATTATGAGAAAAAAACCACAGTAAAAGCCCTTCAATGTCTTCAAAGTTCCTGTGATTTAAATGGAAAGAATTGTGAAGTACAATGTGAAACATAAGCACAGTAGGTCTTTCATGAAATAATTTTCTCTTGATAAGGGCCTTTAAAATTCAGTGTAAGACAGAAACCCTGATTTCAGGTAGAGGCCACTGATTGGAAGAACAATGTTATGTTTGTTTGTATGTTTTGCTAAATCAAAAGTCAGCAAGGCTGCCTTGATGATTAAGTATATATTGTATTTTTCTTGAAGTTGTCACTGGAATTTTGTGTCCAAGCTGTGCTGTGTCTGAGCTTGGTGATATATTTTTAATCTGCTGCAAAGCCAGAAGTTATTTTTTTGTTTCTTGAAGTGGAACTGCCAACAAGCACAACGTTTCTTCGGATGGTGTATCTCAGATATATGATCTACTGGTGGTTGCAAGTCCAAAAGAATAAAACCAGAAATCTTTATCCATCTAATTTTCTGAAGTAAAAGCTAGAAGGATGATAGCCCCATGGAACATCTTTGCCAACTCAATCAGTTAAAATATCAAAGCCTACCTAAGCACTAGAGTTCAGTGACAATATGGTTGTGCCACTCATGCAAAAAAATAAAAGTAAAATCAATGCTAAATTTCAAGCCTGAATGACACACCAGTGTTCACAAGAAGCCTCATGTTAATCCTGTCTAAGGAAAATCTATATTCTACTGAATTTCATAAGTTGAAGTTCTTAGAGATACAAACCCTGCTTAATAAACTAATATGATATTGAAATCCACCTGATACTGAAAGTCCCTTTGAGTCAATATAAATTTGCTATTTTTATGTGGATATTTGCTTCTGTGGAGATGTTGTTTATTAGCATACAAACAAAAAAACCCCAACAGAGCAGAAAGAATTTCTAGTGCCTTTAAATGATGCCAGAGGGAGATATATTAATACACACAAATATACATACATGCATATGTAGTACAAAAATGATGAAGCAGTGGGGTGGCACGATTTTGCCAATGGCTTCAGACTGTTCTTGGAGATTTTGCAGTCATATGTGGAAAGTAAGAGGAAAATCTTCATGCTGTAAGAGCTTTTTCAATTGTAATGGGAAATTTTAGGTGCTGGACCTTTGATTAGGGCACTAAGACTAAGCTGATCTCACACAGGTTATTTGGGATGATGGAGGGATACATCTCCCTGTGTGTCTATTTCAGCACAGTTGCACTGGGGTGGAATAAAGTGTTTAGAACTGTGACTCCCTTTTCTGAGTTGAGCAGAAGTCTCAGGATTTCACTTATTCTTGGTACTTCAGATCATTATGGTGATCTGATTTTCTTCAGTGAGTTCACATCTTTTAAAATGTGCTGAAAATGGAAACTGGAGCGCTGACTGTGTATCCTGAAACTGAGCATGCACTTTAAATTTAAAGCATAAGTAGTCCCATGCTACCACTTAGCATTTAGTGACTGGGAAAATACATGAAAGAAAAGATAAAAGACATTTATACGGATTTTTAATACTTAGCATATTAAAAAGTATTCTATGATTTTATTTCATTTAGCCATTGTTCCTTATCTGTGGAAGAACAGATACTGCACGTTTAAAGCTCATCGTTTCCATCATCAGAGCATTAACCACACCTGATTTAAGTTCTGTAAAATTAGGTATCTGTTCTAGCTCTCTCCCTCTACAATTAAAAAAAAAAGAATAAAGAAAAAGCAAGGGAGAAATATTGGAATCTCCAGGCAGTTCATACTGTTAAAATCATAGTTCTTTGTGAGAATTCTGAGAATGAGGTTTAATTATCTTTTGGAGTGACTTTGTGACTATTTTGGGTCTGAACAGAATCAAATTGTGCCTTCCTACAAAGACATACAAAGAGATGGGTCATGGTTGAACCCCAGGTGGTAATTAAGTACCACACTGCTGTTGGCTCACTTCATTCACCAGTTCCCTCAGGGCCTGTGGGTTCCTCTCATCCCTTGGGCTTGAGCACCTTCAGGTTCCTGAGATGGTCTTGAGCCTATTCTCCTCCTACCATGGCAAGTTCAACTTGGGTGGTGTCAGTAGAGCTTTTGTGGGTCAAGAAACAAACACAAAGTGGGAGATTGTTTGTTTTGAAATCCAATTCAATGAAATATCTGCTAGAAGGCTACAGTCTAGTTCTTGGGCTGACATAATTTTTATGGTCCATAGCTTCGAGTACGCCAGCTCCTGGAGTGGCTCAGACTTTCACTCAACTTGGCTCCACTCTGTGAGCTACAATTATAGCAGGCAGACCAATGAGCTTCTAAGTGAGCTTTATACAGTAAATGTGAAATTTTAATGGAAATTATCTGTGAATTACTCTAATTTTCATTTTAAGATTTATTGAAAATAATGCAGTTGATGAAGCAGTACATTAGCCAAAAGTACAACAGCATCCTTTTCACATAGTACTATATGGAATAGGGATTGTATAAAATACCCCACAAGGTTGTAAGGTAAAATATAGGAATGCTGGGGACTGAATGAGCTGGAAGAAGTATGGAAATAATTTATAAACTCCACTACACTTATTCAAAAAGTGGCACATTCCATTTCTCTTTTAGCCTTCTATAAACAAGTTGTGATGAGTACTGTTCAGAGGCCTAAGAATGGGGAAGGAGTTGTATCAAGGTCATGTCTACACAATCTTTTGACAGTTGAGGTAAATTCATTCTCTCTGTGTCTTTTTCTGGATGAAGGCAGCAGAACTCTATTGCAGAAATTGTATTGCTGCAGTTACCAGAGGATTCAAGCTATGAAACCCAGTTTTGACAAGAAATGATAGTAAATCTCTGAGGGTAGAGATTTAGAGTGCTCTGAATGGACCTTTCTGATGAAATCATGGGGTGGAGGTGTGAAGTGTGGCTGTATTGTTTGTGAGTCAGAGTTGAATTGTGGTCAGCCAGCTGCATAAGTAGAAAGCATTTTCACCTACTTGCATATGACCAAGTAGGATGATAGGTCATCACCCTAAATGCTGTGAAACAGCAGAATAATAGGCAAGGTCACACTCTTAATAGTTCAAGCTTCCTAAGATTCCATTAATATTTACTTTGCATTCTGTCTTGCTTTAGTGTAGTATAAACCAGCAGCTAAAGACACTGATATGGTTTTGGAAAGCTGTAGAGTAGTGGAGTCCTGCTGCGGAAACTCTCTGATGCTAACTTCTCCACTTTTTCATTGATATGTGTCATAAAATAGCCTTTCCCTATGCAGCCTTGAAGTGTTGTGCAGTGATAAGGGATGTCCCTGTACTTAAAAGACAGAATTTATGTAATTATCTCCTTTTCAGGAAGTAGCACATGCTGATAACATCAAATGGTGCAGGAAACCCATCATGTACCATGTGCAGGAAATAATTTGCTTTGTGTTCTCTGTTTTCCAAACCAGCATTTTAATTGTGACTTGGAAGTGTGATATATGTGGTTTCTAGAGTATGAGATTAAGGCTTCCATAGTGTCAGTCTGGAACAGGTGAACAAAGTAAATTCTTTCTACAGAAGAAAAAAACTGAATTTAGTTTCACTAAGCAAAATCATCAATAAAATATTTAACATTTTTTGGGGCATATATGCTGTTGGATGTAGAAATTGCATACTTGATTTTATGTAGTGTTGCTGGGGAGGAGTTGAATGAACACACTGATTTTTCCCCTCACATTCAGTGCATATTTTAATTTTAATTCATGTTAATGCAATTGATGCATCCATCCTTCCGTTTATATGCTTTTGGAAAACAGGCAGCTAAGAGGTTTATATTCAGGCTTTTGATATTAAGAGAAAAATAAATGTTGATTGTGCATACACTAACTTATTAGTTAAATGGGTTGAACACTTACATTTCCTAGCTGTCACAATAACCAATAGCTGCATGTTTTTCCAAACTGAAAGGCAAGGTGACAAACATGTATTTTTGCTTGCCAAACAAGGCAGAACACTTAGATAGTAATAAGGATATAGGCTTTCTCATACACTATTTTAACTCCTGATAATTTAAATAGTATGAATTATACTTTGCAAAAGAGTATATTTGCCAGCGCTATAAAAGCATTTCCCAAGATGCAGTTGTCTTGAGCAATGTTTGTAAGCACTTACAGGTAAATGCAATCCTACATAATTTTGACATTTGTCTTTCAGAGCAGAGCAATTGGTTGTGAAAGTTGTCAAAATGCAGTATGACTACATTTAATTGTAAGGAATAATTCTACTCAAGTATTAGTTTCCTTAGAGACCATGCCAGTACATCTGCAAATATAGAGAGCAAAATTATCTTACACTTTCACTAGTAGTCAGCCAAGGAATATTCCTTTCAATATGGTGAGTAGTTACTTCAGGAACATTTCTCTGTGAAATTACAGAATATGAGTCTGTATGTTGAGATCTCTACCATGATGTGTTCTTGCCTTATAAACAGTGTCACCATTCAGTTTTATTCCAGTGATGCACCATCAGAGCAATAATGAGATCTGACTACATCATTTTGCTTAAGGCTTAAGTCCATGACTGTTCAGTTTGTCTTCAGATATTCCAGATACTACCAGAAATATGTCCACTAACTGAGTCTTTGTCCCTCCCCCCNTATTCACATACAACTGATGAGCGGTTGCTTCGTTGACAACCAGGAAGCTGCTCAATGCAAGTGAAACTCAATAGGTTAAAACAGTCAGAGCTTCCATTGAGCTCTTAGCTGGAGTCACAGTTCACAGAAGAGGTTCATCCAACACCACCAAACCCATTCCATACATGGGAAGGATTTGATGGATGCTGTTTGATGGGATGTGACTATGTACGTGTGGAAAAAATAGGAAAAAGCTTTGAGAAACGAAGTGGAATTGTTGAAAATTAAAGCTATGGATGAAACAATGGCTTGAGATCTGGTTGCTAAAGAAGTATTTGAGTTATTTACTGGCTAAATGGAGGGTAGGTGTCGGCGAAGGAAGACTCGGACACCAGGTGGTCATCACGAAGCTCGTTTATTGATAACAAAGCACTTCTTTTATATCCTAGTTAATTAGCTTAATGCATATTACAAAACTGAACTCACTATTGGTTAAATTCTATACACACAAAAGGGACTTGGCTAGGGTTTTAGTTTCTCATATTTGACATTCTTGTAGTTAAAGATAAGGGACTCTTTCCCCAGTCTCAAGGTTACTGCAGCTTTGAGCTAAGGTTAGTACTGCTATGTTTCTTCCTAATTAACTACTTCTGAACCACACTCTCCACAGGTAGGAGCCATAGCTTTCCAGCTGGACTATGGTTGAGGAACAAGGGCTTTTTCACACTTTGTATGTAAACAGGGCTGCTCAAAAAATGTCTAACTCCAATAACATTGTCATATTCTTGTAACGCTTTCAGTAAGCCAAAGGTAGGAGCAGTGTTACTGTTCTATTTGAGAATACCCTTTCTCCTAACCAGTAGATTATGAATGTGCTTTTCTACAGAGTGTGACACTTTCATTTAGTTTTGTTTCCATCAAAACTCTTTATGTGCATTTCTCCATCCTATTGTATGTGCAGAGCTAGAAGGAATCCCCAGTTCTTGTTGATCCTGACAGGTTTGTCTTTGAATAAGTTTTTGATGCATGTCTACTAAAACATTGAACCATGCAAGCTTAAGCTGCCTCTGAAATTTCAGTGTCAATTCTACTCTCTTGGAAACAATAAATATTCTACAGTCCATCACCTGAAGTACATTGTCATTAAAGGCTGCACTTGATATTAAAAAAAAAAAGAAAGAAAACAACTCACAAAAACCAGCCAAGCCAGCAAACTTGACTAACAATACAAGTGAACAGTAGAATGCCATGACTGCATGCAGGCTTCCCACAGTATGTAGGATAATTGCTCATCAAGGTAGAAGGTGTGTGAGCTAAATGGCTGCATGCTTGAATAGACATTCTGTGTTACTGTTCTATCCTAGAATTCATTCGATGCTTAGAGATTTCAATTGAAGTTTTTGAGACTGACCTTCCACCATGATTTTGTAGCCTAATGTGCAACTTTTGCATTCTTTTGCGCTCAGGCATACAATTATTCTGAGGAAAAATAGGCCTGTCTTTATGGTATGCTCATTATAGATGCTTTTGTTCTTTTTTTATGAATGTCCTGTCTAAAACTCATTAGTCATAAAAGCAGACCAACAACTACCAAAAAGACGTAATGTTAAATTAAGTTTACTGTAGTGAAGCCAAAAATAAAATGCCTAGTCGGTGGGAGTACAACATAAAAAAGATTTATGTGAAAATGGAAAAGGCCTCTGAGCAACTGTTAAGAGACCATTGTGCATATGATTCTGCACTTGAGAGACATCTATTTCCCTCCCAGTAATTCTGGAAAGAGAAGGATTCCAAGCATCGTATTTTCAGCAAGGTTTTATTTGCTATTATGATGAGCAGGGGTCATTGCTTGGAGAAATAGGAGCAGTCAATCAAGAGCATGCAGCAGAAAGCAGGTTTGAAGCTGCCCTCAGCACCTGGGGGAGGGTGTGCTGCTGAGGGGATGGCTGCTCACAGGGAATGGAAATGCACAGTATTCCATGCCAGGGGGGTTTAAGATCTGGGATTTTGATTTGCTATGTCTAAACATAAGGATCATTTTGCAAAATTTAGACCAGGTTGTTATTTCAGAGCTCATTATTTCCAAATGTATATTCATAGGCCCAATTCTAAATTTGAGTCATATGCCAGAGAAAAATATAGAGGGGGTGTGTGGATTTGGTGTGCAGGACACCAGGAAAGTTGTGTTTCCCTTGTCCAGCCTGCCCATATGCTCATTGACCTGAAAGTACTTCTGAAATCCTTCTCTGCTTGAGATAATAACTAAAGGAAAAAACAAACTCAAATAATCAGCCACAATTGTCTGCAGTAGATCTCTAGACCTGAGTGAGACCTGAATGAGGTTTTTCTCCAGCATAGAGAATTTATTGTGTTTCAGCAAAAGCTACAACAGTCTTACAATCAATAGTTACGAGGATCATGCACATCTTTTTTTTTAAGGCTATGCATTTCCAGGTAAATATCATCCTGGAACATTTTCTGATGCAATATGGAACTTGCAGAATTAACAAGGAGGAAAATCATAATATTTGAGATAGTGCCCAAAGGAGAAGGTGTCCTTATGAAGAGTGAATAGAGAGTTACTCAATCTGCATGAATTCTGTCACAGGTAAAACAAGAAAGGAGGATGTGCTGAATCTTAGCAAGAGGAGACAGGAGAACAGAGAGAAAAGGAAACTAAAAAGAGGAAGTGGTAAAGAACTGGCAACAAGCCTCCTAGTGTACTCAATAAGTATTTTGTTGTCAAATCTGCTTGGATGAAATGGGTACAGCCAAGTCTGTAGAACAGTCAGGTTTCTGATGATCTGCAAGATGAGGGTTTTCTGTGACTGATTTACTTTATTTGTATCAATTATGTTGAGATCGCTTTTGTCTAATTATTAACTAAACATCACGACATGCCAAAAGTCTATATTATGTTCCCCATGTTGCAGAAGGGAGTAAAATTTGGAACTCTTTCATCTTAACTCAGAGTCCAATGGCAGGAACCAGTAGATCCATGTTAAGGAGAACCACTAAATTGTATTTGACAAGCGATGAGTACCATTCAGGAGGTCTGCAAGGACAGTGTACAGTAGATGTGTTGCCCAGACTGCCCCAAGGAAATAATGGTGTAGTGTGTTTGGAACATGTTCATCGTGCTTGCTGATGGATTGTCTGCACCTCCTGGAGACCTCCGTGTTTCCTTCTCATTCCCCCAGTGATGGAATGGCAGATGAGTCCCAGCTTCCATGCTTCACACTATGCTGGCATTGTCCAATCTACTGATGTGTCAAATCCTGCTTCTCTTCGCTGCTACTGTTCAACTTCCCTTGGGCTGACCACACAGACTTCTCTGGCTCTCTCAGCAGCAGAGATGCAGCAGGATGTTTTTCCCCAGAGTTGGCATGGAAACACACTGGAAATAAGCAGGGTTTAGATGGTGCCCATGGCCATTTTGCTGGGCTGGCAGCGTGCTCACCCCCCCGAGAATCCCTGGGGCTGCTGCCCCCCTGATCTGCCAGGAGTAAAACTGATGTTAAACCAGTCAGCTTCTGCAATCTGCCTGTCATAGCACAAGCACGATTTCTAAACTCTTGTGGAAATTAAGTATTCCAGTGACTGTTTGTTCCACTCTCTTTGTGGTATTTACTAGAAGGGATGAATGTAACTGGTTGCTTATCTGTTTCTAATTCTGAAATGAGTCCTGACTCCCAGCAGCCCCAGCACCTGCAGCAGCAACAAACATCTACTGAAAAAGCAGGACCTGTGTGGCAAATGTGTTCTAAAGCAGCCTGCAGCCTTGTGTTTGAGCACAGTCAGCAAAAATTCATGCAAGGAGAAAAACAGGATTTTAATTTGGATTTTTTTTTCTCACTATGTGTTTTTCTGTCAGAGAAAGATTCTTCCTCCTGGAAACTGGAATCTCACATTCAGCTAAGCCACCTCTGAAGCCTTCTTGATGTGTTCTCTTTGGGGCTTGTGCTGGAGACAGACTTTTTCTATCTGTGGGAGTAATGCACTAGGTTGCTGCCATTCCTTCATAGCAGAAGATTGCTATGAAATTAATGGTGGGTTCTCCTTAATATGGCCTATTTGGTATTGAGAAGGAATGTTCTGCAAGCTTGTTTAAGTTTGTGACTAGCAGGTTTTTCTCTCTTCACCCTTTTTTGTTTTGGTAACCTTTTACCACCTCTTTCTGCTTTTCCATTTCCTAATCTCTTTCCAAAACTCTTTCTACCCATTCTTCCTACATCTCACACATTGATTGTGGACCATATTAGAGCTTTTTCTTTTATGGTTATAATTACTAAAGAAAAATATTATTTAAAATAATGTAGCTAATTGTCCATGTTTCTATTTAAAAATCACAATATTCTTGGGATAATAACAATAAAAATCTGCTGATGCATCCTTAACTATCATTCATAAAACAAATCTCTTCAACAGTGGTGGAAGGATGATTCAGTCATTCAGGGAGCTGTTAGCCAGGAGACATGATATCAGTTTCTATGACCTTGAGCACCTGAGCCTGCCTGAAGACTGACTTCCTATTGCCTCATACCTTGTAATAGCATTTGCCTGATGCAAAACCACATAACATGATATGATTTGACAGCCTACCTTGAAATCAAGCTGCAAGGTAAGGTTTTGCAAAAAGTAGAGAATTAGTCTGGCTTAATTACGTTGTTTATAAATTTAAGACCATAATACTGTAGTCTCTAGATCATCTGTGATCCCTAAATAAGTACTAAGTATTTTCATGAACCCATTTCAAGATAAATGGACATTCATCAGGTATTTTTTGTGGCACACTCCTGCAGTATTCAACAGCATTTTAAGATTTGCAGCATGCTGAAAATAATTGTCATAAATATATTCCTATATTTTTTAAGACTGTTTAGCATTTATCAGTCATGGCTGGTTCAGGACATAGGTAATAATGTGAATATGATGGTAATGCTTTTATTCTCACTGAAATGAGGAAAATCACCTTTTGCCTCAAAGAGAACAGGATTCATTTTGGCTGCAATTCCTGGATCTACAATTTACAGCTATATACATTTTTTTCTCATTCCTCTAAACAAAATTAGCATTCTGGGTCTTGAAATGGCTTTCAGAGTTGATTAAGATGCTCTCATTTTTTTCTAGAAGGCACAAGTTTGTGCAGAGAGGGTCTGGGATGGAAGTGTGTCAGGTAGCACTGAGGGATTGCAGGTGTCTGTCTTGTAAAACTCGGTGCCAAAAACGGACAACTGCAAGTTGCATAAAAGCTGTGAGCATAGTGTAACTATGGCTACAGAAATCAGCCTGGGATCCATGGGAATAATCAAAGATCTCATATCAATTTAAGATATGAAATGCACTAGAATAATTTTCTAGTTCTAATAATATATGTCCTGGTTTTTTATTCAGCCATACCCATGAACAAATTTTTGTGCAGATTGCATCTCTCTATGTTTAAATGCTTTTACAGTTTGTTTGGGATGTAGTGCTGGCAGGCATAAATTAGTGGGATTTGGCTAAAGGTTCCAGTCTGTCCATGAGAATAATAGTGTCTAACACTTTGTTATTTCTATGGGCTCTAGCAAAGGCAGTGGTTCTCTTACCTGCTGCTTACTGAGGTTTTCAGAAATACTTTTCTGCTTTGCAAAATACTGTAGCACAGGAGCAGGAGGTCTGGGTCTCTACTATTTTTATTTTAATATATTTGCTATATAAGTCTCAGGGATGCAGGGTTTGTACTGGGCTTTGGGATTGCAAAGCAAAGGCTCCTCAGAAACTCTCACATGCTATTTATTATTGCGAGGTCCAACTGTAAGTTTTCACTTGACTTAGACTGACAAAGTCTATAAAAGTGTCCATTCTGGATTAAAATTCCATTCAGGAGGTACTAATGTATTGCTTGGTATATTGCAAAACCATATTAAAACCACTTGTGTGCCACGCTCTGCCGTAAGATCTCAGAATTTTATGTGCATGTGGATGACTTGGCGTCTCCTGTTAATAACTTTGGGAATTCTGGAGAGGTTATAAGATTTCCCTTTTACAGATGTGGAAACAGAAACATGTAAATTACTTGCATGGGAAAGAAATTAGAGAAATTTAATAATAATATGCAACACATCTAAGCCAGTCTCTCAGCTTGAAGACTAGTCTTGAAAACAAGTCTTTTCCATCAGAATAAAATAGTAGATTAATTAAATAATATGCATTTTTACCAGTTAACAGAGGAGTTTGGGCTTGTGGAAGGTCTGTCAATACCATAAATATCAGTAGTTAAATATATAAAAGTATGTTTTGATGACAAAAAATCAGAAAGGCTATTATTTCCACAATCAAAGACTGATATTTAGGAAATAACTTCAGTGGTAAGATCATAATTAACTTTAAGAGGGATTGAGATTTTTATACTTTGTGGGGTTTTTTTATGATTAAATAGTTGAATACATGTAACTTGATAAAATATTCATCTGTTATCTAAGATAAAATATCTCTAAGACTAAAGATGTGACTTCTCAGCCAAATTTCTTAACTTTGTAGAAGGCTATTCTGTGAAGATAATGAAAGTTTTAAAGCTTTTCTAAAGTGTTTGAGACAATTTGAACTACATCTTAAAAAAGTTATGCTCAGTAATGAAGAAGAGATCTGAATTCACACCTGGGACCTTAATTCTAGATACTCAGTTGGAAAACATTTCCCCTGTGCCTCTGCACAGTTCACAGAATTCCATTTTTATTAATGCTTATCTTCTATAAACCATTTACCATGTAAAGTACCATTACCACCTAATACATGACTGTATTAGGATAAGATAGGAAATTTTTACCAATACTTGGAACAGTTCTGAAAAAAATGACTTCCAAATTAAATAAAATGTAATGGAAAAGTGTTCATGGGACTAAGATAAGGAAAACCAATGTGATAAAGTGGAATATTTTGTTCAAGTTGAGACCCTTTAAAATGTAGTGTTTTAAAATAATGTCAAGGTTCACTTATAAAAGCAATAAATTCTCCTAATTAAAATTAGCATTTGGCTTGGGAGACTGGTCAGAATTAAAGTGTACATTGTAAACATTGCCTTTGCCACTTCAGCATTTTCTGGCCAAAATTTATTTTATTCTGAAAGTGCCCAGACATTTTAATAGCCTGGTAAGTGCCAGAATTTTACACATTTTTTACTCTGATTGCTGGTAAGTTTTTGACTTACATAATATTTATAACTCTGAGTTTACCTTCAAGCTATAAGGGATACTGCTTTACTTATATTTTTTTTTCAATTTTTTTGCTTCATTAGTAAGGGCATTATCATCTTCTTCGCCTTTTTTTAAACCAAGATCTGAAGAGGCAAATTCATTAGGCTGATGCTCACAGTCTACAGGTGACACTGCTCTGGTTTTCTATCTTGTGTTCAGTGGTCCATGATTTAGGTAATTGCCAGTTATTTATCTCTTTTGAACATTTTGATAGCACACTGTGTTTTGTTTGTGGGGGTTTTTTACCATCCCTCTTGTCTTCTCTCTGACTACGGGAACTACTGCTGCTTGTCAGTGTTTGAGGTTAGACACTTTGCTGTTCCTTAACACTGCTCTTTGACCTGGCCACAACATTTAAGCCATGTTCAGAAATGTAGGCTAAATATCACCCAAAGAAAAAGAGATAAAGTCTAAGTCTCTAAGTGTTCATGATAGCAAATGAGTTTATTTAAAAATCAGCAAATGATACAGTGACAGAATTCCAGAGTCCCCCTTTCTGCCTTCCTGCAGTTTCAGCTAACAAAATTACCCCAGAGAACATTACAGCTGTAAACTGGAAGTGACATCTACTGTGGCTTTTACCAGAAATCTCCAATAAAAGTCTATTCTCAAGGCTGTAGGCATTTTTAGTAGATTGTAGGAAAATTAATGTAAGAATGCACAGTAAATTTTCAATTTACTTTTTAATCCAGTAAATATATGTTGACTGTTGCACACTAAGATGCTATTGTACTTCCCCCTTGAAGTTTCCAGCTTATTTTCATTTCTTAAAGAATTGTAAACATCAGGAGGAAACCTTCAATTTAGGCTTGCTCTGTTGTAATATATAACATGGTAATCAGAGGTACTTCAGTTGGATGACCTTTCATCTAGGATTGCTGTTTAGCAGCGCACAGTGCTGCAATCTGGCCTTTCATGTGTTTTGAGTATTGATTTTTCAGATAGCAAGAACTGGAATAGTAACCTGGGGAGGTCTGGCATAACTGTGACTTGGTTTGTTTTTATTCCTTGTGGACTCTGGGACTTCTGGGAGCAGTGGGTTGATAGAAATGGCATGTCTTTCCCCAATTTGCTTTTTTGAAAGCCCCAAAAGAAGTGTTTCCCTGGTGTCTCTTCCACCATCTTTCCACTCCAGCTTATTTCCATTACAATTCTCTTCTTGTCCTCCCACGCTTCCAGTTGCAGATCAACATGGAGAGGGCTTTTCCTGGCACCCTCTCTCCAGGAGCAGCAGCAGCATTCAGCTCTGCCTGTATGCCTGGGCAGCCTTGCATGGACACTGCTAATGACTGCAGCACTTAAAGCTGAGGGAATTGTACCTCAGATGAAAAATTGCACATCAGACGCAGTTTTGGACAAGAAGTCACCTCAAACTGGTGCTCTGCTTTCAGAGTGTCTTACCTCTTTCCTGGACAAAGAAATGTCCTGGCATTATTTTGTTCAATCCTCCATGTGAACTCCTTCCCTTTTTAAAGCTCTAGGGTACAGTTCACACTGGGGTACCATAAAATCACAGAATTATTTATATTAGAAAAGACTTTTAAGATTATCAAGACCAACTGTAATCCCAATGCCAGTGCCACCACCAACCCATGTCCCTAAGTGCCAGGGAAGTGACTCCCATGAAGGGATCATGAGGGTAGGACCTGGCACTTTCACCTTATTGGACTTCATAGAATTGACCTTGGCCCATCAATCCAGACTGTCCAGATCCCTCTGCAGAACCTTCTTGCCCCCCAGCACATCAATGCTCCTGCCCAGCTTGGCATTATCTGTGAATTTACTGCAAGTGCACTCTTCTGCCAAGACTAATTGGATTCTAGAGGTCCCTTCCAAGCTGATATTCTGGGATCCCCTCCATCCAGATCACTGATAAAGATGTTAGTGGTCTGGATGAGGGGATGGTGATGGGTGGCTTCCAAATGAAAAAAGTGTGATGATGGTTGCTGTGAGACTAGTTCTGTGTGAAGAGCCCATAATCTGGATGAAATGCTCTTCATGCTTAGGGAATGAGTATGAGCAGCAGGGCCACAAGGGGTTGAGCTGATGATTGATGTCAGTGCTCCAGGTTTCTAAAACAGTGTCAGCAGACCTCTTTGTAATCTTGGATATACTTCCTCAATCTAAAAATCTCTTCCTAAATGGAGTTCTCTTATGGGAATGAGGTTGTTAACTGACCATTTCAGAATACAGTAGATTGTCAATGTTTGTTCCTCGCATGTAATGGTAGGTGTGCAATATTTATAGTCTTACCATAAGGATTGCTGTTGGGAATGGCAGAGTCACAATTGATTACCTCAGCTGCTGCTTACAAAAGCCAGTTGAATTATCCTACCTCGGCTGGAATAATCCAGCCCTGTGTTAGAAGTATATTACCCAGTAAACACAATGTAGTCGATGCTTGTTTGCAGATACTTCACTCATTTCAAAAGTCCCAGGAGACAAAATAATTTATTTCCGTGGCTGAATCTCTGAACAAAAGAGAAGCTGTTTGTTATCTGAAGTAACAGGACAGCATATGTTTCACTGCAGTGTGGCTGGCACCCTAGAGCCTTGAAAAATATGTTCTTATCTTCAGGGGAGCATAGACATCAACTTTGTGCATCTCAAGAAGTGTTAAAACAACATCTGATGAGTCAAGTTGCAATCAAATGAGCCTTGCTAGGGAAGAGCAAGCACCATAGTCAAGATTTTGGCAACTTCCATTTTATCTTTGCCTTTTATAATAAGAGAAAATAAACAGATTTCTTAAAAATTTTCTTGAGCTTTACAATAAAGAAAGATGTCCTGAGCTATTCTCTCTAATCACCCAACTGTCTTGAAATTTTAACCTCAGAAGTGAAAACAAAAAGTTAAAGTACAGTTTGTATTTTAGCTGCTATTTCCTTGCTTATTAAAAATTACTGAATCTGTCATCTAAGACTTCCTGAGTTAGTCACCTGTGGAAACTGTCTTTATTCTGGAAGAATAAATTGTGAATTTTCATTTTTATCATTTTTGAAAGCAGTTTGCCAAACAATTATCTTGAAATGTCAGTTCTGCAGATTTATGTAGTCCTACATTTATTATGTTTGTGTTCAGCTATGCCATTCCATCTGTCACCATGATTATAAGATAGGCGACCATTTGGGTACTTTAAAGTTTGTATTTTCTGGTAGAAGACATCAACGATGCCCATATTTTTAGCACCCTCACACTAGTAAACAAAGAAAAGATGGTAATGATTAAGGCTTTTTTGCTCCCAATAGCTTGCAAAGCCTTTGAAAATTAGTCCCTGTACCAGATAAAGATGAAAGGTGTGCCAAAAGGTTTTCAAAGTCTGTATGTTTCTAGAAGGCCAGGAAATTTCATCACCAGTCCTAGGCAAAGAGAAGGGACTTCATTTGCTGCTGCTGAAAACAGACCCAAACAGCCAAGTAGCAGTCAAACCTGTGGAGGAGTTATGTGCTTTGGTTAGATCTGTAATTCCATTTTGCTGAGTAAAGAGTTTCACAGAAGAGCCTGAGGCACTGATTTTTCTCTGAAAGAACAGGGAAAGAGAAACCATGTTCTGCCCAGATTTTTCTGGCTGAAGTTGGAAGCACAAGTGGTTCCACAACATCTAACTATGGATTATTCACTCAAAGAGCCTCAGCTGGGACCATGATACATAAATTAACAGAGAAGTCCATGGCTATATCCAAGGCTCAGACTGTTGCTCTTCTGGAGAAATTAACAGCTTCATTGCTTCACCTTGCCCCCCTCATACGCTTGCACACTGACTGATCTTCTCCACGGTGCCATGCAGTACTCTGGCACATCCACCTAGGAGCAGTTGCAGCAAAAGGGTAGATAACTTGGAGACCTGATCTTTACATTTTGCTTGTTCTCAGTCAAAACTCTTGGGCTTTGTTTCCTAGCCTATCTTACCCTATCCTTTGCATTAATATAGAATTACTGGTTCTATTTGCTGAACAGGCTGTAGGCAAATGGGGAGACATGCTTTGGGTGTAAGGTGTCTCATTTCTGTTTAGTTTTTACCTCAGAATTCGTCTTTCCTCACAGAAGTCATATTTATAATGGAAATTAAAAAGGATCTAAGGAAATCCTTTCATCATCTCTCTGCTTGCCATGTTGAGAAATTATCACCAAAAGTAGAAACACTGACCTTCTCCTTATTCAGAAATAATACAGAAAATGAATTCAACCAGTAAGGATTATTTCAGTACATCTAAGACAAAACTACTTGGCTGTGCTATACCTATTATATCCCAGGGAAATTGTCACATTAGGATGGCTAATAATTGCCTTGCTGAATGATATTCTATTTTGTTGGCAAACCTCATGCTGTTACATGTTTATTGCAAGGGAAAAGAGAGGTTCATTCACATGACATTGGATTATTTTGCCATCCTTATATTAATACCTGATCATGTTCTTGGGAGCAGTGGTTTGACTGGTTCATTGGTGACAGTGATTAGTAAAAGAGCACAAACAAATCTTTTTAATATTTTTACTTCTTTCTTTTTTTTTGATTTCTCCATGGTTGTGAGCAACATGGAAGAGCATCACAGGCAGTGTGTTGCTCCCAGTGCTGCTACAGGGTCTAATCTAAGTTTGATGTAAATTAGCTGAGTTTACTCTTGAGCATGTAAGTAAAGGGGCATTTTTCAAAGTATTGCATAAAACTTCTGCATTTGCTTGTGCCACTTCATTTGTCAACAACCTTCTTGAAGCATTAGTCTGGCATTAGAACTGGAGTTTTGAAGGTAGTTTCTTAATTGTTCTGTGCACTATGAGTTTCTTTCTTAACAGATTATATTCTTATGACACAGATAATAGTTGGAGGTACGTGGTATACAATATAAGTATGGCAAGAAGTGTCACTACAGCTCATCCTTGATTAAGATTTTATTTTACTCGTCTCTTAACTAGGATTGACTGGATCACAGGCCGTTTCATTTAAGAGGCTGTATGTGAGAGCTTTGTTGATTTTTAATTTTCATCCATTGATTTTCAGCATCCAGAGAGCCCTTGTTCTCTAATGGCCCTCTGTGTTGGTGTTTGCTTGCAAATTGAAGTAAAAGATAAATGGCTTTCAGGGTAATACCTCTCCAAGGGCTTCCACTTGAGGGCTGGTGGCTGTTAGCTGAGCTGCATTATGTTTAGGAAAGTTCTGGCTCAAACAAAAGCATTCTTGAGCTTCTTATGTGTGGTAAAATTGGTTTTAGGTCTGGTGTGACAACAGTCTCTAGCTGATGTATAAATCTTTGCAAGGAATAGCCCATTTGTCTATGTTTTTCTATAAAAATAAAATTCTCTGCACTTTTTTTTCCTTAGGAATTTAAATGTGTTCCTTGCTTGTGTTTTTTCCACAGTGAGAAATTGATTTTTCAGTTAAAAAAAGGAGTAAGAGTTGCTGGCATTCAGTTAGTTTTAACAAGCATTTGTGCTAAAATGCAATGCTAAGTTGAAAGTTTTGGTCTGCATATTGAAAAACAGTATTTTTGAAATGGCTATAAATTAAAATCTCAGAATCTTTGCTTGCTTAGGAATGTTAACTTCATCTATAGCATAAGTTCCTTTATATTTTTATTTCAAGCCTTCTTGTACACTGTTGCTGTGATATATAATTGCATTGAGTAATAATATTCTGTCTTATAACCACTGCTAGTGAAAAGGTCCTCCTTAACATCCCTTGCCCATTGCTTCTTAGGACCAGGCTTTATTATTAAAAAAGACAAATCCTTATTCTAGACTTGGGTTAGAAAGCCATGGAGAAAGAAGTGTGAGGCTCTAGGAGCTCCAGGAAGATGATCCAATGGCAGCATTTCTTCCCATCAGCTTCAGTAGAAATGATTGCTATTCATTGCCTCAGAAAATCCTGTTTTGGTGTCAGGTAGCTTTGTACAGTTTATACACAGAGACTGCAGGCTGTGTTGTCAAGCCAATTTAAAAATTGGGCTAATAAAATTTTTTAAGAGAGTTTGTTTGTTAAACATATACTGCTTATATAGAGTCCAGGCATATCTTTTCAGTTCTTCAAGTGTCCTGTAAAACCAGTAAGGACTTGGCTTAAGGGGCATTTAATACATATTTGTTACTCTGTGTTTTTCATGCTACTTGTCAAGCTTAATTCAAGCAGCTTCAGCAAAGATATAAAGTAAGATTCATATTCAAGTGCCATGATCAGGACTGAAACAGCTTAACAAACTACTCCATTAGTTTATGGGTCTGAGAAATTAAACACTCAGTCTGAAACAAAGAGACACTACAAATCCTGGGCTCCTTTCCTTGCTCTGGTACTGTGTCATTTTGTGTCTCCTAGATAAGCATTAGAGTAACCTCAACAGTTCCCTTGCCCTGCAGAGCATTGGTCACAGCTTCATCAAATCTGAAGAATTAAACCCTGGATTTTAGATTGGTTTCTGTGTTCTGCTGCAGGTAGAGTTTAAACTGGTCATGTTTGGCACTAAGCAAGTGGTTGTTGCTATTGACTTCAGTGCAGTGCTTAAGGTTAAGCATTTGCACAATTGCACTTGGGAGCTGGGGAATAAGATGGAATGTACAAAAATTAGTCTTTAGCAGAGGAGTAGGATAGGAACCTCTCCATATCTTAATTTATAAATGAGAAGAGTAGCTTTTTTTTTCCCAAGCAAATCAAGTCTCTGTTTTACAGAAAAGTGCAATTTATCTGAAGCCTTCTCTCAGCTCTTTTTTAAAATTTATAGATTGCTGATGTGTGTGTGTGTCACAGGGCACACAGAAATCTTATGCTGGAGGCTTTGTTTCAAGCTTGTGGGGCTTTTCCTTAGTAGTCAGGCACATTACATCAGACGTGCTTTTGTTTTGTTTCTTCAGTGCAGCTTTCAGGGTGACCTCTGCTGAGATAAAAGGACTAAAACCACGGTGGTTTTTCCTGAAGAAACATCTTCAGCAGAAATGGGCAGTTCATTGCCCTGACAGCAATTGCACGTTTCCAAAATGAAACCAAACCAGACCAAGAGCAGGCCTGGCAGAGCCACTGCCTTTCTGTTCCTTCCTTTATTGCTTGTGATGAGCAACGTTAGGTCTTGAAATGCACTAGTACATGTAATGACCATAGTACTGATTGAGAAAAACACTGTCTTATTTTTTTCATTAGGAATTAAAGGAGTGTCATAATGTTGCTACATTCCAGGTTGGCTGTTCACTGGAGGCTCTTCTGGAAGAGCTTGAAATCTGGGCTATATCTTCATTGCATGGTTCAGTGCTATTTATACTCAGGCAAATGTAGTGTGAAGGAGTTTGAAATTCTGCCAATTGTAAGAGTTGGATTTAAGCTACTGTTTTGGAAAGCACCACCAAAACAGGGAAGATGTCCAGGTTTAGATCATGCAGAGGTGACGCAGCAGCTGGTCTCTATTGGAGGGATATGTATATGCTGGGGATCTGTCCCAGAGCCTTGTTTCCCAGTGAGTGAGTTTAAATATGGATGTAGGCCAGCCAGCAGCTCCAGAGAAGGATCTTCTCCCTCTCCCTTCCTCCTGAAAATGGAGTGCAGCAGGTTGGCCTTGAAGGAGCTCTTCTTACAGAGATATAAGACCCAAATGATTGAAGAAGACAGCCAAGGGATTTAAATGAAATGAGTACTGATAGTTTTTGTCTTTCAAACAGAGTCTGATGCAGAAGCCTTCCTGCAGGAGAGACCTGTCACCCAGGACTCTGTGGAGGAGACTGGCTGCTCTGCTCACACTCTAGGAGTTCCTGCCCTGCAGGGATGCAGCAGTTTTTGCTGAGAGTGTAGGGTTGGGTGTGTTTACCTTTGTGGAGCTGTGAATGGCTAATTTGAAAGGCAGTGAGTAGAGAAATGAAACCTCCATCTCTTGTGGAACTGGCAAATAATAATCTCTGTTGTGAAGGTGACTCGGTTTACTCTCACTGCAATAAAAAGTAGGAGATTTTGTAAGTGATATTAGACCATATCACAATCCATAAATCAGTCCATGTTTTTTGAAGTGGAGTATGGGATGTAAGGTGTGTGCAGGTGTGTGCATGTGTGTGTTTATCAGCAATGGATGCCCTAGAGCATTTCATGGGAAACAGCTAAGAGTGATATCAGAGAATAGTCCTGGAATAATACTCAAATGAATAAAATTGTGAATATTTTTCATGATACTTATTTTTAATCAGATTCCTTGCAAGGGAGTTGAACGAGGGCACTGGAGTGGTTTGAAGCTGAAAATCAAGCATTATTATGGAAATAGACTCATTAAAACTGCCTGTTATAGAAGGGCAACTGTTTTTCTGTGAACATGATATTTGTTCAATAATTGAAATATATTTCTGAAAAAGAACTATACTTTTCAGTTTTCTTTTTTTTTTTTTCTTTTTTTTTTGGCTATGTGATTCATGAATGCCATTTATAAGCAGACTAGATACCTTGTCCCAGAATACCTTGAACACATCTACCTGCTTTTTACTGATTCAGTGAGGTAACCAACCAAACTGCAAAATAAAGGTTTATTTCCTTACGTATAGATAAATTACTAATTTGGATCAGTGAGTAGAGATGTAGTTCTATATCACAGCATTCATTGTCTGATGTTGATGAAGTAAACTCAAGTAGCTTGAAGTTATTTCCATTATTTAAAATACTTTATATGATCTAGTATCTTTTTTTACAATACCTTTAAAAATATCTTTAAAGCAGTTATTTCACTTTGAATTTTCTTTTATACCTGATACAATAGACTTGTTGTTGCATTTGCATACAGGTTTGGAGATGACAGTATAACTTACTTATCATAGTCATACTGTCATCTTTTTAACCATCCTATTAATTCTAAAATTTTAGAGTGCTATTTAGTTTTTATTTTCACCACACAGAGTGACAGCCTTGGCTTAAAGAAGTCTATTCAATTTATTCTGGCTTCAGTATTTGATGTCAGAGAGTGCAAGGAGGGGCAGCTGCTCCCTGCGGGATGGGGAGCTCAGAGCCAAGGGGAATCTTGTGGCCACTGAGGCAGAGATTGCCAGGCACATGATGGTGATGAGGCTGCAGCTGGTGAGGGGGGCTCAGCCTTGACTGTGGCTTCCCCACAGGGTATCTGTGAGCCTCCTGTTCCTTCCCACTCCAAAATCTTCCACAAGTATTTTCAATGCATGTTAGCTGTTGTACTAACCTCGTAATTCAGCCCCTAGGCTGGTCAGCTTGACAAGGGTCTGAGGTCTGCTGGGTTTCTGGGGTGACTGCCCCACACATTCAGAATTCAGTTTAATGAGTTTTCCAGTCAGAGAGTATGATTTGCTTAATGTCTTTTTATTTTTAAGTTAAATTCAAAAATACATAAGACTCCTTTTCATATAAGATATGCAGTGTGAGTCAGCCCATTTATGTATATAATCTGGTTTTATATTGCAGAGTCAAAGACACCAGGAGAAGGGAAAATGCTGTGCAACCTGCAGTATAAATCCTTAAAATAGATCCTCTGAGTTTTGAAGTCATCAGTTTCACACAGCTCACTGTACAAAAATGTGTTGGTTCAATCCTCTAGTTGGCCAGAATACCCATTTTAAACATTTATTTATCATTTCCTTGACATCCTTTCCCTTTTTTAAGTATCTGAGCTAGCCCTTTCAAGGTTGTAGCATTTCCTCCCCTCTCCTCTGCTGGGACAAAAAGATCTTGTCATGTCCCTGGAGCCCCAGTGAGACAAGAATCAGTGCCTTGTTAGGCTGAGAGCATCCCGGTCTCTCCAGAGATGGAAAGCCATGCTTCTGTGAGCAAGATGACACAAGTTCACTTGGTTTGGTTGCATTATGTATATTGATATTGGTTCTTTTGTTACTTGGCTGACTTCTGACTTAACAGCCCTCCTGTCTGGAAGTCTAGCAGCACACTGGAGACCAGCTGAACTCGAGAGGCGCTGGTGATCTATTGTGTGGGAGTTAAGGGTGTCTGAAGCTGTGGTTTGCAATTCAGTAAATGCTCATCAGTTCCTGTGGCAAATGTCATTAGTTATGGTTTCCCTTTAGGCAAAAGGTTTGCCAGCTCATTTTGTAGCAAGTTCACTGATAAAAGGGAAACATAGTGTGCACATGGAATATTCATCCCCCTCCAGAGCCACCCAGAGCCATCTGCACCTCTTCTGCAGATTTTTTTCTTTTTCTATACATTGCATTATTTGTTGTTTATTGATGTTTTGGGGCTTTTTTCACCTTTTCAATCTAATTTTGTTAACAATATGTCTATGTAGGTAAACTAGTTTATACCTTTCACTTCAGGTGAAGCTAGACAAATTTGTGTAACTCATGGTAAAATTGCATGTGAGGTGCTGGAAAGCAATTTTTCAGGGAAAAAGATACAGAGAAAGGTAGACACCATTGAGGTGGGTCACTCATTTCGTGTGACAGCAGCAGGGATTGCTTGCAGAGTGCTGCTTGCAAGCCAATTAATTGACAGTGTTCTCAGTGTGTAGTTTCCTAGGCATATATCCTCACTGTTAGTGCATGAGCTGCTGGCTGTGCACACAGGGTATCGATGCTGGGGTTTTATAGGACTTTTTTCTTTGTGACATCGTTTTAAAGTAGACAAGCTGTGAGAATCTGCACCAAGCCTATAGACAAAGTGTGTTCTGTACAGAACATCTGGTGACCCCTTTCAGCTCTCTCCATAAACCATAGAACATCTACTGGTGACCTTTGTGTTGGCATTTTCATCAGGTTTCTGAAGAGGCAACATTGCTGACTTGATCAATACAACTCAGATTTACTGATTACACAATTCTTCTCCCAAGACAAACAGCAAGTTTGTAATTGCTCAGCATACTTTATTTTCTAGCAGCTATATCCAACCACAGCTGTCACTTTTTGTGTGTCACAGGAAAGGATTCAGATCACTTCAGATCTCTTTTGTTTCCCCAACTGTTGTGAGCTGGTGGACTTTTTACAGCAGAAAAGAAGAAAAATGGTTTTTAGGATCTGAGCTTGTCACTGCCAACTTCAGAGAAGTGACCATAATGTGAAACAAATGTTTTGAGATTTTCAGAGGGCACATTCTTAAAGGTGAGTGTGCTGCTTTAAAAAAAGAGGACTGTCTGAACACAGCATACTAAACCTACAAATCAATAGCAAACAAAATTATTATAGTGTGTCTAACTGACCTATTATTACTGATTTTAGTTTTGTTTCTGAATGCAAACATAATTTTTTTGTTTCCAAGACTATGCTTGGAACTGTGAGTTCCATTGTGTTATTACCTCTATAACTGTGTACCTGCTCTTTTCTTGTACATTGACAGACATGTCAGTCTCAGGTTTCAGGAGTTTTAAGTCTCCAGTGCACGCTAAAATTCTAGGCTCAGTGTGAATGTTGGGCCTCTTGAGCAAACTATATGCCACTCAAGAAAAAGCAGTAGTTAATCAAGCCTGTCTGGATATCTGCAAACCTCTGTGTTCTATGATAATGGGGAAGTCTTTCAAAATGGCTTTTTCTCCCTGGATTTGGTAAAGCAGTTATTTTTCTCTTTGAAAATGCAGGTCTTCTACTACTTAGAAAATATGTGCTAAATAACACAAAATAGCTAGATGAGACCTACCATTCCTATAATCACATTTCCCCAGGATTGCTCTTGCTTTTTAGTGATCTATTTACTGCTGTAAGAATGCTGCAATTACTGGACCCAGGCGTACTTACTGAAGGACTTTCTAAGTAGCTCTGTTAGAGATATGTTATTCTTCAATTTGGCTTCCTGCTAAGGAATTTCAGCCATTCCCTCCCTGTTTTTTTTTCTTCTGGTACACAGATTCTCTACTGACATGAACCGACAAAGTTTCATTGATAACAACACTTGATGTTGAGCCCTATTTCCTCTATACCCTTTCCCATACTTAAAGTGATATTGCTGCAAGAAACTCTTCTCATCTTCTTGTGAAATTTGTTTTGGTAAATATAATGGCTTGACCATTCCTCTTGCTGGGGGTGCAAGCCTGATATTGATGGAAAATTCATTCAAAAAGAAGGGAAGGATTAGGTGAGGCTGAACAGAAGGAATTTACTTCTTTTATTCCTTTTTTTCTTCTAAAGACTTTTGATACTTAGGGGCTTGAGTGTCTGTTGTCCTGAAACCCGTTTTTGACTTCTAAAACTGTGAGGAGAAGCTACAGGCACACTACAGTGGAAATCCAAAATGGAGGCAGCAGGGAAAAGAGGGCTGGTTTTACACAGCAAAAAGAAAGGATTTGAGGAGCTTAATACAAAATGCTCTTGAGGGTAGTAGCAGCCTGAGTTTCCTAATGAGCATTTTATTGTATTTCAGGAAACTGTTTCACCAAATGGAAACAAACCAGAAACAACAACAAAAAATATTATCTTTGTTTTCTTTGAAACCGGACTGACCTACAGCTGAACTGTACTGAGAGTTTTAACAGAATTATACCAGCTGTTAATGGTTGCAAAAACCCCGTGCTAGGCTCACAGCTGGTATAAACTGATGCAATTACATTGTGTTCAGGGGACCTCTGCTTGTCACATCAACCTGAGGGTCTGGTGTTCAGGGGCATTCTGAGGCTGACAGGCAGCATGTGACTGATGTTTTCTCTACATGCTGTGCTGTTTTGCTTACTGTCAGGTGGGGAAAATATCTAGGTTTAGTCTTAGAGATTCCTTGCTCAGACTTTGAAGAGACTTTTGCCACCTCTAATGCTTCCCAGCTCTTGAAGAGTGCAGCATGCCAAGGTTTTCCTAGCTGGATCAGCCATCACTGTTACAGAACATTCCTAATGTAGGCAAAAATACATGTGAGACTTTATTTCACAGCATGGTGCAGAAGTGCCTAAAGGAGGTCAAGTTTTCAAGGAGAAACTGTATTGTTGAAGGCATTCCCATGTGAGCAGTATCTGCATTGCAGTTTTAGCCACTGGTTTGCAAAGAGGTGGAAGTAAGGGGATGAAATAGGTGAGTTCATCTTTTCCTGGTTGTCTGCTCCTTAGGAAAACTGTAACTAAGGACAACTATAACTAAAGCTTTGTTCTTTCAACAAATTCATCTCCTTTAAAAGTTGGTTGCTTGGTTTTCAATATCAGATAAAAGTTTTAATTAATAGCTTAATCTCATAATCTCTTTCAGTAGTTCTCTTGTAGTGCTCTTAAATTACAAAATTCCTAGGAGATAGGGGCTGTTTAAGTCCACAGGAACCCGAAAGAATGCTAAGCTTCTTTTGTCCAGAGCTGCATATTCTGGTAATTGTCTACGGTAATGCAATGTCTGTGATAAGATGAGGTTTTTCCCTTGTAATTTTGACACCATGACAAAATAGCTCAGTGATACAGGTGCTGTTTAGTAGTTCTTGCTTACTGGTATGTCTTCAAAGCAAGTGAAGGTAAATACATATATGGTGAAGACATTTTGGACATCTTTACTTTTGGGGATGTTTAAACAGAGACTTTTTTTCAGATGACTACTGCTTGCAAATTTCCAAAGCAAGGGATTGTCTCTAAGTGAATGTGCTGGAATGAGATATCAAATCCACTGTGTCTTTGCTCCCTAGGCAGCCTGTTACAACTAGAGTGAAGGGCAGCCAAATGTTAAATTATGTGGCTCAGGCCGTAGATACTAATTTCAGAGACAGCATTAAAATAGTGAAAACAATTAAGACCCTTCCTTGAGCTGATGGCTTTCAATGGAGGAAAATAACCATCCCTCAAAATCCCTCATAATTCTCCCCCATTATAATGCTTCTATTTTTTTTTTCTTGTACCTCCTTTAAATTCATAATGGCTTAAGTTATTTCTCTCTCCCTGTATAAACTATTTCTTATGACCAAAGGAAGCTATTCCTTATGTGTAAGATGTGTGGGTTTGAATTTCTAGTCTATTTTAATATGATTTAGCAGGTGGGAGAGGGAGCAGAATTTCTCCCAGGTGGCCAGGTACTCCTTGGAGTAGCAGCAGCAGGTGAACTGCTGGCCCCTAGCGGTAAATGGGAAGTAATTGGAGAGTCTGAGTATCCCTTGCTCAAAGATTGTTTTCTGATGTTATGTCATGTAAGTTACACCAAGATTTGATATGTAACTGAGGCCATGACTGTGATTTAATTTCAGTTACATGAATTATTTAGTATGATTCAGATAATCTTGAAATTAAGTACTCTTCATTTTAGCTAAATGAAAGAAAGCTCAAGCTGTGTGTGAGCCCTGGAAGAATAAGATTTGTGCATTAAGGGCCAAGGGTAGAGTCATTTTAAGGGACCAAGCAGTCAATATTTTGTAATTTCTGTAAGGAGGAAAAGCTTCTGTCAGGATGGCTGTGACAGAAAAATAGATGTCATTGTAAAACATAATCATCTGAAGGTACTCATTTATTTATTCTCCAAGTAAATCCATAAAGAGATGCAGCTCTCCCTGGGATATATGGGCAGTTAATGAGGTAAATAATATAAAGGCCAGTTTGGTGGACTACAGATAAGTGCAGTGTTACAGGGCTGATATCTGATCTCTGCCTACCTGGGACAGCAGAGCCACAGAGGAGACAAGATGCAACATTCTTATTTTTAATACATCACTGAACTGTGCTCCAGTCCAGCAAGTGTTGCAGTGGTGCTTGTGTGATGAAATTTAGTAGTTGTCACATTAAAATCATAGCCAAATCATGCTGAATCTATCCAGAAGTCTCCAGGAGAAATGTTCATTTTAGCAATGCCTTAGAGGGATTCAAAGAAGCGAAGAAAATGCAAACCTCTCAGGACAGTTGAGAGGAGAAAAGCCTCCTTTATCAACCCAAGAAACAATTACGGTGAGAAGTGAGACATTTAGTCTTACTAATTTGTGTGTTGCCAGATGCTTTTACATTGCTTTATTTTCTTTGATTAATGTGCCTGAATTAAAACTTACCCATTGCTCAACCTTTATTTATACTAGACATAGTTACTCTCAGTTTGTGCAGTCTTTTTTTTCAAGGCCATAAATAATGGCCCTGCGTCCTAATCACAGAAACTGGTGTAATTCAGAGGTTGAAGCAAAAGATCTGTGCCAAGATAAAACGAGAATAGAATTTGATTTGCTTGCTCTGAATGGGGAGAGTCTTTGGCATTGAGGTTGAGCTACTGTTTTCTGGTTAGCCCAGACTAACTACCATTTCTGCACAGATATTCCCCTCTGTAAGACCTCCTTCATCCTCACCCCTTTTTCCTCTGAAGTGACAGAAAGGATCTGCTTACACTTATGTGCACCCCAATAAAAGTATTTCCCAAATGTTCTCTGGCAGGGCATTTTGTAGTGACTCATAGTTTCTCTGTGTATCTATTTGCTCCCTTTCCCTCCTGTCCCCCCTTCCCTCCCCAAGACCAAGGCTGTAGAGCCTAGCTTCTTGCCTGCCTTACTATGGGCTGGCTGGTGTTTTTGGGGTTCTTAGGACCTGAATGAAGAAAGTGGCAAAAGGAAATTTTAAAAGCCATAAATTTCAAGAAAAACAGCCAGGTGTTGTTTACTCAGTATAGCCCCCATGAAGCTTTTAGTACTGTAGAGATTTTAATGTTTAAGATTTGTCTCTGAAAGTGTCGATATTTTAGTGGCTCTGGAGTCTTTTGCAGCTTTTTCCTGGGTGTCCCCACCTCAGAAGAATGTATTGCTTTACTGTAACTACTGGAAATCAGGCTTTGTGTTTGGATCTTAGTGCTGTTCCCCTCTTTCACAGGGAGCAGTGGCTTGGAAGAAAAGACTGATGCCCCTTCTGGCATTCATAATAGGATTTCCTTCCATTTACAGGGCCTTAACATTACTTATTCAGCTGTGCAGGAGTTGATGTCAGTGAATAGGGGCCTGAGTAATTTTTGAGTTATTTAACATGTTGAAAATAAGCCTGAAGCTGTCAGACAAGTAACATCTACACAGGCTTTTTCTAGCTGCAGTCATTCTCAATTTCTATGCTATATTAGAGCTAAGCTAATAATAGTTCTTTGGTTGATACTTTGATGGGAAGCTTTGTTAATGCACTTGTGAGGACTAATAAGACGAGTTAAGTCAGTACTAGTGTGAGAGAGGCAATGAAGCTAAACTGGAGATTGAAGGAACAGATGGAGCAGCTAGTTGTTTTGCTAAAGCAGACAAAATATGTAGGTCTTTGCAGGACATTAACTGGAGCGTAGGTACAATAACTGCATTGTCATAGTTAAAGCTTCTTTTCTTCTTTAAGAAGAAATTGTTTGTTCAAAGTGAGGCTGATTGTATAAATATGAGCACAGGTATTCAGGTCCTTGTTACATATTAGTAGTCATTCCCACACTGAATCTTTTTTCTGCGCTAAAATTTAGCCCAAGTTAATTAGGAAGAAGGTTGCCTGGTACATCTTTTTTGAGCTGTCAGCAGATGATGTACAGAAGGCACCTATCGCTGCAGTACCATGCAGCAAAGTAAAGTGGGGCCACCTGCAAGATCATTTGATGACTTGAAGGTCAAGAGAAGAGTGGTGGCAGCGAAAGCTGCATCTGAGGAGAGCAGGGGATGCTGGTGAGGATGCTGTTGTGGCACAGTTTTGTGTCAAATGTGTCTGTGTCTGGTGGGCCAGACTCCCGTTTGGTAGCACTGAGGGAGTCAGTGGAACTTGTTGACTTGCTACCTTTGAGATTTTTCTCTCAAGTGACACTTCTACGGGTTTAGAGGTGTGGATTAGCTGACATCCACCACTGTCTAATCTCAGTAAATATCCTTGTTAGAAAAGTAAAATTAGAATATCTGATAATAAACACAATAGTCACTGCAAGACTGTAACCCTGTATAAATCATATAGATTTTTTATATTTAAGTTCAGAAAAACTTATGCTTTCTTAAAATTAATGGTATTATAATTGTATCAATAAGATGATAAAAATATTGTACAATCTATGTTAACTTTGATGACTGTATGTTTCCTTCTGTGTGGAAGGAGTTGTAGGGTAAGATGTAAGCATATTCTTCCAGAGCTATTTTGTTTACTTTCGTGGTTTGCCTTACCCTTTTCTCTCTCCCTGTAGAATAACTGTAATGTATTAGATAAATTCTATTCATTATACAAAATTGTATAGATAAGCTTGAAAACTATTCTAAAAAATACTAAATTCTGTGGATTGAGTTTTTTCATATTGAATGAAGCTCTAGATGAAGAATTATATAGTATATGGTATTTGGTGTTAGTGGCAGAAGGTTTATATATTTGAGTACAATTTCCTTATCTAAGTCTGTGAAATCATCAAGGGCAGCACAAAGGAATAGGATAGGAAAGAGTAGGAAACATGCTGGAAAAGATAGTGAAACATGAAAGTACATTAGTAGAAAGACACTAAGCTTGGGGACAGCCTTTTGTTGCCTTCTCCATACCTGCTCATTTTTAAGGGGTAAGCCAGCATGTGAAGTCCTGTGGCAGGAAAAGCACTGCACATGTACTTGTTGCTGGTTGCCACTGTCAGCTTGTGTTTGTTACCTCCCAGCAGACAATTTTGGTACAATTTTCAAACATTACATAGAGAAACTGCCAGCCAGCCAGGTTAGCAGGCGTGTCTGGGGCTGTCCAGGGATGCAAGACAAGTTGCAGAACACAGCCCATGGGAGGATTTTCTTCTGTCTTCCCCTGCACAGCTCAGTGTGGCAGCTTTGTGATGGGAACCACAGCACGTTTGACTTTCAGTTGCAGTGTTCTTTTGATTGCAGAAAGCTGGTCGGTGTAGGGTCACAAAAATTCCTGTAAATTACCTCCATGGGGAGCTGTGGAGCTCACCAGTGCATGTTACACTGTTGGAGTTATTGTCTGTAATCTATAGATAATATAGAAAGGGAGCAGATCAGACCTTCCCACCTAGGAGTGGCAATTTTCTGTCCAGATTGAACCCTGTTTTGGATGTGAGGAAGATGATGAGGTCAGTGATTCATGTTTCATGTATCTCCCTTTCCTCCAAGCACGTAGTTTGCTCACAGCATACGTAAGCTTATACCCTCCTCTCTTGTATTCCCTTTGTGATTTCTTGGTGTGCTTTGCTTTTTGCCCTCCTCTTTGTATGTGGACTGAGTGGAAAAGCTTGAAAACAAATGTGCAAGATAAAATGGTTGTCCACACCCTGTATCCCTTACAGAAAATGCAAATTTTGAAAAGCTTTTTGTTTCGGCTAGAAATGTCAAAATTGTCAGAGGCTGGAAAGCGACTGCTTTGCATTAAAGGGAGAATGTTGACACCATTTTCACTTGCATCAAGGCCCTTAATGAGCAACTGTAGAGGAAGAGAGGACCAACACAAGTAATTGTATTTCTCTTTGGGATTATGCTGTCAGCTACAGTTCTCCTTTTCAGAAAAGCAGAATAATATTTTAATGCTAATTAGAAATGTAATATATATTGAGCCTGAGACTCTCTTTTTATACCTGGAATATGAAGCTTCCAATCATCCTGCAAAATTGAATAACCATTTCTACCGCTGTGTGTTGAGAGCATGCTTGCAGATGTGAAATGGGGCCATTAATCAGTCAATGGTAGATCATTGTCCTAACCTTGTCTTAGCTTCTGAGTCATAAATGAAGTGTGAGTGTCTTTGGATGGTGTAATTGGATAGGATGCCTCTTCTTGAGATTTCTAAAACTCACTTGGTCTCTTGCCTGGTACAGATATGCTTGCAGGGACAATAGAACAGGAATATTTTTAGCAGTTGAGAGATGGAAACTAAGGGAAGTAGTCCCACTTTGTGGGATTGAAGCGTGCAAAGGCTATTAATACCAATGGTGCTAATGCTGTTAAATTCTGCTAGTATTCAAATGTAAAAACATATTCAAGCTAATGCAAAGTATGGATCATTTTTAGCCAGGATTGTCTGAAAACTGACATATTGCTGTTCTAGATTTTACTGAAATGGCTTTTGCTTTTATGAATAACTAGAGCAATCACAAGCTTTACTAAATGGATGTCATCACTCACTGGTTTCTGTACTGTGTAGCTGTGATGCTTTGTGCTTTCTCTGGTGATTCCACTGTCACTATTCCAGGTACAAAGGCTGTTCATTTGGGATCTGTACTCAAAGTGAAGTATTTTTTTTTAATATACAGACCTTTATAAGATAGTTCTGTGCAAGAATTGGTTTAATACTGGACAAAAGTCAAGAGAAAATGCCAAAGTCCAAATTCAGGTTCCTAAAATTTACAAAATTTGGCAGGGGAACTAGCTGAAAGACCTTTTTCTTCCCCGACAAAAAAAAAAAAAAAGCGGCATCTTAAGTATTTAGAAGCAATATTTGTTGTTTTTATGATTTTTTTGTCATTGTTAGTATAGAAGTGAATTTTTGTGTTCAACTAGTGCTGATATTTTAAGCGACACAAATAAAATTTCAAGTAAGTGGATTAAAACCCCCAAAAATCACTTTCTCTGCATTCTCTCATTACCCTTTATCTACTTCCTTCTTATACAATGACTTTAAAGGACTGTCAACTTGGCAAAACATGAAAATTTGATTTCCTTATACACATCTGGAATATTTATTTTTTTTATTGTTAAACATTTTGGATTTATTTTGCTTTGTGATTGTATTGCTGAGGGCCTAATTCTAACAGCTATCATTGTAACTGGATTTATATTTTCATTGGAGCCTCTTCTCTAAAAATTAGATTTAAACCTCATATTAGATTTAAACCTCATGTCACTAATAAGGACTGCTTGTTTGCTTCTGAATGCTTTGATTTCATGTCCTTATCTCTAGAAGGTCACAAGTTCTGGCTGTTCCTCAGTTTTCAAACAAAATTAGATCCCTTAGATGCATTTTGTATTGCAGCCAAACAAATAAAATTTGGTTATGTACTTAATGAAAAAGATTGCTGGTGGATGCTCTTGTGCTACTTCTAGTTGTTATCTGTGCTCATTGATCCATGACAGCAGTTTAATTACATGAAAAATGAATTTCAATGGATGTAGAAAGAAATAAATCTTTTAAATCTGTGCAGCATAGTTCACTGAAATTACAGAGTTTACTGCACTTGCTCAGACTACCTTTAAAAAAGGTTGAAATGGAGCTATAATGTACTGTGTGTCTGCATCCTTCAGCACTGTGTTTAACCTGTCTCTCACTGCTTTTAAAATGAAGGCATGGACCAATAAGCTGATTTATAGAGGACAGCTTTGAAGGCTTCAGGTGATCTGTCTTTATGTGATATCTCATGTTTATATTGCGTTGATTTCCTGTGGATTTATTTTAGCCACACTTAGAATGGCAAGAATTAACTATGAAAGGGTAGGAAGCAGGCTTACCCAGATAACATATCTAAAAGAGTTACTGGCTGAGCTTAGCTTTGTCTCTTAGCTGTCGGAGAGGCGACATTTTGGTTGAGTGGAAAATATAGACTTCATTCTGTTTTGCTGCAAGGAATTGCATTCTGGAGAATTTTTTGAATATAGCGTATTGTTCAAGCATCATGACCTGTGTTTTCCAAATTGTGGGGTTTAAGACATTTGTATGTCTGTGAAGCAAAAGAATAATTGGTCTTTAGGTCAGTATCTTTTAATGCTCTCTGAAAATAACAAAGTAGTTGTGTGGACTGGCTGTTGTTAATCTCTGTTGCCAGTCTAAGAATTGTTTAAGAATTTTGGCTTCATTTTCTGGCAGTCTCCTGAATTGCTGGGTGAAAATATAGTAATTTAGAACAATTTACATTTCTTCAACACTGTTTTGTAAGTGAATTTCTCAAAGAGTTTGATAAAGCCTTTAATTACAGAGTAGCCATAGAAAAAATATCCATAGGACAATGCAGGTGCCATTTAAAGCTCAGCTATATCATCTTCATGGCAATCATGCTCGATGACAACTAATAAGTGTGGAGCTCACAAGAGAGTAGATATTGGCAGGATAACACACACATTGCTGCAACTACAAAAGGTCATTGGATTTTTAAGCTTCCAGTTAGCAAAAAGCTACTGAAATGGGCAGGAACCAGGACTTATATTTCAGCCATGGTCGCAGTAAAGTCACTTAAATACATAAGTACAGGCAGTGAAAATCTGACAGCTTCCACCTCCATAGCAGTAGGGAGAAAACAGTCCTGGCCTTGGTGGTGGTTCTTACCTACCTTCCCTGCAACCACTACTCCAAGGGGTTAATGTTTGTCCCCCACCCATGCCCTCATCGACTTCAGGCATTAAATCACAGATTCAGCTGTCCTGTCATTTCAAACAAAACCCCAAACCTTTCTATTAAGTAGTAATCAGACTGTTTTAGAGACCGTTTTTTGCCTGCCTCTCTTAATGTTATGGTGTGCACTGTTGAAACTGAGACTGGATGAAGTGATTTCCCTGAAATCAGACAGAGGCTAGGATGTGGAAAAAGAAATGATAATTTGGGTCTCCAGGCACTGGTTTGATATTTTGTCTTTTGGGATATGCATTTTATATGAGTGGTGTGTGGTCAGTGTTTCCAGCTTGCTCCTGTATTTGATTTTATAGTCCCAGTAATGAGTATTGCTCATCTTGGTTCCTGCTAGACCATTTATTGTATTAAAATCTGTGTGCTGTGTTATTGTCAAGTTGAACTCAAGAGTTGGTGTATAACAATCCAGTGTTTATGGCTCATTTAATATTGCAGTTTTTAAACAGTTTTTCATACCCCTTTGTCCTTTATTCAGAATCGCTGCAAGGACTGAATGGTCCTTAACTAAGCAAGTGTGTTGCACAAAGAAGTAGCTTGCAAAATATTAAAGAAAAGAAGTTTGTGGGAAAAG